>BSAI01000123.1:2791772-2848051 GCA_036245035.1 Adrianichthys oophorus | reverse complement strand
ACTGCGTATGCGGAGGAGTGTTGTCGCACGGAAATTCACAGGAGACACGTGGAAACAGAAAAAAGAACTGGAGTATACCTTACTTTAGGGAAAAATTCAGAGACAAAAGTGTTAGTTGACCATACATGATGAAGATACATGCTACAGAAGAAATGAAATTCTTTAGTTTGAACCCTTTTACACCTTAGATGTTGCTAGCAACACAGAACATGTAAAAAAAACAAAAAACACAACTGTTCTTGATTGATTTTCTGCAATTTAGAAAGCTTAAAAATCGCGTAGAAGACAAAAAGTCTGTCAAACCATATTGCCATACATTTAAAACATTCGGGACATGGAGCATTTACAGTGCTCAGCATAAATGAATACACTACACGACATTTACTAACGTAAAGTTTTGCATAACGATGCAAAGTAGTTTTTCTCTGTGGCAGAATCAGCTGATTTACGTTGTGATTGCATAATCACTTCACTGCTGTAAAGTATTGATTTCAAAGGCTGCTTTTCTCCGCCTTAGAATACACTTGAATTACGTCAGTTGCAAAATTGGAAGAATGTAAACACTGGAGCGAAAGCTATAATGTTAAACGGTTAACAGTGATTCTTATTGGTAATTCCACAATAAACCTAAAATCTCAATGGACACAACCTGAGTAGATTTTGGTTTTCCAAATTGCTTTTATAATGAGGATTTTTTTTTTGTTTGTTTGTTTTAAGGTTTTTTTTTTTTCATCAAGAATTTATTGTCCCCTACCCAATAATAATAATAAAAAAAATATTTAGTAAGTTAAGCTTGAAGACATGTTTAGCAACAAAACCTGTTTAGAAACTAAATGTGAAATTCTTTCCTTTTTTTTTTTTTTACAAGTTTTTCTTGTGGAATCCATCCACCAAAGCTGCAGTGACTTTCCCGGAACTTTACTTACAAGCTTATAAATTATGCCAGTTGGTCACCTTTGCTCTCTAAATTAACACACCACACTGTCGGGTTTTTTTTTTTCATCAACATAGCGCAACATAATTTTTTTTCTCGAAGTAGCAAATCTTGTTGCAAAAACAAAAGCTTTAAACAATTTGAAAAACTCCTTGGATTTGAAGG
Source organism: Adrianichthys oophorus (assembly GCA_036245035.1). Lineage (NCBI taxonomy): Eukaryota > Metazoa > Chordata > Actinopteri > Beloniformes > Adrianichthyidae > Adrianichthys > Adrianichthys oophorus. Next base: position 2,846,952 of record BSAI01000123.1, on the reverse strand, counting down.
CTCCTCTTTTTGACAAAACATCCATTTAGTCAAAGAAACATCATCAAACATGCTACAGTCTTTTTTCTTTGGAAATGGACCGAGTTGGTACGATTGGAATCCCGACAAAAGGATGTGGGCTCAAATCGTTTTGTCAGGACTTGTGTTTGTTCAGTGTGTTCTTGAAATTTCCTAGTTCCAGTTTTGTCTTGGAACAAATTGGAAATCGTGTGGGCTTCCAGCATCACTCACACATTTCTTCCACATTTCTTGTGCTCCTACAATTCTTTTTATTCCAGAATAATCTCTACAAATAAAGAAGAACAAATGTTAAGAAATTTCCGAGACTACTCCATCAACAGTTAAAATGACACATTTACAGGAATCGGCTCTTGGGCATTATTTCATCAACATTTTTTAAAATCTCAGAACAAATTTGCAGAAATTCTATTTTTTTTTTAATTTCACGTCCAGAATTTTGTATGTTTGTACCAATACGATATTGAAGACTTCTTGACTTCTACAACTGTTCTTCTTTGTTTTGTTTTTTTACTTTCCAAATTGCAAAAAATAGAGAACTGTGTGTATGTGTGTGTGTTTTTTTTTTTTTTTAATAAATAAGTTATTTGGCTCTGGTGCGAACAGTGCACGATGTTTGCAATGAAAACAAGATTTCTACATGGATTTCAATTGTTAGTCTGTGTTTGAAAAATTGAACGAACTGAAAAAAACAAAAAAATCCAATAAAATGGCAACAAACGTGCTGTGTCGTAACTGCTTGACCTTCACCGTACTTCTGGAATTCTTTACATTTGTTACAAATGGGCGAGTGTGTCATTCTAAGCGCTACGTATCCTGTGTGTGACTGGCTCCTGTTGCAGCTGTAAGCCCTAGAGAGTTTTGCATCATTTCTGACATTTGTTTTCTCTACCGGGAGAAAAATAAACAAGACAAGCTTTGCCAAAACATCTGTTTATTACCAACAACAAGCCAGCATAGCAAATGGGTTTGGTTAGGTTAGTCGCTTTCAACTATGGGTCAGAGTGCAGCACTAGAACAGAGTTGGGCACCTGCTTGTTTTCCAACGTGCCCTGCTCTGCCATGTCCCAATTGGCTGGACACACTTGATGCAGGTAATCAGCCACAAAATGGGCACAGATCTCTGGAAAACATTCAGACGCACAAGCCCTTGAGGGCTGGAGCTGCCCACTCCTGCAACTAGATCACAAATGCTTCATCTACACCTCAAGACACGTTGTACGTTTTTACGGTTCGTTATGTAATGCAAGTTCACCAGCGTTTGGAGTGGCATTCATAGTCTGGATCACCTGTTCTCATTATGTGGAATATCACTGTACGATCCTGCTGGTTTTCCAGAAATCCTGGCTCATCTGCTGCTTGATGACCCGGATCAAGTGTATTTGGCCAATGAGGAGCTTCAATGGCAGGTTGGTTGGAAAACATGTAGGACACTGGCCCTCGAGGCCTGGAATCTGAAACTCCTGTTCTTGAGTTTGACATCCATCTCCATTCTCTGAACCTGCTAAATCCCTTATGGGGCTATGTGGCTGCTGGAGCCTATCCTAGCTACTGTTGGGAAATATTCCAGCATTTTTTTTATTTTTTTTTGCATTGTTGCACAAATTAAAGCCCTTAAAAAGTTAAAGATCAATATAAAAGTTTCAACATTATTCGAAAGCTTCCCTAAGCTTTTAACTGCCCACTTTGGGTTTTATCTGGGTTTCATGGGTAATTTATGGGTTTTTATCTCTAAGTCTAGGTGTTTGGGACAAGCCAATCCTGACTGGACCAGGATTTGAAATTCGAGCTGTTGGTCTGGACCAAAGGATTTTACTGGTGTGACACCTTTAGTGAAGATCGGAAGTCTCCTCCAAAAAGACAAAGTGAAGGTCATTTCCGCCTCCTCCCTCCACTCATGTTTCCAGTCTTGCACTTCTTCCTCACCCCCCCATCCCCCATCCCCCGCTGCGTAATTTCATTTCATGTATGTTTCCTCACCACACCTGTGGAGAGCCGCCTCAACGGAGCTGCTGGTGTCCCACTGTCAGTAAATTTCCCACCATGGCGCAGTCACCCCACCACCACCACCTCGACACGCTCCGAGGAGGGATTTTGCCGTCCCAGCGTTTCAGAGGCTCCCTGGCATCCCCGTGCAGCGGGATGATAATGTCATGTGTCATATGCCTATTCAGGCTCAAAGTAATATCATTTGCAGCGTTTTCATCTCTGCCTTCGGCTCCATAAAGCTAATCACAGGATTTGATTCGGGAAGGGCAAAAAGGGGAGACACGAGGCGAGGGAGCGGGAGTAAGCAGGGGCTAATGGTATTTTAAGAGTGGGGGGACCACTCCCATTACTTATTATAATGAAAAGCTAATGCATACACCTCGTACGAGGTACTGCATGTTGCATGGACTTGCGTGTGGGAGCTCAAAGATAGGTAGAAGGGTTAAAAGGCGGAGAGCAAAAGAACCATTCTGTGAAAGATTTCCTCGGGGCGACGTCATGCAGAGGACAGCGGGCCCTCGTTGAGTTAATTGCACTTTACACAAACGGCGTTGAGGAATCAAGTCAGAGACTCGTCCCAGAGATGCCGCCATAAAAATGCAATTTTCGAGTTGTGGAGTTGCTTCATGTGCTGAGAGGGGTTTCATAGGAATTCATATAAAAAAAACTTAACGGGCCAGACATCTCATAAACTCAATAGCTTTTTGAAACACAAAGCTGTAGAGTCCTTTTATGTGCGTGGTAGTAGCAAGCACTCCAGGAATGAAGTGTGTTTTGACGACACTTGGCCTTGGAGGTGCGCTTTTTGTGTTCCTCTTTGAAAGGTGCTTTTTATACACTACTCACAATAAGTTAAGAATATTTTAAAAAACTCAGTGGATGTAATGTTTGTTTCACTTCTCAGATATTCACTATAGTAAGGCAATTGTATTGTGGTGATAGAGACATCTTAATTTGGGTTTTCCATATAATGGTTTTACCGTGTACCTAACGTATAGGGGCTAAAACAAAAAAAAAACTCTTGGCAACATGCGTTCAATCGGTCACTTCCAATGAAAAGTCAATGTAAACGCGCATAAATGCATGTTTTTGGCATTCAAATCTCTCGCGTTCACCCATAGTTACGCACATTTTTGACACACTTTTCAGGCTTCATGTACAAAACGTGTGACCATTGAAAGTGAAACCAGGTCAAACTTTTACCAATAAGAGACTTGGATTTTAGTGACGTATGGATAGCATCCTCTTTTACTCACGGAAGTGCCAACCGTTTGAAAAATCTTGCTCCAGGCTTTTTCTTTGACAGCTTTATTCCCATATATGAAAGACTTGGTGTTATATAATTAGTGTCGGACACAAATCGCAATTATTAATTTTTCACAAGTGTTTTTTTTAAAAAAAAAAAAAGATGCTACGCAAATGTCACTACCAAATATCATTTCCTGATTAGTCAAAGTTTTACTGATTTAAGACATTTTGCATTTAGAGCCCTAAAATGGACTAAAAGGGTCTATATTGTGCAAATGAAACTTTTAGGTGTATTATTATTTTAATTCCTCACGAAAAACAACCCTAAAGTAGTATTTTGCTCCATTCACACATTTCTGAGCAATCCTCTTAGTACCAGCCCCTTCCACAATTTGACATAGACAATTAAGAACAGACCCTTCCAGAAAGAGTCTGCGCTAACAACAACTCCCCGAGGCTAACACACGAACAGTTTCTCCGTGAAGCTAGCAGTGATCAGCAAAATGCTTTCATTTAATACGCATAATATGGCCATCCATCTTTGCAAAAGTTTGGAGTTGAAGTTGTTTGTTTTTGCTCCTGAGGCCAACTCTAGGATAATATTATAAAATGGGCGGCACCCACAAGGAATGAAAGGCGGAGCCTCAGAGATCGAGGCGTCTTACTTACGGGTAAGAAAAGAACTCACAAAAATAACTCTTACTTCATAAAGGATTTGTTCTTTGGTGTCCCAAGGGTAATATAATATTTAATATATGAATATAGTTTACTCTGTAACAAGAGCATGTGACCTGTTGACCAATGAGCATGGGGCGTCATGTTGTCACCATTTGAAATATTAAACTAACAAAATTGGTGTTTCTTCTCATTCATTATTAGTAATATCAGTGGCAACTAGTACGTGTTTCACTGAAATTCAAACCAAACAGGAGAAAAGCTCATATCCCAAAGTATTTGCGAGTCATGTAGACTGAGGTTTCTCTGTTTTTCTTTTATTTATCCCATGATGATCTTACGCTCCTATAAAGCTCCTGTAATTTCCTAAATGCCTTCTACATTTACTAAAACAACCCATATATCTTCTCACAGTAGCTCCCCGCCTCGCACTCACAGAGTGAGGTAGATAGTTTAGTGTTAAACAGCGTGTCAAAAATGGGTGAAGTGTCCAGAAAGATGAAGGAGTGCGGTGAGTCATGGTCATCTGGCTTTCAGCAGTCTCTTTTTTGCCAAGGAAAACATTTGTGTCCCTCTGTCTTTGTTCGATTCAACTGCAGCTCGGTTGTGTTTGGGTGAAGGGAGGGACTTTGCTGTGGTTGAAAAGGCAAGGATGTGGCATCAACACTGCCAGACTGCTGCTCAACTTAAACCAAGCTTAAAGGAGTGTGTTAAAATGTTCGGAAGGGATGGAATTGTTGAAGGCTTTGTTGTGTATTCACTGAGTCACACAGGGGACCGGATCTGACATTTTTACTGTCGCTTCTGACATTCTTTTAATCTGTGATAAGAGGGTGAGAAGCCATCGAAGGTGATGAATGGCAGTAGCGTGGCATATGCAACAACAGTGGAAGAGTTCACAGCCTTTCAGAGAAACACAATTTAGATTTTTCAAGGAGTCGGCCACAAATTGATTCTGACAAACTGCAATCGCCGAAGAATACTTCAGAACTGCTGCGGGATTTATCCGTTTTTATCAAGTCCTGTGTTTTTGTTGCTAACATTTTAAAATGTTAACATTTCGCAACATTTTTTCTTCTGACCGTTACATCTGAAGAGCTGCTGCACCACCCCGTATTAATATAGTCATTGGTTGTGTCAGAAGTCCGTCACGACTTCACTCAGACTTTTTTCAGTCCGAATCTACAATTCCAAAACCAATTGCCCTAGAAATATCCCACAAGTCGTTGCGAAAAACTAATGTGCATTGATTCTCACTAGATTAGTGAAGATAGACCACAATTCATTGCATTTAAACAATTTGTCACTTGAAAAAGTGACATTTTTTTTTTTTCTTTTCAAGTTTGGATCATCAGAACAGTGGATTCACAATAGTCTTCAGAAAATGTTCATGTTTTATTTTGGTTTTTACTTCGGCAAATGAGGGGGGTTTGGCGTTTAAACAAAAAGTCGTGAGGATGTGTCCGAATTGCGTTAAAATCCAGGACTTCTTGTTTAGGTGTGTAAACTGGAAACTTTAACTGCATATTAGGTATAGCTAGTTCTTTACTCATTGTATAGTTTTGTATAGTTGAATCCTTGTTACACAGGAAATTTAGCTTCACATTCTTTCAACCACCGTAATTATTTAACCAGTTGCGCAATTAACGTAATTCCTGTGGGTTCTAGAGCAAAGTAGCCAGGGGCTGAAATCTAACCCCGGCCTCACACTGCATATGGGCCCTGGTGCGGACGCCGGAGCAGTCTAGCCGCAGCCGGTAACTCACACTGACTACGGTTTGCTAGCGTTTCTCCTGCAGACAGCCTCTGCTGCCAACCTCGCAGACTTCTGAACTCACGTAGGTTCACGCGAGAACCCGCCATTAAAATATGACGTCATAGTGAAAAATAGCTTTTATTGTGAAAATCATACCGAATGCACTTCACATTTGCTTGCATGGCTTCCAGTTCATGACATTAATTGCACCAACTTCACAATAAAGTGCTACAGATCAGCTCCGGCATCCGGGAAAATTTGAAATCAACTAAACGAATACGGAGCGCCGCAGAGGGCGGACCAGATGCAGTGTGAGTGCCTCTCGTACTTTTCATGTTACGTAAAGACTCTGGCACATTAAAGGGTTAATAATCTCACAAAGTCAGAAGCTAAAGCAACACAAATAAATGTGTATGCAGACATTTATTCGTACCCTGGCGGTGTTTCTTCACGAGAACCTACCGTTCACCTTTTCTTGACGTTGAACGCAATGCAGGAGTTTGCAGACCTGTCTCATGTTAGCCTTCCTGCTTCCTGAAAAGGTTGAACACAGATGAGGAGGAGTGCAAATACCACAGAAGACCCTGAAGAGTCAGAAACCATTTTACACCCTTGACTAACTTCTAGTGATCCCACATTTAGTTATTACTTCACACACACACATGGCACCTTTCCTCTGAATCCTTTGCTCATTTATGATGCAAGCACAATGCCTCTGCTCAAGTGATTGATGCATTATTGATGGGTAAAAGCTTATTCTTTCATCCAGATCATTTAGTCACTTACCCAGCGGGTACAACTTTAGGAAAAAAAAAAAATGCTGCCATGTTCTATCAGATATAACACAGTGCTCCACAGACAGCGCCTCCTACACTGCCATTATGAAATGACATGCTGAAGGCCTTCATGCCTTTGATGTTGAAAGTCCGTTTCCATTAACTTTATTTCTTTGTGTGTGGATGGGGGCTATGATATGATCAGATACAGTTTTGCTAAGCTGTCCTTTCAATTCTGATTTCAGGAAAGGCATTTACCTTATTTGGAATTAAATGTCCTTTTTTTTTCCCTCTGCCTTAGACTGTAACTCCCTGCCAGTTAGTTTTGGGTGCAACCCATCCGAGAAAGACAATGGGCATGTGATGCCTGTCTCTGAGACAGAAATCTGGCAGGTCGGGACGTGACTACAGAACAGTGTTGAACAGACGCTTGGATAGAAATGGTTGGAAAATGTAACAAGTACAGACCTGGTTGAAAGATATGTGCAGTCATGGATTGATACGTCCGCTAGTCCCCAACCGGGCTGACAGGTGGGTCTAGTCAACCTTTGCAGTGTGGTTTTGCCAAGTGAGACCAGTCATGCCGAGCTTTAGCTGTAGACTTAACTGTCCTCCACTTCTTTCAGCGCAGACAGAACAGTGTGTACCGCTCAGAGCTGCCTGTAAATTGTTATTGTTTGGACGTGCCTCATGGGATTTAAGGACTTTCAGATTTGGCCAGCAAAAGGGAGGGACAATGCCAGCATGCTCACTCTGGTACAGACTTCTCTTAAATTCCCATAAAAGCAGATTTCCATTTTTAAAACACGTGTGATCTCAAACATAACAGAAGCTCTATTAGAACCAAGACTTAGTAATTAATGACAATGATAATTAGGTTTCTTTTTTTTTCTGGTTATAAGAGGGAGCTACCACCTGGAAAACAACCTGCCATCTCTGTGTGCTTTGGAACATCTTCGTAATTGGCTCAACGGAATATAAACAGTTGCTCCAGATAGGGGAGTCTGTACAGTTCTCACTCAACAAAACACTACAATGAAAAAAACAACACAGTTACCAATCAAAGACAGTTATAAACCTCTTAAGGACTGATCAAGCCCTGGAAAAGTCACACTTCAGCCTTACTTAGAGGCAATGCTTTGATTAATCGCAAAGTGGGCCATGTGTTTGGGCTCAAAAGTCAAATTTGTTTGTCTTTAATGTCGTTATAATGAAGTGTGTCCACAGTGGTCTGGTTCACATCCAAAAGATTTCGCAACAAAGTAGTTCTTTATTTGACACAACCAAAAGGTTTCATGGCTCACACTGAAGCTACACTCACAGCATCCTCGGCAAAGCACCTTCAAGCTGAGAATTTCAATGGAAATCCTATGTAAATGTGCGTAAACGCAAGTTATGGGCTTCCGCGTTAAAAACTCTGGCGTTTCTAGGACCGTTATTGGGCCCTACACATAAGATGCACGGCTACTTAACGCACGTTGAAAGTTAAACCAGATAAAAATGTGCCAACTGTGAGAAATTAGTAATTGTGGTTTGTGCCTGGTCGAAATTATATGACACCAAGTCATTCATAAATCAGAATAGAGCTGTGAAAGAAGAAGCCTGAAGCAGCAAGCCTCTTAAAGCAGGTGTCGGACATATGCAAGTAAAAAGTAACCCCTCCCTGCTTGTCCAATGTGAACACTATGCATTAACTGCGCACACAAGAACCTGCAGTTAGCATTTTATTGACCACACATCACATGTCCAGTGTGTCCGTACCTTTACTCCTCCCCTTCAGATCCTTAGCCTTTAATGGACTCCAAATTAATGGGCTGGCTCAACCCAGGAAGAAAGCCACTTAAATCAAACCAAAACAAAACAAAAGATGCAAGTTTGTTGAAAATTATACATTTAAACTACTGTGAACAAAACCATTAGACATAAAATAAGCAACAACTGAAACCATTAAACACCAAGAGGTTATCTCCTCTACTTCCTTATGCCCAACCCTCAAAAACAGGATGTGAAAGCCTTGGCCACCATTTTGTCATTTTTGCACCAGGAAAGACAGGTGAGAAACATTGCAAACCAATTGACAAATTAAAACCTGTTGTGTACGTCTTTGGTTCCTCACAACAAACAGTCAGCCTATAACAGTGAAACTAAACACACTAAGATGTAACAGTATGATGACAAGTAGCCAAAACTACTTTGACACTCAAACGTTTTGGGAATTATAATTTGTGGTTACAATGGGACACCAAAGAGTTTATTTACCATGTCAGGGGATCTTATGTATGTCTTTTCAGAGGGACACCGGTATTATCAGTGTCTCGGTTAACCATAATAAAGGCCATTCTTTTAGCTCTTTTTTAGCTCTACTAATATAGTTTATTTTCACAAATTCAGGCGCCTGAAAGACAAACACATAAAAAAAATACACAACTGCAACCTTTGAACGGGCTTCGTTACCTGAGGCTTTACTCCTCGAGGTGTTAACCCTTTAACAGCGGAAGCGTAGATCCAGTGTACTGTTAACATTCTAAATTATGGTAACTCTTTGACAATTTGTTCAATTAACGTAATTCCAATAGATTCTAAAAAGCTGAGAAAAGCAGCTTTGTGCTGACATGCAACAATTTACTTTTTTATAATGATGCATGTCGGAGGATTCTTCACTGGCAAACACACCAGTTTTAAAGGGCTGAAGCATTAAAAACTTTAAAGCTATGTTCTCACCGCCCACACCGAGCTTCTGCATTCAAAATTCTTGCGTTCACACATAGCTACGCAAGATTTTACAACCTTTCTTGCACCAAGCCTCTCCCGACTGTAGGTGCTTATGTATTAGTAAAAATGTAGAAAAGAAAAAGTAGAAAAAAAGCCTTCCTGCCTGACCAGTGTGAACACCACAGCGTGTTCTAGAACGTGCATCAAATACCCAGTGTTGATGTAGCATAGCACTACCTTACTTAGAAACGTCAACTAATCAGCAAGGTTGATCAAATTTAGGCTCCCTAGTCCATTCTGCGTTGTTTGATTGCTTCTGTTCACCCTCAAGTGAAAATAAAGGGCTGCTGGTCAAATGACAAAAGGGTCAGAATAACGCTACCTGCTTCCTTCTCAGGTGATCTTTGTTAGAGGCTTATAGTCCTCCTGCGAGGATACACGATAACACATTCCGATTCATGTACGTCCTCATGATCCTGAGTGGCAAAAATGATTCCGCCACGAAAACAAATGTCACCCCCCCATTTCAGGATGGTGTTCTGTCTTATGGGTTCCACAATGGGCTCTAGGCTACACAACACCCCACTGTAGATTCTGTAAGCTCCTAAAAGCTTGTTTCTCTTGTATCAGAAACTGAAAGTTTATGGAGAAAAACAGGTGAGGAGGAAAAAAAAATGCTGAAAAACCTCTCCTCTCTGCTTTTTGACACTTGAAAGAACTTCCACCCTCCGGTAACTTTTCAAAGGGCTAAAGTAATGGTCTTTGAAGTGGCCATCAAAAAAAAGTGCTTTTTTTATCCCTGTCTTTTCTTGTCAGAATGAATGCTCGGGGCTGGGAGGTGGGGGGCAGTTGAATAACTTGAAGGATGGACACGAATGTATAAGAGAAGGACAGTCTAAACAAACCAGGAGGTCTGGCATGTCTTGGGCTGGAATCAACCATAATCACGCAAAACAAATTGTCTAACTTTTTGCATTCTCTTCTGAGCTTGTTAGTAGATATGTAACTTAAAATAAAATGAACAGAAAGATCATCACAATGGGAGTCAGTTCATTTAGCTTGATTGTTGGCGACTTCTATGTCAGTGGACAAAACAATGATGGATAAACAAGGTCCTGTTCAGCCGTTGTAGTCATAGCTTCCAATGCTACAGACCTACTGTAAATTTGGCAGGGCTTACATTATTCTATCCAAAATCAATGGGAAGCAGGGCTGGCCCAGGGCATAGGGCATAGGAGAGCTAGGCGATCGCCTAAGGCGTCATCTGCTGGAGGGGCGCATAATCACATTTTAAATTTAATTTTTTTTTTTTTTATTCAGACAGTTTGACACAACTCTTTTCATGTAACAAATATATATATGTATATAGTTTATATTTTGGGTTAGGAGTTAGTGGTTAGGGTGGGGGCGCCAAGATGCCTAGGGCGCCACGGAGCCACCCTTGCCATCCCTGATGCTTTATGCTTTTTTTAAAAAAAAAAACAAGTCTATTTATGTAAACCTGTCTTACGTTAAAACAGAACGTTTCTCTAACTCTCAGAAACTCCAGGCCGAGGAGGGACTTTAGTGACTTTGTAACCACTTCCCTTCTTTTGTTTTTCCTGCCAAGTCTTCTAGTGGTGTTGGGTAATTTAACTTGTCAGTGGGTTTAAGATTTTTCACTAAGCACGACCAACAAAAAGTTGAAATCATCACTGTTTACAATGTTTGCAAATTTTAGCTAGGTATTTCAAAAATATTATGTAATACAAGTTTTTATTTGAAAGAAGAGCTCTGTGGCTTTACTTCACATGAAAGGAGAGTTTATAGAGATTAAAGACAGAAATTGATCAGAATACATAATATTTGGGTGCTTTACCTTTTCTCTAAAGTAGAGAAGTATTTTACCTCATGGATACCTGTTGTTAGGCAGACTTTTTGTGTGCTCTGGTTATTGAAGTGGTGCTTTTTTTGAGAAAAATCCCCTTTTTTTTTCCAATGAAAACGTATCACAATGTAATGATATGATTTATATGATCTTCAGTTTGAGGTGTACCTTTATAACAACTAACAGTTTTTTTAAATATCCATTCTTATGTAAAAACAAATGCTGTGAAAACACTAAGCAAGGGAATAGAAGATTAAAACAGCTGCGAATTGGTTTTATTGGGTTTTTGTGGCTGTTTTATGGCAGATTCATTATGTAAACTACAATACATTTAATGGAAGCCACAAACCACAAAAAAAAAAGAAGTTTCTCACTGAATTTTTCCCAGATGATTTGTTGCCCTGGAACAATAGATCTTTTTTTCGTTTTACAAGTTTTTTTTTTTTTTTTTTGTTTTCCCTTTTTTAAATGGTGGGTTTAATGAGGCTTTATTCTATGACATAGTTGTTAATTTGTTCATTGATGCTCAGTTTTTAAATGAAACCAGAATGTGACGTTTTTGTTCTTTTTATCACTGCCTATTGGTTTTGCAAATAAATTCCCCCCAAACTGCCTCAGAAGTGCCAGTCCTAAAAAAAAACAAAATACTCTCGTCTTTCTGATTTGTAGCTTCGCTTTGCAATAATTTTTTCGGAAGTTGGGCAAAAACATGTTTTTCTTTTCTGCACAAGTATGTATTTTTACTCAATTTGGCTGTTGTGTGGGGGAGTAAAGTGACAGGGTAAATAAGGTGACTGCGACAGCTTTTCGGTAACTTAGCACCTCTGCCAGAGTTCCTGTAAAGTGTCTCATGTCATGTGTGCCAAATATTATTATTTTTTTGCTGCTGAATGTGATTTTACCGCGAGAAACTGCTCCTTCGATTGAAGATCCGGAGCCTAAAGCTTTCTTGTTCCCTGCTCACTTTTATGTTGATTTGTTTCTTAGACGGAGAGATGACGACAGAGTACAGTAGGTTCCTGCACCTGCTGCCCACGTAACCGAACCCTTATCCCAAAGATGCCCGGGAACGCGTCGGAAAGAAGCGTAGGAGATGTTTTGTCTTTTGAACTTCACAGGCGTGAGGTGCCTTCAAACACTCCCAGGTGCGGATTTTTCTTAGATGCTGCAAGGAAGGGCAGAGAGTTCAGCGAGAGAGAGGGACAGGAGAAGGATTGAAGGAAAAGAAAGAGAATAAAGAGAAGACATAAGAGAGCTCAACACAAAGTGTTGGAATGGATTTTGTGCATCCTGCTGGGGGGGAACGGTAAGCCACTTTCTCTGTTTTGGTGGAAGTGGATCGATTTCCCCTTCTGTGACCTCTGTCTCATTTTCTGCTGTTGCCAAGTGTGCTGCGAAAGTCTTTTAACTGGAGGTAGAAATACACCAGCTGCTGTGTTCGCAAACAACAGAACGTGTAGCTGCTCCAAGTGTTCCCAGGTGAGGTGCAGAACAAAGCCAGCATGCAGGTACAACGTCGACGTGAGAGGCAGATTCTTGGTTTTTCGCATGCCTGCTGAGCCGTCCCCCAAAATTACTCGAGTCACTTTCCTACCTCGGGAAGCAAAAAAAAAAAAAAAAAAAAAAAAAGAAGCAAATTAGCCTCTTTTTTTTGGGGGGGATTTCGTGAAAAAAAAAATCACTTTTTTAGGGGGGAAGGGGGCTGTTGGGGAACCCCGAAGTCTCCGTATGTTAATAAGCAACTCTTCCAGTTCACATCTTATACTCTTTTCCTGCTTCATAAAGCAAACAACTAAAAACAAGCAAGGTAGACCTGGACATTTTACTTCTTTCTTTTTCTTTTCTTTGGGGATGGGTGGGGGGTAGGTGGGGTGTTCGTAAAGCACTGCAAAAACGTCTCTTCAGAATATTGTTGTTGTTGGGAAACCCAAAGTCTTTGTATTTTTTATTTTAGCCCTATAACCCTTTAATTGATTTCCAGCTATGAAAAAAAATCGCTTATGTTTTTGCTTTTTAGTAGATAGACTTAGGTCATATATACTGTACGTATGTGTGTGTATGTATATACATATTTATTGTTTCGAATAGTAGCTTTCAACTTTGCCTCATGAGAAACAGAAACTTTCTGGGTGAATTGGATAGATTGATTTTGTTTTTTTAATGTGGAAATTAGATTTTCTTCAAGCCAACACCCAAATACCTTCCAGGTACCTTCCAGCTCAATAACTTACCTAGGACTGTCAGGAACTACAAAAATGTTTATTTTTCTTCTCTTTCTTCTCTGTATTTTTAAGTAACACTTTGAGTCGATCTTTTACATCTCTTCTACTTGTGCCTTCAAAATAATACATATAGACATAAGTACTATCATTAGAGTTGTTTGCTAGACTGGACAGCCTAAAGAAAAATGAAAAATGGCAAATTTGTCAAAACATGTTTTTTTTTGTTTTTTTTTGCTTGACTAACAACGGATTGATGTCTTTCTTCCTAAAAGTTCATGCATTGTTTTCTTAATTTAACCCTTATTTTGTGTTCAGGCGGGGTGACATTTGTTTTCGTGGCGGAATCATTTTTGCCACTCAGGATCATGAGGACGTACATGAATCGGAATGTGCTATCGTGTATCCTCGCAGGAGGACTATAAGCCTCTAACAAAAATCACCTGAGAAGGAAGCAGGTAGCGTTATTCTGACCCTTTTATCATTTGACCAGCAGCCCTTTATTTTCAGTTGAGGGTGAACAGAAGCAATCAAACAACGCAGAATGGACTAGGGAGCCTAAATTTGATCAACCTTGCTGATTAGTTGACGTTTCTAAGTAAGGTAGTGCTATGCTACATCAACACTGGGTATTTGATGCACGTTCTAGAACACGCTGTGGTGTTCACACTGGTCAGGCAGGTGTATTTGACCCATTTTCACACTTGAAAACTGGTCCATTTTGACCCAAACACAATATAAGAGTTGAGATCTAAGATTACTGAATACTTTTGTCACAAATACAGTGACTTTTAGCATTGACTTTTTGATTAAAAAAAATACCTGAAGTAATATTCAATCAGCGTAAATAGTGTTCATGTCACAGAATTGTGATTTTCCTAAAACCAAGACTAGTGTCAAAGTATTCTTTTATGATCTTTCTATTATCACAAAGGTATAAAAACAGATTTCGAAATCCAAACCGAGGAGAACAAACTAACCCAAGCCTCATCTGTGATTCATTTTTATTCCGTCAGTGCCGAAATTCTCCTGATTCTCCAGTTGGCTTCAACAGGTCGCGCCTTTACATCGGATCAGTGAAACATAAAATTAAAAAGACTCTTAACCTTATGACATGGCCTCTTGGGGATTCAAAAGTTAATCTGTCCTTTGTTAGATTCAAAATAGCTTCCCCTTTCCAGCCTGTGGGTTCCTCCTGAACCTTTTAAATGGCCGGACCTGTTTGCCAAAACGCTACGAGCCCCCAAGGACAAACACACAATTACCTTTGAAGAATAAAAAAAAAAAAAAAAAAAAGCCGGGGTGCCCTCATCCCAGGTGAAGGTCAAAGCCTTTGGCTGCTCTGTAGCTAAAAGATGGAAATAATCTTTGAGTGAACGCTCCAGTGGGGAGCCGTTACAAATCACAGGGCTGTAAAGCTGTAAAACTACACTGCCCACCCTCATAAATTGGCATCTTCCTGCCACCCTCGCCCCACTGCCGGCTTCTCCACATGCTTTATGACAAGAAGATCAGGCTGCTAAATGAACGGAGGCGAGGTGGCCATATATTTTCCTGGCAGAGTTACAGTGCGGGAGGTTGTTTTTGCCAAAGACGAGACGCGAGGCTCAAAATGAAACCAGACTCTAAGGGTGTCAATTAACATCTGATGGAGGAGTCACATGAAATGCTCCATATTCTGACGTAGAACTCCTTTTTAAGTCGTTTTAATTTACAGATCTAATTACCTTATTAGCAGAGCTGGTGTTTTAGGGCATTTTACCAATGGAGTTGTTTTTCATTTAAGTGTTTTGAAGTGCAAAAATGGTGATGATACGTCTCTTTTCTGAGCTAAGAAAGAAATTCATTTACCCACTGGGAGCAGTTGTGCCCACATAAACCGCTTTTTTAGGGGTCGTTTTTCATTTACCCGTTTTATCTGTTGGAAAATGGACGGACTCTCACGCGTATGCCTGAATTATGACACGGTGGCGTGCGCGAAGTTGTCAGTGCTTCAGCCTTGCTTTCAGGGTCAGTTATGGACCCTCAGAGGGAGATTCAGGGGCAGTTTTTTTTTGCTCATGTTGTTAAGATGGGGAGCCAGTTACTGAAAAAAAAAACATCTCATGGGCTGTGTAGAGGCTTCACGTTAAATCCTTGAAATGCCCTTAAAAGTTTTCAGAACTGCTAAATTCCATATGACATATTGCTTTTTTTCTTCAAGGAAAGAAAAAAAATACTTTTTTTCCTTTTTTCACATGGAGTGAAAAGGGTTTTACTGGGAAGACACATACAGACAATAATGTGGCTTCTTTCAGGTTCTTTTATTCTAGGTGTTAGGAACACTATGATGTAGATTTGCACCAAAAAAGGAGAAAAAGCTCAACTTATTTTTTCAAAAGATCATGTCCACCCATTCTGAAAAACTAAATACTGAATCAAGCAATAGTTTTACCAAAATGGTTTAAGGACGACCATTTCACAACAGGGCCGGCCCTGGGCAGAGGCAAGCTAGGCAATTGCCTTACTAGGCAATTGCCGATGGGCGCATAATCACGTTTAAACTTTTTTTTTTTTTTTATTAGATGCTTTTGTTGCACGCAAAGCAAGACATGTAAGGTTTTAAAACTTGTTTTGATCATTTTTGTTCTGATTTGTTTCCCTTTGGAAAAAAAAAAGGTGTTTTTTTTCCAAATCTTTTACACTAAACTCTTGCTTTATTTGTTATTCATTATTGTCTCCTATTTCAAAGATTTTTGATGTTGCTCTTTTTTTAATATTTTTTTTCCCACGGTTGTGATATTTTTTTTTAAAACTAACTAGGTTTGTTTTTGCAAATATTTTAAGAGTTGCACAACATTTTTTATATATATTTTCATTTTTGTTTAATTTAGTCCTTTAAGTTAGGCATGTGTTATTATTATGTTATTATAAATTCAAATAATATTTTTCACCTATCCCTTTTGGGCTGCCGGAGCATAACCCGGCTACTCATGGGCGAAGGCAGGGGACACCCCTGGACTGGTCGCCAGTCTGTGTGTGAGTGACCAATTCACCTATGAAGCATGTTTTTGGACAGTGGGGGGAAGCGAGAGTCCACGGAGAAAACCCACTCATGCACAGAAAGAACATGCAAACTCCTTCTTGCTGTGAGGCAAGAGTGCTAACCACTGTTCCACCGTGCAGCCAGGTTGTCAGATAAAAAGATACAAAAACATCTAAAAATCAAATTCTTGATTTGTCTGAAATGGAAGTTTTGTCGTAATAGTGACCAACCTGAGCCTGTATAACAGTTCTTAGAATGTGTTGATACTTGGATGGAGCAACACTTGATTTCACTGAGGAAAAAAAAGACTGAAAATATAAGATTTTTTAAATTTTAAATTTACTAACGTTTTTACAAAACATTAAAAAAAAAAAAAACTTTCTGAAGTTTCCTTCTTTTCAAAAACTGAAATAACACAGGATGTTTTCAAATTTTACTATAACCTCTCCTTTAATTTTCATTTGTGTGTTTTTGTTAAAAGGAAACTTGAAATGCCAAACACTACACTGCCCGAGAAAGCTTTTTTTTTTTTGAGATCATGTTTCCGTTAAACCAAAACTCTCACTCTTTTTGGATGCTGCGGTATCCGGCACCTTTAGCTACAACATTCGAAATCATTGCTGAACGCTTTGTGTGTTGAGGACTGATTGTTTACGTGTTGTTAACGTTAACTGGATCGGTTGATCTCTGAGCCTAATGGACTGAACGTTTCTGGGATTTTCTGCATGGTTGAGCAAACCCAGGGGACATGAGGTTTTCAGCAGGTGCAATGCACACATTGAAAGGCTGATTGGTAAAACAAGCACACAAACCTCCTCCTAGAGAAGAAACACCAGCTACTCATGAAATTGTTACGTCATTCTGTCCCCTTTCAGTTCCCTTGCTTCCCTTTTCCGTATTTTATTGTTTGTGTAAAAGCTTTACATTATACATATATATATTTTTTACATAAATACAAAATAAAGCAACAATATAGACTTGTGCATTCTGCAGCACTCTGGGAAAACATTCGAATTTTATTTAACCCCTTTTACAGTGGTGACACCTAAATAACTTACGCTCTTTAACGTACCACGGCTGATTTCCACCGGTCCGTATGCGATGTGCCTCTGTTGCATTTGTCACAAAAAATACAACATTCATTAATCAATCTAAAGGCTTTTCCGTTATGTCTGCGTCTGAAGTTCGTCCCGCTCTAACGCAGATTTCCAGTCTGTCAATGCGTCAATTTTGTGGTAATAAGCCAGAGAAACAGGATTTCAAATAAGAAACTCTGTTGCACTTTCAAAATAAAACTTTATAAAATGTTATTTCAAATTTATGGTGACTTATGCTTATGCAATAACAGTTGCTAACACTGCAAATAACAATGCGCTCATTTAATTTTAATAAAAAAATTATAAAACAAAACTTACTGCTAAAGTTTTGGATGTTAATTACACTGGGTTAGCAGGACACATTACTCCTCCAGGACGAATGCCATGTAAAGTATATGACAGTATTGTGTTATTGTATTGTATTTTCCCGAGTATTTCATTTCAAAAAGTGACATAGATGTAATAAGTTGGCTTCAGATCAGTTTGTAAGGAAACAAATGTTGGTAAGCCTTTCATCAACAAAATAGTGTTTTTGTAAGAAACAGTTTACACTAGCTCATTAAAACATCCTAACATCATTTTTGCTTTACTCATATGACCAGAAAACACAAGCAGCTGGAGTCAGACACTACGTCTATGACACATTCAATCGCTGTTTTAGTCGTTATGGCTTCACCGAAGATTTTATAATCAAACGACCCAAATATCTTGAGATGTTTAAACGAAAAAAAAAAGTTACATTTTCATGTGCTGTAGTTTCAAGCTGTGACATTTTCTTCCTTTATAACTTCTGAGCAAGGTGCTAATGTGTGTGCGCTCCAAAAAAAAAAAAAAAAAAAAGTCATCATGGGGGCAATGTGTTGCCATTCGATGGCAAACTGCATTTGAAGGTGGTTTGTTACCGTGCGGAGGGGGAGGGTTCATTATGTGACACTATATAGAATGTCATTAGCACCACGTTGTCCCTCATCCATCAGCGCGCCGTCATTCCTGGCGAGGTCATTGAGGTTTGCTTGGTTAGATGGAATGTACAACATTCTCCTGTTTACGAATATATTTTTTAGGAGACGAAGGTTTTCTGCTTCCTTCTGTCCTCATGTCAAACCCTTTTCCTTGTACAGAGGTCGCACCAACGCATGCTTAACACAAGCGCATGAGCGGCTACGACAGGCAATCTCTGGAGGCGGCGCTGTGTAATCACGCCGCCACACTGCCGGCAAGGCTAATTAAACCACTGCATCTGTGCTTTATCCCACATCTGGAGCAGGTGCCCGCAGAACCTTCCCGCCGCTTCCTTTCTGCAGCTGACACATTGTGACTGCTCCGGTAAACAATGACGGCGGCAAGGCTGCTCACTTACCTGCCTCCGAATTCGGTGGTTTCACTTCCTCTGATGAGCTTTGTTATCTCTAATAATCTTAGAGGCCGCATTTTTTTTAAATGAAAATCCCACCACCGTAACTGAAACAATTTAGGAAAATCCTTGAAACTCTAATAATAAAATGATTGAAATAAAAGACAAAACATGAATAACTGTGTGTTTTTAAGAAAACAGCAGAAAAGGTTCATTTTCACTCTTGAAAATGAGCAAAATCAACAAAACAAATGTAAACATCTGTGCTTCAGAGCACAGCGCGACTTGGATCACCGTCCCGGCAGAGGGATGGCCAGCCCTAAGTCCCTCCGCCTTAAAAAAAAAAAAAAAAAGTTCGGACACCACTACTGCTTCAAATGCTCCTACAGTTTAAGGGTAGGGGAGAAATTTGGGATCTGCCCAAATGTTTTGAACTTTTACATGCTAGCTATTTCAATTTTTAACAGTTTGAATTTCAATCAAGCTACTTCAGAAATAATATTTGACATTTTACAGCATTTCTTTTAAATGTGATTGGGATTATTGCAGAAACTAATTTTGCTCATATGCAACTCTTTAAACAAACTAAAAACTTAGTTTATTTAGTTTAATAAAAAGAAAAATGTCACTGTAATTTCATCTGAAGCTTGATTTTAAATGAACTTTTTTAATTCCATCACTTCTTGGTTTTATTTGGTGAATTCGGGGCCCTCCGGCTCTTCGCAGCATGTCCCCCAGGGCTCAATGACAAGCCTCTAACAAGAAGCTTATTGTGCCGTTATTGTCCAAGCACCCACACGCTTCCAGGGGCCCGAGGGCCACATACGATAGCGCTGACAGCTCCCGATAACTCGGCTGTCACCATAAGAAAGCCGGTGGGCCGGCTGAATGCGGTTGTCAGCCGAAAGGCTGCAAAATACTTAATAGATGCATATGCAGACCCACAGCAAAGGCGGTCGTGGCAGCGTGCGGAACACGCGCGTGAAAAAAGAAAACATAATGTTATTCTAGCTGTGGTGTGATGGCTCAAAAACATGAAAAAAAGAAAAAATACGCACAAACAAACACACACAACCCCGGTGAGTCCTGCAGGAGCCCCTGACAGCTCTGCCTTGAGCTTCCAATCCATCTCAGGGAGCTCCAAACACCCAGTGCAATTACTCTTTCTTGCTGACTGCACCTGCACGACATAATTGAGAAGGCTACTGGGACTTTGTCACTTAAGGTAAAGATGTAAAAGTAAAAAAAAAAAAAAAAATGGTGCCCTGGCTAAGCTGCAGAACTCCAAGGAGCTTTTACTCCTCAAATGTGTATGTGAGAAGGAAAGTTTACACTCCTTTTTGCCCAAGGACACGTGTGGTAAAGCTGAGTTTGGATCTGTGAAAACAGCTTTACTGCTGGATGGCTTCACCTCAAATCCAGACCGAGAAGATTCAATATTTATGTCTAGGCCATCATTTGAGTTTGGCATTAATAGTTTGAAAGTCCACTTTAATGATCAGAGAATTTATTTAGCTAAAGAAAAGAGCCCCAGTTATTTCTTTATTTTTTTTAAACAGGGGGATCCGGTGAATCCCTAAGCATCACTTTAATGAATCCAGCAGTAGGTCATTGTCGATAATGAGGGAGCTGACCTGGATCTCATTACTGTATGTGTTTTATCTCATTATATACGATAGAGGCTGAAAACGATCCTTTTAAATACCCTTAAGTCAAAGGCGTTAAATTTTTTCTCTACACTCACACTCCCTTGTGAATGAACTGCAAGATTTTTTTTCTTTTATAGGAGTGAACCTAACTGCCCTAATTGATGATTTTTGTCACACCGTTTCTAGTCGTCTGACAGCTTTAGAGTTTGTTTAGACTTCGCCTCAATTTGAAAGCAATTTTACTCCAGTCATTTCTGGCCCAATCTCGCACAAAAGGAGAGCTTCCAGTGAGGTCGCATTGCAACGACCCTGAAATGCGTTTCTAAATCTCTGCCTCAATGAAGTTAAACTACACCAGGCGGCGAAAAAACAGATACGATTTCAATTTGCTTTCAAAGCTGGTTCAAAAGGTTAAATGGATAAAAGCAGCAAAAAAGAGGCAAATGTCCATAGGGTTACTGTGTCAACAAAATCACATCATCAGCGTACAGCAGTAACCATGCCATCTTACTATGTTTTTTCTTTCTTTCTACTTCTACAAATGTTTGTGTTTAGAGATGATAAGTTTCTCTAAAAGGGTTACTTTTCCGCGTCCCGATGTTCAATCCGCGTCTGGTACCGCGTCCGAAAAAACGACTGGACCCCCGATTTAATCGGAACAGACACCTAAAAAGTAAAAACGTGACGCAGAGAGGTCCTTCACTATTTGCCAATATGTGACAACTTGGGAGTGAGAATGTGTTGGTTTTTTACACCTGGGTTGATTTGTGTAAGTCCTGTGGGTTGTTCGGTTCGATGCCCTTTGGAGGGTCATAGGCATGTGTGGCTGCATCTTAGATGAAGTGAAGGCGTATCATGCAGTGCACTTGTGACTCCTGCAGCCACTTAAAGGGCATCATGAAAATGGAATGTACCATTGTCGTGTGTGTGAGTGGTAAGCTTTTTTGTGAAATATTTGTATTGCAAATCTGAGTTACACACACTTTTGACGTCCTTTTGATGCTGTCATATGGTGAACCAATACAGCACTAGTCACTAGTAAGAAGCCTGCACTGGCTCCTTACTAACCGCCTGTTTCAGAGCTCAAAAATGTTATACTGGGGGAGGGGGGCAGAAGACTATAGAAGGGTGTCAAATGAAAACAGCAGAGTCGAAGGCCCTTACAAATGGAAGGATTACAAATACATATTTCAAACAATTTTATTAACAACATTTTTCAAAAGTAAGAATTTCCTCTTGTCACCGCATGGAAACAGCACAGATTTTGGCTAAGGCTAGGGTACTGACAGCCCAAATGGGCCAGCAAAAACAATACAGGGGCGTAGCAAATAATTTGAGGGGCTCAAGATAAAATTTAAATAGTGTTGTTTTTACAGGACTTAAAGAAGCTTATATTGACGATTTCGTAATCTTTGGTAATAATACTAAGATTGACAAAAAAATTGGGGTCAAGTGGGCAAATAGCCTCCTATAGCTCACCCCCCTGGAGGGCACTTGAACAAAGGTGCACAGGTTTTTGAGGGGGGTTTAAAAAAAAAAAATCTTTCGAGCAAATGCCATCATCTCCTTAGGCCCCTCTTAAATTCTACTTCTAACAGCAGATTACAAAGAACTTAATCTTTAAACATCCTTGACAACCATTTCTGTTTTTTTTCTTAATGCACCTCTTCCAAGAGTTTGGTTTTTTAAACTGTTTGACAAATAAATAATAAACCACAAACTTGTCCAGTTTTTTTAAAGACATATTATTCCGACTTTTCTGCCCTCTACTGACATCTATCCCATAAGCTTATCTCCCTCCCTTTTTCCATCTTCTCACTCATCCTCCATCACCTCTTCCCTCCAGCACACCTGTGAAAATATATAACTTATATCCCTCTAAGGAAGTCTGAGCTTCTCTTCCTGCTTTCCTTTAACACTCCATCCCCTATCCGTCTTGTTCTCTCTATCTGTCATGTGTTAACAGAACAGACAAACCTTCCTGAGACACACGGCTCCATGTCATTTGTCAACAATGTTGACTTGGATGGTACTAACCCTCCCTGCAGGTCTTATCGCTGGGTTAGTGGCCAGTGATAATACCTCAGATAAAGGAGAGCACCTTACTATACAATGTTATTATATTTACGTTGTTTTTTTTCCTTGCAAAAAAAAAATCACAACACCCCAAGTGTTAGCAAGAATATTTGAGTCAAGATTACTATCATTCCTGACAAGGATTAAGAAATGCATCAAAACACGATTCTTTAAGTGTTGCAAAAATAACAAAAGCTGTATTTTCTGAATTATTCTGTAAAGCGGTATTATTCCTTTGTCATGGCCATCCACTCTAGCTGGTGGTACATGATTTGTACAGCCAGAAACATTTTCACATCGTCCAGTCGGAGCAGCTGCGGGCTGGCGGTCCGCCCTGTGGGCGGCCGCAGGGCTGTCACCCGATTTTCTAATGGCGTCATTGCTGCCTGTTACTGGACTGCCTCCGCATAACCTCGAAATGTGCCCTGGCGGTCAATTTCCTTTCAAATCTTCTGGTTGACCTAAAATGTAAACTTTTTTAAAAACCTCCACGCGTCTAACAATGTAATTGCCGCATCACAATTTTGTAATGTATGACTGTAGCCTTAAGATAAAATGACAAAAAAGTTCCCTTTGTAGACCTAAAAATAACAAGCTAAAAACTTGTACGCACGTTTGACAAGCTGTCCAACATAGGAATGGGTTCAGTCTTTGAAAAATGAAACACTTCTCCAGTACGGACGATTCATCCTTTAGTGTTTGCATTCAGGTTTTTTCAGCTGCTCATCAATTTTGCTAACTATTTAACGAGTTCAATGGGACCGGAATTACAATCGTCAGTTCTTATGGTCCCAATAGATTGGTGGTCTTCATTGTTAAAGTTTTTGTCTTTCTTTTCTTGTTTAAAGAGATGTGCGCACGCCTCATGTTTTATTCAGACTTACTTTAGACTCTTCGAGTTACCTCCAACCTCCTAGAAGTGGCACTTCATTTAACAATCCAATAAAAAAACTGCAGTAAAACAGGGCAAACTTAAACGCCATCTTCAGTATGTCATAATCTCCTCTCATCACAAAGTGATGCTTCCCCCTCCGCACTGATTGCCTTTACGTCGTTTCTTCCCTAAAGAAAGGTTGCGGTCCATTTCTCAACTTTGCCAGTGAAGCGTCAGAAGCAGTTAATTCTCCGCATTTGAGGTCCTACTTTCAAGTCAAATGTGAGGGAGGAAGAGCAGGGAGGATAATAGCGGGGTGGTGATGAAGAAGGTCAGACTGGTCACAACATCCAGATTCACGCAAGTGATGTCCTTCTTAACCAGAGGCGTTGCTTTGAAAGCTCGCTTGAATGTGGGCGCTTGATAAAGTCAAAGTGGCTTGCTTGATATTAGAGCGGAAAATTACCAAGGACACTCAGGGGTCAGCCATGAAAACACATCAGCACCAGATGCTAAGAACTTTCACTGAGATTTTTAGTCAGCAATTTTAAAAAAATTATTATCGCAGCAGCTTTTTAAGGCACTATAGCGGTGTAACTATTCAATTTGTAATTGATAACAAATTAAGTAGGAAGCTACACATCAGACACATCCAAGCTAAAGTTTCAAAAAGTATATCAGTCATAAATAAATCTAAATTTATGTTGGAATACAACTGTCAATACTTATTATACTGTTCCTTAATATTACCTTATTTCATCAACTGTATAGAAATTTGGGGGTAATAATTATAAAAGTTCACTACATCCTCTCTTCTTACTTCAAAAACGAGCCATCATAATTGTACATAAAGCCGGCTTTCTTGATCACACAAACAATTTATTTTATCAATCCAGACTTTTAAAACTGTATGACCTTGTTGACTTTTGTACCCAAAAGCTAGTGGGAAAACATTACCATTGAATATCTAAAAACAGAAAATGAAGGAGGCTACAAACTGAGGGGATGTAGGAACTTCAGGATCACATTGATAAGGACCACAAAGAAAAGTTTTTGTGTCTGTGTGTGGCTCTCGCTGCGACAGACTGGCGACCTGTCCAGGGGCGTACCCCGCCTTCGCCCACGAGTGGCCGGGTTAGGCTCCACAGCCCTGTGACCCCAAAAGGGACAAAACCGTATACAAGATGAATGAATGAATGTAGGCGGCTCTAAACTTTGGAACGGGTTAAGTAATGAGCTCAAACAATGTGTAAACATCCAAACATCAAGAAAATGTTAAAAGAAACTCTAACATAACACAACTCTAACTCTCACAATATGAAGATAAGAAGAGTTAAAGATCGACTGGTGTTTGAGTAATTTCTAATGAGTGGACGTGTGAATTTGAATGTGCTGAAATATATATTTTTTTCATCACAATGAGTATTAAATTGTGTAATGTGCAATAATGATTGCTGAAATGTTTTAATTACAATCTATTGATTATTGATTTTCTTTACTTGATCTCAAATACGGACCAATGATTACCAGAATAATGTAATCATGCGTTCGATGCATGGTGGCTTTCACTGACCACAACAACGAAAATATGATTTTTTTTTTTTTTTTTTCCTTTTTGTAGATGGTACATGTGAAAGAAGATTTTGTTGAAACAGCAGTGAGGGGAACAGACTCCCCCGCTGGGTGGCTGATTGGTGATGGATACACAAAAAATTTACCCATAGCTTTCCTTTTTTTTTTCTTTTTTTTTTTTTTAAAAATGGAGCGGAAAACGGATTAAGCAGCGAGTGTAACTTTTTTCTTTTTTAATACTCTCAAGCCATTGTTCATTAACTTTTGTTAACAAAGGAAGCGCTCAGTTTAAACTAAGCTTTTAATATGCTGTTAAAGTGAAAAGGGCAAATGCTTAGAGAGAAAATAAAAAAAACAAAAAAACAAGAGGAGGTGGTAAGATTTTTTTGACTGTCTGTTTTATTTTTTGTCAACATTAGCTTGCTAAAGTTAGCCTCAAGGCTTTAGCGTCGCATGGAACCTGCACCCCATAGCTGCTTCAGCAAACCCTTCCCCCTTCCAAAAGGTGTCACATTCTATCATTCTGTCACAGCCCCTGCAGTTTCTGAACTTCTCTCTCAGCGGTCTACAAGCCCGTTAACCTGAATTTTAGGGAGCTGTCATGCTAACCGTGCTCTGCACTCCATTAGAGGATTTATGCTAATTTTTAGCGACATTTTGTATGAAAGGGAGAAAAAAAGGCTATTCAAGTCGACAAAAACATTACTTTTTTGTGCTCCAAAGATTTAAATCACTATGGTAAGGAATAGAGTGTAGACATATTGTTAAAACTGTGGTAAGTTTTATGTGTTTTTGTGCCACTGTTATTTTTAAGATGTTTTTAGCCTCAATGGACAAACTTTTAAAAAAAAGTTAACATTTTGTTATATTTGTTAACTAGAGTTTTGTTTAAAATCAAAATTTTCTCCAGTTGAACTTCAGAATTTGATTTTATTACAAAGTTAATCGTTAGAACATAAGCACAAGCAAATTCTTTTATTTTCAGAATTTTCTGTGCAGCTGCTAACACAGGATCAGGGACTTTATCCCTTCAACATCAGAGATGTCACCGGCAACACCTAAATAACCTGCGCTCTTTGACCTAGCATTAGTCTTTGACCATTTACACCAGGGATAGGCAACTCCAGGCCTCGAGGGCCGCTGTGTCTGCATGATTTCCAGACATCCAAGCCCTACTCATGACTGATTACCTGGTTCAGGTAAACATGCAGGAATGCGGCCCTCGAGGCAGAATAAGAATCAGCTGGTTCTGACATGGAGAAAAGCAGCTTTGCATTGATTGATATGCAACACTTTACTAACGTTAGGATATTGCATGATGGCGTGAAGCCACTTTTCTCCTAGACAGAATCTGCTGGAATTAAGTGGATTGTGTAAACGGCTGAATAGTTTTGGTAGTTGAAAGAATGTCACCATTTTCATTCAATCACTGTATTTATATCGCACTTTGCGCTGAACAAAAAAGACATACCAGTATATGAAGATTAGTTAAAACAATAAAAAGTCCTGAGACACATTAGATAAAAGCAACAACAATAAAACAGACATAAAAATAGATGATAAAGGAAATGCTGTGGCTAAAACTTGACGAGGCGCTGCACAAATTAAAAGATAGACAGGGTAAAAGCATAAAAATGATAAACTATAAAAGTCATGAATACTTATAAGCTCAACATATAAATAAATAAGTTGATTAAATGATTTACGTAAAAGCTAAGTTAGAAATATGTCTTGAATTTACATTAAAATATCTCCACAGAGGCAGAAACTCTCCCATCCTCAGGTAAATTATTCCACAAATGAGGACCATGAAACTGAAAGGAGGCCTTGCCGTGAGTCCTGGTTCTCACAGAGGGCAGAGATAATAGAGCAGAACCTAAGAGTTCTAGAAGGTTTGCAAGGACTCAGGAGATCAGAGAGGCAGGAAGGTCCAAATACATTGAAAACCTAGAAGAAAAATCTTAAAACCAATCCTGAAGCTGACAACAAGCTGACAACAAGACTTCATTAGTGCTAAAGCTTCATAGTTTGAGGATTAACACATTTTGTTTGCAATAACAGAAAAAAAAAAAAAAGTTTAAACTTTGATTTATTCCTCACGTGAAGAGGTGCCACTGAGATTTTCATTCCCTAAAGTAAAAAAAGAACAAGAAACAAAAAGGGGTGGGGGGATGCTCAGAACTCCTGGGTGGTGGTGGGCGGCTTGTCTGGGGTGGTGGGGCTCTCGGGGGTGGGGCCCCACGCTGGGCCACCTGGCGCGGTGGGAGGGCTGCTCTCCTGACTGGGCTGGGCCTTGTGCTCTGCGCTTCCGTACCTCACTGCGCTCGGGTGTTGGGGGCCCGTGTGGCTGTCCTGCGGGCCCTGCTCAGGGTGCTTGGCCGGGCTGCCTGGCGGGTGGATCTCCTCCGTTGACCCCACAGTATGGGTGCAGGGGCGGGCCCTGGTTGGCGCTGTCTTGGTGTGGGGATGGCTGGGGGTTCTCCCTCCTTTTTTGTGCATTCCATCATCCACTTCAGCTTAACATAACATTCACCTGAGCACAGGCGTCAGCTCACCTTTACACCTTCGAATAGTGTGCGTGACAGAATGTAATACTTTACATGTGTTGGTTGGTATGCACAAGTGTGCGTGTGAACTGGATGTGGACAAGTTTGTGAACACTCTTGGAGCCGGCAGGTATGTAACAGCTGAGTGTGTGGACAGGCCCTGCCCATTTTAGACCAACACTCACTATTGCAAGGGGTATAAGCTCCAGCATTTTGTTGCCTGTAGATTAACAACTCTACCTTCCCTTCCCAGTAGTCCTTCTCTAACTTCTATAATCCACCATCTCTCTTTCCCCCCCTCCACCCCCCAACTCTCTCCTTTTCTCCCTTTCCTTTTCCGTCCGGTCCAACAAAAAAGACACACACAAAAAAAATATCAGTATTAATAAAGTTTGGTTTAAATTACAAAAGGGGCTTATACCAACATACATTTTGTGTTCGCTATGATTTATAACCCCCGATTGTAAGAGTAAAATCTGTCTAATACAAGAGGCTCTCAGCTCATATCTGTTTGCTCAGCTGTTGGACAGGACAAGTTAAAAAAAAAAAAAAAAGAAACAAAAAGGCAATATTGAAAACATAAATCGGGAGAGTTTGCCAGGGAACCAATGGAGAAGCAGCATTACATCACATTGGCACATTAAAAACCTCATAAAGAAAACAACGTTTTGAAATATTGATTAGAGCTAGATATTAAGGTTAGCTCAATGTCCAAAGTAGTGAGAGTAGCACACTTTGAGGATTCGATTTCATGTCGATTACTTTATGTATAAAATATATATTACCATTTTATACCAATGCTGACTGCTGTTAATTTCTTATTGGTATTTTGATTTCTTTTTCTAGGATGTCATTTGTCATCCTAAAAACAAATAACATAAAAATGGCCAGAGAAAGGTTAAAAATACAAAACCATTCTAAATGTACATAGGCTACATCCAAATTCCCTCCCTACTCCCCAATTACTAAAAAACTAGTTAGGGACTGTCTAGTTCCCTGGATTTCAAAAGCCATTCTGACACCATGCTTACTAACGGCTAATGTGACATTACTGATTTCCTGAAGTAAAAACCTGATGAAAATGTCCATTTTATGAAAAACGTTTATTTTTAAAAATAAATTAAAGCACATGTTTTTCCAAATCGATCTACTGACCATTGATGCACACTGGTTTTTCGCAAAGACTTCTGGGAAATTTCTAGGGCACTGGATTTTAGAATTGTAGATTCAGACCACTTTAAGAAATGGAAAACTCACTTTGTATTGCACTAAGTAGTAAATAGTGAAGGAATTAAGACAACCCTTGTCATGCTGTGCTGTGTTGTTGCTACGGGTGTCACGCACAACTGTGAGCTCCTTTGATCATGTGACTGACAGAGTACTTCAATATGCTGTAGGCCGGCACATAACACTAAAGTAACTCACCTAATAACCAAAAATGTGGAGAAATAACCAATTTCATCATTTAATAATTAGTTATCGAAACTTTAATGGAGTAGTCGATACCAAAATTGGTGATGTACGGGTATCAAAACTCCCACCACTAGTCCAAAGTTTAAATCAAATTAGCTAACATGTTCGTTAAATATTTCTAAACAAATGACACAAATACAAATCTTTATCAGAAACTATCTTGCAGCTGAAAAAAGCAAAAGAAATCCAAAACACAAAGAAAAATGATATTCGAATACACCACGTTACCACAGATGACCCGATTCTTTCTCCTTATCAGTACCTGCCATCCCAGCTCACCCTGTCATAACTATAACTCCTGACACATCACACACTGTTGTCATGGACCCTCCATTGGCAGACACAAAGGGCTAAATTATTGGCCTCTTTTTAATAAGGCTATGGATTGTTTGAGGAATAGCACCGGCAGCACTGTTGATTATATCGAAAGCCTGATGTTTTATATCCTGCAAATGTCAGATTTCTGCTATTTACATCCTTCAACGCCTGCATGCCAGCGAATAGTTATTGATTGGGCCAAAGATTAATAGCATTGGGGGTGTGAAATTAAAGACAAAAAGGCAGGGAGTGAATAAGAATTGAGGGGTGTTTTCTAGTAGACAGACATGATTTGAAAATGGGGGGACGGCGGGGAAGTGATTTCCGATTACCAAACAGACTTTCTAGAGTAATTTGAAATCTGGGAAATGATAGCAATACAAAAGAATGAGCTCTGCACCCATGATGAAATTATGAAATATTTCTGTTATATGGGACAATTGTTTTGCAATTTATTTTATTTGACAAACAGGAATCCACTCAAAGGCCGTTTGATGCAGTTGCAATTTCTCCACTGCATGTGGTGTCAGGAGCTAAAACCTGTTGTCAAGAGTCAGAATAAAAGAGGGTAAAAGCTGCTGCACGTTAACACAATGCTCCATATCAACTATCTGTAAAGTTAGGCAAAAATGACTAATTAATAGAGTTGCTTACTGTTTTTTTTTTTTTATTATATTTTGGTTGAAATTAAAGTTGTTTTTTTTTTTGCATTTCATATAACATTTTTTGTTTTTATTTCTGTAGACTTATCTTGTTGTTTTGTACGATAAACTAGCCAAAAAAAATGCTTAGCACATTTTTTAATATAACTTAAAAAAAAAATTTATTGACTGATTGATTAGTTGATAAGCTGGTTTGTTGATTGATTACTTTGATTTATATATTATTTGATTTATTACTTTGATTGATATGCTATTTTATTGGATAGTTTGATCAATGTATTGATTAATTGATTGATTGGCTGATTGGTTAATTGGCTATTCCAAAATATTTCATTTTAGTAATATGACACCTACAAATTTGATGATTAGCGTTAGCCATGTGTTGGCATTACAAATCAAATCAAACTTTATTTTATAAAAAGCGCTTATCATACACTGCTCAACCTGAAGCGCTTTACATTTAAAAACAAAAACATACACAATAAAAACCCAACCAAACCCAGCCATCATCCGCCCCCTCCTCTCCGTTAACAAATACAACCCATGACCGCACACATAATGAATACCCACACATACTGAAAAGTAACTTCTAAATGAAGCTTATAAAATGAACATAAGGCTCGGCTCTGCTGTGAGGAAACAGTTTCGACAGACTATGGACTACAACAACTGTAAGTCTAACACATCCACCTCAATATATTTTTATTGATTGTTAGCATTCTTAATACACAGGAGAGCTTGACACCTTTAGCAGTTAAAAGCAAATTGCTTCTTCACATTTAGCGTTCAGCAACCAGTCGTGTCTTAGTTAATTGGTATTGGCTAATACTTCACATTTTAGATGCTGAGCATTATGGAAATTCCTTTTCTAAAGTGGTGTTGGCCAATCGTTTGCACTTGCGTTAACTTTCATCTATTAGTTTTTCAGCATTTAGATATGTAAACCATTAGCTAATACAAGCTAGTGTTAAACAATTATTTTTAAATAATAAATTAAAATGTAATAAAATAAATTGGCTAAATATGAATATAATATAATTAGACTTTTGTCATTTATATGTATAAATGGACTAAAATCAACAAAGGAGATGCTAAATGTCAAAAGGATTTGGCAAACAATTTTCCAGTTTCTGAAAACCGTTTGAGACAAATTGATAAAAAATAAAAAGAGAACTTAATCAAGTGCTTTACTTCAAAGACACACAAAAAAAAAAAAAAAAAAAAACAGAAACACAACATGCCCCGTAAAATTCAGATGCTAGTGTAAACAGACGTTCACAGCAACAGGCAGCGCAACAGGGGAAGTGGGAGTAAACAGGCCTCCCAGGAGAGGAAATAAGTTTGGGTGGGATGCAATTAGCAACTGAAAGGCAAATGAGCCCTTCAGTGTGACAGCCTCTATCTAAACACAGACAGCCTGTGTCTGGGGAGACGCTTTATTGCTGAGAGAATCCAAAATGTCATTCATCTATCTGTACTTGGTCAGCGGCCACTGCTGCCTCCCCCTGTTCTCGTACCATCTCATTCCACTGCTGTCACTTTTTCCCCTTTTTTATTCACTCTACACCCTGCTGGGAAATGCTTGTCCTGTTCGTAGTCACATTTTTCGCAATACTTTCAGTTGATACTTTTTGTAAGTGTTATTTCTCTGCTCTCAGTCAAGGTCTGTATTACTAATTGCTGTTTCATTTTTCGGTAACTTCCTCACATTTTCTTCCTTTAAATCTTGCCACTTCCCAAGATTCACTCCTGCTTTGTAAATGAAAAATAACAAAATATATATTTTATACTTTGACTTTTCTGGCAATTTTCAAATCCTCAGATCTTACTTTCTAAATGCAATTACCAATTTAGCAAGCATGTCTTAGAGTTATCTTCTGCTGTCATATTATGGTCAACATTTTGAAATACCAAACAGGTTTCATTGAAACAAACTTATTATCAGCTATTGCTAATACTGTCACTGAGCTACAAAACGGTAAAACATAAAAAAACATACTGCATAGTATAGTGTAATTTGCTAATGGGATACTGACCTTACAAAAATATTCATTAACAGTATTATTTTTGAACAGTACTAGCTAGCACTGAAAGTTAAAATGAACTATTCCAGTGCAAACATCTGCTTGGTCTTCTTAGTTTGCATCAAGTTAGGAATCATTTATTTGTGATTATATTTATTTAGGACACAATAAATTGAAAATAAGGAATTCTAGTGAAAACAACAGACTCTTAAACAAAAAAAAAGGACTAAGCCAGTTAACATCAATTTAAAAATGATGCATTCTAATGCTAACCAATATATTTTTGAAATGATGTATAAAGAAGCAGTGGATTTAATTCAATTTAATTCAAGTGGATTTAAGTACCTGTTGGCTATGTCTGAATTCCCTTACTACTCTATAACCCCTGAAAAACTATATAGTGCGGGACTATAAAGTACCCCGGATTTTAATTTTATATATTTAATTATAATCGACAAATATGACATCGCCAATTGCCGAAATAATTACCTTATAAGTATGAACATTTTATTCATATGTTCATAGGTATTTATTACCTATTTATGAATCAGTTGTGTTCTGATGATGAAAATTTGGATGATTTCTATTAGTTTTTTCCCACATGACAAAATGGTCAAACGCATTGCATTATGGTCTATATTTGCCAATCCAATGAGCTTCGATGCACACTAGTTTTTCGCAGAGACTTCTGGGAAAATCCAGGACACAAGAATCGGACACCCCTGCAAGACATTTTAAAGAAATCGGACTCAACTGTTGAGTGTGTACAATTAGCTAACATTAGCCTCAACATTTCAAATTTAAATGCTAATAAAGACAAAATCATGAGTGGAGATATGTGTGCTAAGTTACAATAACTAAGGAACAACTTGTTGTTAGAAGTTTACAAATCCGGCTAAAACTAATGAGTTTATAAAGCACAACCAGTAACGGTGGTCCAGGTCCAGTCCCTTCAAAATATTATTTTGATAGTCATGGAAATAAATCTAGAACATTTTGAAAGTAAATGGCATTATCACTTAAATATTGCAAGACAACATCAAAATAAAAATGCCATCAATGCATAGAAAAATGTACAGTAAAATTGATACAAATTATTCACTTTTAACACTGGAGCTGTCGTCAGTGACATCTGCATAACACGCTTTTTGATTTTGTAAGCTTCTCACTACTTTGCAGTGTTGCATTTCACTGCTACAGAATCTACTTGGATATTGTACGTGCTGCGTAAATAAATGAGGAGTTACAGTAGTCGAAAGAATGTTAACAATGGAGCTAAAGCTCCAGTTTAAAAGGGTTACGGAAAAAACGTTTTATCCAAAAAAAAATAATAATAATTGTTTACGTTCTGTTAAACGTTCCAAATGCTATTCTGTTTTAATTAATTTTTTTGTGACTTGCACTTTGAAGTGAATTATCAAACAACGATACAGTCGAGCACATGTCTGGAGCTGAAACAAACAAACAAACGTACCTGCATGTTTGCTCCAAAGGTGCATCCCTCCCGTCACTCCGGTATTGCAACACCGAGGCCTCACAGCGTAAATGTACTCGAACCTTCCCCCCTCATAATGATTTCGTCCATATGGTTTCTACTAATATTCTGCTTGGAGCCAACTCATTGGAACTGACAACCACGCACACACTCCCTTGCACAATCATGATTTGTGCATGTGTGCAGATTGTAGCCAGTCCTTCTGTGCTACATTAACTACAAACTTCATTTCCCCACAAAGAGAAGCCACTAGCTGAAAATTGGCTGGGACGAGTCATTAAACCTCAGTCTGACATGCACACACACGTCGCACACATGTTACACAAACGTCTCCCTCCTTCTCACGAACGCTCACCCGCGCCTGTATCGGTCCATGCTGTTTGTTTCCCCACACCTGCTGGGAAATGATTACCTGTTTGATGGAGGAGCTTCAGTTTTCATGTCTGTCTATGAATGGATTTGGGACTTTTAAAGGAATTGTTGGTCGTAGCAAACTATTGATGACATTTGTATTTGATTCAACAAAATGTAACATCTGCACGGAGAAAAGAAAAGGAGATTAAAACTTTAGCTATCGTTAGTTTATATAAGCTTCAAATTGGTGAAAGGAATAATAAATGTGCACAGAACAGACACAATTGACACAGGTTGGAGACCTTTTGCTTTCAGAAGTGCCTTAATCCTTGGTGGCACAGATTCAACGAGGTATTGGACACATGCCTCAGACAGTTTGGTCCACATTGACATGCAGTTGCTGCCGATTTGTCGGCTACACATTCATGATGCCAATCTCCCGTTCAACCACATCCCAAAGGTGCTCTGTTGGGTTGGGATTTGGTGACTGTGGAGGCTATTTGAGTCCAGTGAACTCATTGTCATGTTCAAGAAACCAGTCTGAGATCATTCCAGCTTTATGACGTGGCACCTTGTCCTGCTGAAAGTAGCATCAGCAAATGGCATACTGTGGTTATAAAGGGATGGGCATGGTCAGCCACACAAGTCAGATAGGCTGTAGTGTTGTAACCATGCTCATTTGGTACTAAGGGGTCCAAATAGTCTCAAGAAAACATGACCTACACCATTACATCACCAGCAGCAGCCTGAGCCATTGATACAAGGCAGGATGGATCCATGCTCTCATGTTGTTGATGCCAAATTCAGACCCTACCATCCAAATGTTGCAGCAGAAATGGAGACTCATCAGACCAGGCAATATTTTTCCAATCTTCTATTGTCCAGTTTTGGTGATTCTATGTGAACTGTAGCTTCAGTTTCCCGTTCTTTGCTCACAGGAGTGATTCCCGGTGTGGTTATCTAGTACTGTAGCCAATCTGATTCAAGGTTGGACGTGTTGTGCCCTCAGAGATGCCCTTCTGCAGACCTCAATTGCAACCAGTGGTTATATGAGTTAGTGTTGTCTTTTTATCAGCTGGAACCAGTCTCGCCATTCTCCTCTGAGCTCTGGCATCACTGGATATTTTCTCTTTTTCTTGATATTTTCTCTTTCTCTGTAAACCCTAGCGATGGTTGTGGGTGAAAATCCCAGTAGATCATCAGTTGCTGAAATACCCTGACCATTCCGTCTCGCACCAATAACCCTGCCACTTTCAAAGTCCCTTTTCTTCCCCATTCTGATGCTCAGTTTGAACTGCAGCAGATCGTCTTGACCATGTCTAAATGCTGAAATGTACTGATTTGCTGCCATGTGATTGGCTGAACAGAAATTTGCATTAGCGAGCAGTTGAACAGGTGTGCCTCATAAGTAAATATACATAAAGAGATGTTTTGGAGTTTAAAAAGTAGCTCACATGTCAAAAGAGTATGGACACACCTAGCTTAGAATTTACAGTCAATTTTTCCAAAAAGCCAATGTAAAAATGGGTCAGTTTCCTCTTTTAAATTAATTCCTTTGCTTCCGACAGCTCTGTCAATAATGTCACCAATGAAAGCCGTCTGTGTGCAAAAATTCCACAGTATTCTAATCCTGGCAAGAAAACCACCAACAATTTCTATTATTTCTTCTTTCTTAAAGTCTCATTTTTTGATGGAACTTCTCATTTAATTTAAAGTAAGCTTATGTGGAGGCTTAGTCTATAAGCTGTCTGGATGCCTTGTCAGCATCACCTCAGATCTGTGAGGTTTCTGAGCATAGGAGTAGACGAAAGAGGATGATGGTAGCGACGGGAATGAGTGGGATGAAGACTGCTTGGTCTTTTAATAACTGGCCACCACTGATGTGGTCCAGACATGTGGGATGTTGGAAGTGTCAGGTGTGTGGGGGTGTTTCAGTTGGGGATTTGATGACCAAGTCGATGGTAGCCTTTCTTGGGCGGAATTGAAATTTTACTAGAAAAAAATATTTGTTTTTTAGGGATTTCTCAAGTTTTCTATTTATTCAAGTCTTCCTGACCATTGATTTCGCATTGTCTAGTTTTAATCCCAATTTCATGTCCTTAAAATTGTTTATTGAAGGGAGAAATTACTTATTAAAGTGAAAAGCAGTTCCTTGTGTGTTGTTGGCAGCTCAGAAAATGAGTTCTTTAATCAAGACTGCACAGACAAATGGAGAGAAAATGTTAATTTTGTATCGTACTGATGCGAGATGCATACTAATCAAATATGTGAAATAAATTCATTTTCTTTTTTGCTGGTGGAAAATATAATTACAGTCAAGGTAATCTTGTTTCTTTTCATCTTAACGTTTCATAACGAGTGCACATTAACAAAAACTAGATGTCATTTAGGAAACTAAGTTAAATCCTGATCTCAGATTAGATTTACCTAAATCACATCAATCAACCATTACTTATTAGTTTTTAGGTATTTTTTATTAGATCCTTCCTTCACCATGGGTTTATGTATTTGCACGGTTAGTTCATTTATTCTCCTAGCTAGAAAGTTAGCATGAGTTTCACGCTTACAAACAGCTTTTGTGGGATATGTCATTTTTCCTAGCTTGATGAATTTTTTTTTTTCTCATACATCTTACATTTGGATTGCTGATTTTAAAAGACTGACTTACCCATGTATAGTGCTTGTGTTCTTATTTTCTGAGGTGGAAGGAAAATAATGATATCAAGAAAGTTTTACAAGAGCAAAATGACCTTAGTTTGACAAAAAAAATGTATTAGTATAAAGGCATTTTTTGAGCAAACAAATTTTTGGTTAGACCATTTTTTTTCTTACCTCACTGGCAGATTTTTTTTTTTATGAATAAAAAGGGGTAAGAATTTTTGACATATCTAAATGGTCTGTTTTACAGAGTTGCTTCGACAGCTCATTGGCACATGTGGAAGCTCACCTGAACTTTTTTTTTTTTTTCCTTTTTTAATTACTTGCAAGTGAACCCTTGGTGATTCAACGACAGTAAATACAAATAAATAAATAAAATTAAAAGGTACAATAATAATTGTGTTTGAAAATAGGTAACAGTGCTTCCTATTGAAAAGTTTGATCTTGAAAATGCAATGTAAAAGTGGACTAACCGACGTGCTCATTTAACATGAATGCATCAGATTATCCTGGTAAAAACTTTTTAACATAGTAGATTATCACACGCTCTTCTATTTAACGTAATTCTTCAACTGTTTCAGCTAATTCTGGTGCAGAAAAAAGTGACTTTGAATTTATCCACAAAGTCAGCAAATTTCCGTTGGTTGCGTAATCACTTCGCTACAGTAAAATGTTACTTATCAGTGTTACTGATGCAAGACTGCTCAAGGTTTCGCTTCAGAATCCGCTGGAATAACAGTCACTGCAGAGACAGTTAAAGAGTTACGGTTGTGAAAAGAATATCAACTGATATAAATACTGAAGCTAAATCTCTGGTGTTAAAGGGTTAAGGTCCTTTAAGTGACTTCCTAAAATTGATGACTTCTTTATATATATTGCAGAAAATAAATGTCTTGTACTGATTTGAACTCCTCAGACAGATGAGGTGATGTAAGCTCTTTTTGAAGTTGCTTCATAAAGTGGTCGACTCACTTCAGCCATGCCAGAGGTGAAATGTAACTTGCTATTATCTGAAAATACTGTAGGGGCAATTTTTAACAATCTTTTACCAACTTAACTTTCCTCTCATAGTGTGTTTAATTTGCTTTTAATCCTTTTGGTACAAGTCAAGTGTAAACTGGTTCGCCTGGGATTACTGAAGGGTTGATATGAAACCATGGAAAGCACAAAGGCCTGGGTGAATCAATATTTATTGACACGTTTGCCAATATGGACAATAATTGTTTGTTTTTTAAACACCTTTTGTAATGAGAAATGGGACTGAATCCGGGAGAGGAGAGTTGTTTCCTAGTCAGTGGTTGCATTTCTTTGATTACATTTTGTGTTATTTTATTTTCAGGCAGAACAATTAAGTATTTTGATTGAACTAGACAGGAAAAAAAGAAGAAAAAAACATTTGAACATACAAACACATTTTTGTTGTCTTAATTTTATAGCTGAAATGATTCAAATATTTATCCTAAAATGTTTCTTTTTTTTTAAATCTGGAACATGCACCCGTACGGGGGTCAACCTGGATGAGGGCTGAGATTTTGGGGGATTTTGGGCCTGTGGAGGGTTGTAGAGAGGAGTGGCTTCATCTTAAAGGGAGCACAGGTGCGTCTTATAGTTTTCTTGAGGCTCGTACAGCCACCTCAAGGGTCGTCATGAAAGTGGAACGTACAGTTATTGTGTATGTTGTAAATGGATCGTGAAATATTGGTAAGGATAATGGAAATGGTATGCACTTATGACGTATGAATGATGAAGTTGTACAGTATCCTAGTGCCACACTGTAGTTGTTAGTAAGGTGCAAGTACTGACTCCTTACTGACCATGCAAATGTTGCGCACACAAGGTATTTATGGGATTTGTAAGTGACCATAGGACTGTAGGACGCCTGTAGGATTGCCACACAAACTACAGATCGTACAACTTTCTGATATTTAACACAAAAGGAGTGCATACTTATCACTTAGACAGTACTAACCCTTGTACAGTGCACTGGGTATGGAGAGTTCGAGAAATTGTCAAATCTGTATTATGTACCTGCCTCAAACCTACTTCACTCTTACTTAGCCTTATATAGGGCAGCCGTGGTGCAGAGGTAGGGTGGTTGACCTCTGATTGTAGGTTCATTTCCTGCCTTGCCAACCCATGTGTCAAGGTGTCCTTGAGCAAGACACTGAACCCCACAATGCCTCTGGTGGTTATAGGTTGGCGCCAGTGTTTGGCAGCGGAGCCGCCTTTAGTGTGTGAATGGGACTGTGACTGTAGAGTGCTTTGGCCCTTCAAGGATGGTAGAAAAGCGCTATACAAGTACACGGTATTTTACATGTTGTCCAAGTGTTAGTTTTGACCTGTTGGCCACAGCATCACCGTAGAAAAAGAAGGTGCATGAACAATTTTTCTCTGCATGCTTACTGAGCGGTCTACAACTGTAATATTACATGCAGGTTTGCCCATTTTTTGCCTACAGGCAAGGGCAGCAACAGGGCAGGGACAGTAAGGACGGTTGTGACTAAAGGCTGATACATACTGGTCCGTCAGCGTCACATTCCTTTGCGTCATGTTGTATCACGTTGTGTTACATTGCGTTGACCCCAAAAAATAGAATGTTTTTTAATCAGTGGAAAACTTAACATCACCTCTGTTATGTCTGCATCTGATGTCCGTCTCTCGGCAGTGCAAGGCAAACTTTACGCAGGAGGTTTATTACCAGTTCATCAATGCACGGCAGAAAGCTGGCGAAAAGAAAAAACATGTCCAGGTTTCAAAATACAAACTTCCTTGATACTTTCAAAATTAAACTTCAGTGTAATAACTTAAAAAAATGTTATTTTATATTTAAGGTGACATGCCTACCATAACAGTGTCAGTAAGAGGACTCATTGAGGAAGGAGAGGGCAACAAGGCTGATTGAAGTTTTGGACGTTGATGACATGGTACAGAGCAAACCACTGCTCTGGACGCCTGGGGGAGGGGGATACACGATGGAGACCATGTAAACTAACATACGGTCGGGAGGTGGATTCCCAACGGAATGCAAGGGAGACAGACTACAGACGGACCAGTGTAAATCAGGCCGAAGGCTACAGAGGTGATTGTGAAAGTAATAGAAGAGTTGAATTATTTATCTACTTCTTCCCTTTTAACATAACAATCACAAGACTTTACTTAAGCATTGGGTTTTCAGTTGTATAACCTAAAAAGCACATTTTATTCTGTCTGTTTTTTTCTTTTGACAAAAACAAAGTGCTCCTATTTGAGGGGCTCTCCTTCGTTACTCAACACTTGTATCACCCTCCGTCACCCATGTGATCTTGTTTTCCCCCCTGAAATAGTGTGAGATGTTTGGAGGGTGAAGGAAAAAAAAAAGTTGCATCTTCGTGAGTCCACGGTGAGATTTAGGAGACAAAACGTTACTCCAGCGTCTCCAGTTTTACGTCAGTGTGGAGAAATGGCTCGCTTGGAGGGATTTCATAGAAGTGGCTACAAGATTCAGGGCATGTGGATGCTCTGCCCTTTAGCTGCTGCAACCGATTACTCAAGACTTTTTGCATCATAGATGCTGTTTCCAGACGGACACTTGAGCTATTTCTCTTGCAGTTTTTTCTTTAAACAAATGGGCTCAGGAATGTACTTTGGTTTAGTTATGCCTACGATGGTCCACTAACCCCTGCTGCTGCCTTGCCCACCCACTCAGTAAGCAACTGCTCCAAACACAGAGGCTTTTGCCTTTTCCATCATTTAAATCCATGTTTTCCAAAGTTTCATCATCTAAACTTTCTAACACAAATAGTGTATTTCATGGAACATGGAATGCTGTACTGGCTAAAGCAAGTTTCTCAACTCCTATCATCTACAAAGCCTACAGAATGTTGTTTTATGGCCATAATTTAAGAGTTGTATTAATTTACCTAATTTACCGAATATCAACAGAAAGGTGCCTTTATAAATAAAAAACTTGATCTTTTGCCTTCTAAAGACCTTCAAAAGAAATAAATTGACCTACATCACTACAACTTGTTGCCGTAGCAACTGAACAAGAATTAAGCTGCATTGACAATGAACATGATTCCTGTGATTGGGGCGGCCAGTCAATAATGAGTCAATTTAGAGATGTAATTAAAGCTCCCATGGCACGATTTCAGTGCCTTGTGCGGTGCTAGTGCATTTTGGGTGGCATGGACGCGCAAATATTTCACAGCTGAATTTCAAATATCTGATCTTTGGCGAAGAATTTGTGTCACGTCAATCAGTCTTGAAATCAGCTTTGGTCAGGGAGTGTTGACTATGTAATTAACCAACAACGCCCAAAATAAAAAAGAAAGATAATCTTGTTTCTTATTGTAGAGCTCTTTAAAATAAAGTAATCTGATCTTTATAACATCATCTGCGTCTTCCATGGATTAGATATGAGATATACAGTCAATTCTTCCAAGTAAAAATGAGGCTAAAAACCTTGGACAGCAGCTCCTTCCACATGCAGCAGGAGCTGGAGGTTTATGAACTGATGTTTGGACAAGTTTCCAATAACAAATTCACCACACGTCAAAACAGAGACGGATGAAGCAAATTCCTAGTGGAAATCGCGTTTGATATTAACAGCATTATGCTTATTGTACCAAAAATTATTCCTTCCACCTACAGTCCATGAAAATTGGTCATTTTGATAATCTTACCAAAAAAAAAAAAAAAAAAAAATTAGGAACATGACCTATTACACTTGTCAGTGGCAAAATGTCAAAGTGTACCAATGCATGAAAAATTAAAAGTGCAAATTTGATTGTTTATGTAAAAGATTAAAAAGACAGAACAAGCTGTTGATCAACTTGAGGTTAGACAAGAAGTTTAGCAAATTTTTACTACCAAGACTTCTATTACTCCATGTTTTTGAATTGCAAGTCTTTCACAGATGTTGATTGTAGATGTAAGAAACAAATGACGTTGAGTTTCACAAACACTATTCAACTCATGCAAAATTTTGAATTCAAAAAAGTATTTTTTTGTGTTTTTAGCATGTAGCATTTTCTCATAATAGAGGACAATATGAAATAATTTATGATTAAAACTTCATTTCTGTATTCTGTAAAAGCAAAAACCCATTTTAGTAATCAAAACTAAAAATTGAAAAACGGAACACAAGGAGAAACAGGAAAAGGTAGTCATTGCTAACTGGATGATGATCCAAACAACAATGACCCATAATAATCAATGTATTTTTCATTTACGTATTAAATCATAAATGTGGTAAATGTATAATGAACATTTAAATTCCTTTTTTACGTTTTCGTCTGAAACCAAAGGATCATGTGGAAGTAGTTTGTGTGGATGTCCGAGCTACAGGTAAATAAGAAAAGGACGGAAGGATAAAAAGTTATCGTAAAGGCTATGAGCTTGGAAGATTTTGCAGATGTGGCGACAGAAAGTTTTCAGAGCTGTAAAACGCACGTGGAAATATCAACCACCTTTTACACCATCAAGGTTCACAAAGTGTTCAGAAACGTCTGTGAGAGGATTCTGTATGAAGCGGCAGCAGTGGAGAAAAGGATGTTAAAGAGGAAAACCTGAAACGCAGTCCCGTCAGCCACACATAAGGTACGGATGAACATTTGTTTGATCTAATAAAGCAGTTAAATATGGGCGTTTACAGACAGACCGTCATAAGTTAATGACAAGTTACCTGTCATCAGTTAGGGCGGGGGAGGGTCACATGGGAAGGATTTTCAAACAGGTGTACCAGCCGCATAACCAGCGATGCTGTCAAGTAAGCTGCAGCAGTTTGTGTTTCAAAAAAAATTTAACATTTACGTATGTTTTTTATTGACACCTTTTCAGATCTGTGACTTTAGCGTGTAGCATGACTGTGTGCACGTCATCAGACGTGTCACTAATGGTAGGAAGAGGCTACCGTTACCATTATGTCTGCCGCATATTAAAGATTCATATACTAATAAGAAAACATTTTAGACTTTTAGACGGAGATAAATATCATTTTAATAAGACTGAATTTTTATAAGACTGAAGGAATGTATTTTAATCTGAGTCTGGTGTTTCGACCCCTCCCTGATGCTTTTCTGGTATAAACTGTTTTCTCCTCATTTTCATGAACTTGGCTTTTTCCTGACTGAAAGACCAGCAGCAGCTGGTGGTTTTCTGTGGGGACTTCCGTGAAGCTGGAGTCCAGTGCTGAGAAAGCTTGGAGCATGTATGAGCAGGAGTTGGGGTCCATGACCCGGGTATCTTCATCTGGAGTGGATCCATTCTCAACAGAGCACGACAGATGTGATGCTGAGCGGCAACGTGGACAGACTTTCCCTGACACATGACTCTTTCTGATACAGTAGTTAACCAAAAACAGACCTCTTCCAGATGTGTTGTTTCATCTAATCAATTTTACTGACAGTTTTGCTGAGAAAATGCTGATTATAAATGTTACATTTGACTGAATGCATGAAGAGGCCCACAAAGTAAAACCTCCATCTGTGTCTGTTATTGCAAAACATATTTATGTTAAAAGTATGTAATAAATGTACAGCATTGCCATGAAACTATTTTGTCTATTTTCATATATATTATGACAATGCACATGTCAGCATTCAGTTTTTTCACCTGCAAGAAAAGCTTTTAAAAATGTCAACATCAACTTTGTCAATAAAGCTTTAAAACTCAAAACGGTTAACATGGAGCCACTAAAGGCCAACTCCTAAATAAGGCAAGTCCGATATGAACGTTTTGATGAACTCAACATTAACTTGTTGATGCAAACTCCTCATGGATGTTTTTTTTCAGCTCATCAGTTATTTTATTATGCAGCTGGTTGAGAAAGAAATGTTTTTTCCAAAGGACCTGCAATTAAAAATATATAGATTAAGGTTCATAATAATTAATGTTTAAATTGTCTATAAATCTGAATTCCCATGTAGAGCTGCCATCTGTTTTTCTGGATCTGCACACACATTTCAGCAACTTTGCTTCTAGAAACTTGACCCGCAGAAGTAACACATTTGAACTCAATGTAGTATTTGATGTATTTTTGAAGTTCATCACTTTAAGTGTCAGTTTTATGTATATAGTTCAAATATCTACAATGCACTTTAATGAGATTGTTTCACATGTTGTTTATTGATTTAAATATTAAATGTATTTTAGCAACACTGGTCCCATATAATGGCTGTATGAATCACATTCGGCTGGCCTCCGAGCTTCTGTCATGTTGTCACTGAACAGCT
Organism: Adrianichthys oophorus; assembly: GCA_036245035.1. Lineage (NCBI taxonomy): Eukaryota > Metazoa > Chordata > Actinopteri > Beloniformes > Adrianichthyidae > Adrianichthys > Adrianichthys oophorus. The sequence goes on along the minus strand of BSAI01000123.1, from coordinate 2,803,301 downwards.
AATCATGTCAAAACAGCTCGTCTCCATCGGGTTCCTATTGCGCATGCGCAAGTTTCAAATAGCAACAATTATCTTGTCGAAGTAGTACTACTATTGAATTAAAATCATTAGAGACATGACTAAAAAAAGAAAAGATCATAGAATTGGTTCTTACCTGGAAAATGTCTATAAGTAATAGCATGAGCCGTGCAGCTATAGACATTAGCGTGCAACTTTCAAAATAAGACACACTACTTCCGGGTTTCTTGGGAGTTGAAAAAGGAATTTAAACCTTCGTTATCTGCTTGCTGTATTTTCGATTTAAGACGTAAATAGAAAAGTTAAAAACATGATTTGCTTTATTATAGTAGATTCTAAGTTGATAAACAAATAAAGCTGTTTTTTTTTTCACTTTTGATTTTAATTTGAAAAAAGGAATGAGTCATAGTACCTACCTTTTCCAGTTTCACGTTGTGTTTAGTTTTTCCAACATTTTATTTTGTTTTCAAGAACTTAGATTTGTTTGCTGAAATGTATTTATTTATTTATTTTTTGCTTCTTATGTTTTGGTTTTGCAAATGTAGTTTTGTTTTCTAAAATGTAATTCTGTTTCATTTTTATATTTGCTTTGCTTTTTCAATTTTTGTTGTGATCTTTAAAATGTTTTTGTGTTGAAGTGATTTGCACTTCCAGACCACCGTTTCCAGTTTCTGTTCAGGCAGCATTTTTACAGTACTACCGGAGTCCATCTAATCCTATTTTCAGTTTTAATTTGAATTCTCTTTGTCTCTGTCATACATCCGATCACCTTTTTCATTCTCATGGATTAGCATGTTGTTTAGTTAAAATAAAAAAGGTGGGAGAACTGAGGATGAGCACAACAAAAGTGTAGACTCTCAATATTTCTCAAAAGATAAGCAGAGGCACGCCAGCTTTACAAATGGATGCTGGTTCCCACCCGAAATTAATCAAAAATCATTAAAAAACTGTCTTTTTGAACATCACATCCTGCGACTCCTTACCGATGTCCTTCCTGTCACTTTTGGTCGTTTTCCTTCTTTCTTCTTGCCCCCTTCCTGACATTTCTGATGCTTCAGTTCTTTGTTTAAGACCCAAACACCGTGCGGTTATCTTTACCGCTCAAGAAGCTGGGGCGTTCATGTGAGCAATGACTCCATGTTCTCAAAGACAGTTTGACCCCCAAAAAAAATCCATCTCTTGACTGCAACCGTGATCTCTCAGGAACCTTGCTCCTTGAAAACCTCACATTAACCATTTATTAGAAGGATAATACCCACATAAACCTCAGAAAAAGTGACTACTACCGTAAGCAGAAATATGGCTGCCATCGCTCAAGACACTTAAAACTTGGTGTCCCTGGGGAAGGCACTTAACCCCTTGTTGCCCCAATCGTATTCTTTTCTGTTCAGGTATTGAAAAAAAAAAACATCAAATAAAGGTAAATTAAGTTCATATTTCATAGAATGTGTAGTTGTCAGCAAGTGCTTTAAAAATGCAGTAATTTTTTTTTTATGACTTAAAATTATCAGACATATCAGATGATGGAAGAAAGCACTCACTGCTGCCAGAGGAATTTCAAAATGGCTCTTTTGTAGAAAAGTAATCAGGGTCACTCCTTTTTCTATGGATGACAAAGCTATCAAATACGACTTTTACAGAGGTATTTAACACAACAGATGTGTCCTTGAGGTTCTCAAAAACGCTATTAGCTTCTTCGCCATGGATTAACCTGCTACTACTGTCTGTGTTAACAAAGGTTTGAAACGAGCTTAAAACATCTGATTCCAGTTATCCATAGAGTAACTCTCTAGATTTTCAATTTCGTGTGGGTTTTAATTGTGCGTGTATACACTAAGAATTGATGTTTTGTTGTATTTTATGGAAATATGAAAACAATGAACCCTGTATTTTTATTTAGAAATGTTTACGGTTTTTATTTTATTACTGTATTTCCTGCACTATAAGGTGCACTTAAAAGCCTTTATTAAAAAAAAAAAAAAAAAAAAAAAAAAACAGCAACAGTGCCTTTAATTTGTAGTGCCTTACATATGAATTAACCCTGTTTGCGCTAACTGATGTTTTAGAGGGACACAGCGCTTTTTTAGAGGTTTTGGTTGAGTGTTCTTGTGAGTATGCTAGCACGGCTAATGTGTAGCAGTATCAGACTGTTTTGTTTTTTTTTTTTAAGTGTTATGAACAAGGTTGGGAGATGGTGTAGTCAAAGTAACGTTTGTTTCAGTGGTTTTGGCCTGTTTTTTACGTATTGCAAACGAGGTTGGGAGTATATTTGTGAATACACTATGGCTAATTCTTCTAACGTGGCTAACATGTAGCATGTTACAAGCAAGTTATAAAGTTACTGTGAATGTACTTAATAAAGTCTGACTGACATTTATCTCTGACAATTTTGTTTTTGAAAATGCTATATTTTGGTGCGCCTTACATATGATGATGTTCAAATATAAACCTTTCATTGACAGTTTCTTATTATCCAGTGTGACCTGTTGTGCAAAAATATGGTATGTTAAAAGTGGTTAAATTCATAATTTTTGTTTTCTTTTTTCATTGAAGGGCTAAAATTTCAGTCAAAAGTAATCATAAAAGATATTCATAAAACTATGTTACAGTAGTACTCACATTTAAATCCCTTGTAATTTATCAAGACTTTATTTTTGGTATATCATAGAGTATACAGCCCTGTTTATCTGCAAAATTAATGATGTAAACAAGCTAAAACCTTAAAATCCAATGAATACGGTCCTACAACCGACCCTTGGGGTGCTCCCAAAGATGTGTTTTTAGTAAAGCCTAGGTTTTGAGGCATAAATCAGACTGTTTCCCTAAAGACCTTTCTTTCTTTCTGTTTATTTCTTTCTTTCATGAAAGGTACACAACATTAACATATTCCATACACAACATAATTTCACATATCTTTATGACAGAAAAGGAGCAGCAAGAAGAATAACATTCGTGTTTTATTTCTGCCCCTATGGTACATCCAATAAAGGAAAAGAAGAGAAATTCCTAGATGGCCTTTAGCGCCTGCTAGCACACACTACACATTACATATACATCAAGATTTTTCTTTATAAATATTTTTTTATGGCCCTGGGGGGTCTGCTTGGCCCTGGGGGGTCTGCCATGGCCCTGGGGGGTCTGCCTGCGCTGGATGGGCGGCCCGGCTGCACCTGGGGGCTGGCGTCACTCCTTCTCTGGCCCTGGGACGGGGTGGGGCAACCCTCTTGGGGCCTGCGATTGCTCCAGGTAAAGCCTACCATTGCGGGGTCTGGGGGGAGCGGGCCAGGGGAGGGGATGTCTGTGGGCAAGAGGGGGGGTCCACTATCAGTACGGGACCCTAGGGGCTTCCTCGGGCCCGCTGGTACCTGACCAGGTAGCTACAGGGGCGGTGCTTGGGGGGAAGGGGCTGGGGCTTGCCCTGGGGGCTGGCCCCCTCTGGGCTTCTCTCTCTTTGTGTGGGGTGGGGGATGTGGGGCCTGGGGGGTTGGCTTTCGGGCGGTGGGGCCTCTGCCCTGGGGAGACTTGGGCCCAATGCTGGGGGGGCGGGGGGACGGTTGTTTCATCATCGGGGGTCAGTTTGGTAGCTGTCCCCGACCTTCCCTCCTTCCTCATACGACCACTTATTAGGTTGGAAGGAGGGGCGTGCTTGCGGAATACCTCGAGGGGCCGAGCCACTTGGCAGTGGTCCACCCCTCCCATGGTCTCCGCACAGTTTCGCCCCCTTCTCCTGGTTTTAAATGCACCTTAGACACGTAGGATCCTTGGTGGGGGGTGCTAGGACATCACTGCCAGTAAGCAGGAGATGTCCTCTCAGTGCTCTACCCTCCAATTTTAACTGCACCGTAGACATTTAGGGCTCCTTGGTGAGAGGGCGATTGGACATCCCTGTAAGCAATCAGGAGATGTCCTCAGTGCCGTGCTCGCCACTTTTAACTGCACCCTTTATTACACACACCCATCAATCACAAGAAACACACCTCAACACACACACAAATACATTACACAAGGAAGGTGGGACTACTGATCTTCTGTCCCTCACCCCATCCTTGGTGGAGGGAACAGGGCCTTCAGCGGCGGTGGCCTTGTCTCCTGGGGGTCGGCCTCCTGGGCCCGGCGGCCCCCTCCCCACACGGGGAGAGGGATCCCTTTGTCCTCTGGCAAGTCCATGAGCGGGGGATCATATTCCATCTGAGCCTGGAGGGTGTCTGTGTCCTTGTGGTGCAGGTTCTGGCCCTTACCCTCGGGTGCCGAGCCCCTTCTGGGTCACAACATTAGGAGAGCCTGGTCAGGCAATGTACACCTTCGGGGACCCCCACTGCTCTTGGTCATCCCTTTTCTAGATGGGGGTAGCTGACCCCCATCGTGCTCTCTTCTGGATCTCCGCAGCTGCCTGGTGCTTTGGAGCGGGTCTCCCGTGGGGGGCCCGGGCTCGTACCCGGGGCTGGGGTGGGGGGATGCCCAGAACTCCTGGGTGGTGGTGGGCGGCTTGTCTGGGGTGGTGGGGCTCTCGGGGGTGGGGCCCCGCGCTGGGCCACCTGGCGCAGTGGGAGGGCTGCTCTCCTGACTGGGCTGGGCCTTGCGCTCTGCGCTTCCGTACCTCACTGCACTCGGGTGTTGGGGGCCCGTGTGGCTGTCCTGCGGGCCCTGGTCTGGGTGCTTGGCTGGGCTGCCTGGCGGGTGGATCCCCTCCATTGACCCCACAGTATGGGTGCGGGGGCGGGCCCTGGTCGGCGCGGGTGTCTTGGTGTGGGGATGGCTGGGGGTTCTCCCTCCTTTTTTGTGCATTCCATCATCCACTTCAGCTTAACATAACATTCACCTGAGTACAGGCGTCGGCTCACCTTTGCACCTTCAAACAGTGTGCATGACAGAATGTAATGCTTTACATGTGTTGGTTGGTATGCACAAGTGTGCGTGTGAACTGGATGTGGACAAGTTTTTGAACACTCTCGGAGCCGGCAGGTATGTAACAGCTGAGTGTGTGGACAGGCCCTGCCCATTTTAGACCAACGTTCACTATTGCAATGGGTATAAGCTCCAGCATTTTGTTGCCTGTAGATTAACAACTCTACCTTCCCTTCCCTCTAGCCATTCTCTAACTGCTATAATGCACCATCTCTCTTTCCCCCCCTCCACCCCCCAACTCTCTCCTTTTTCCCCTTTCCTTTTCCGTCCGGTCCAACAAAAAAGACACAAATAAAAAATATATATATATTAATAAAGTTTGGTTTAAATTACAAAAGGGGCTTATACCAACATACATTTTGTGTTCGCTATGATTTATAACCCCCGATTGTAAGAGTAAAATCTGTCTAATACAAGAAGTTCTCAGCTCATATCTGTTTGCTCAGCTGTTGGACAGGACAAGTTAAAAAAAAAAAAAAAAGAAAGAAAAAAAAATATATATATTTTTTTAAATCAAATTTTATTAGTACCTCATTATTAGGACCTCATTGCAAACAGACTATTATGTTATGCAGTGCATACTCATTTTTTCATCCAAAATCATTTTGACATATTACATTCTCACAACACCAAACTGCCACAATTATTTTATCAACTTTGTTTTTTTTTCTATTTTTAGTGAAACCATTTCAATCCAATTTAGACACTATTTTTTTATAAGTGATACTCAGAATTTGGGCTTGGTTTATGCTTCACAGTGATCGGTCATTGCATCAATCGTATTGCATCCCTACTCCAATCATGCGGTCTAGTTTATTCTATGGAAGCCAATTTTGCTTGTGACTAGCCGTGATAACTGCAACAAACTTCTGAGTGGCGTTTTTACTTTTCAGTCGTGATTCTCTCTAGTGTTTCAGAGGTTTGGTATATTAGACATGGACGACATCTTGCTATGTCATACACTATACATCAGCAAATGTGCAGGTACAGGACAAGGCAAAGAAGAAAGTCATATGTTCGTCCACTAGACGGAGAAAGATATGCGATGTGTATGTATCTACTGTGTATCTTAACTCCTTTAACCACCACTGCGTATTCCAATTGCTCAAAATATGTATATGTTAAATGGTGTGATATGAACCTGATTGTACTACAGGCGTAAAACTCCAGCTATGCATGATGTCGTTAGCTTGTGTCACATTTCGCAGCGATTCCTTTTGAATGGCCTAGCGATCACTGCGACCCAAATGATTACAATGTACTATAAAGAATAGACATAAGTATATATATATGTATTATATAAAAAAATATATATATATATATATATTTTTTTTTGCTGATAAACTATATGGAGAAAGACTGCTATGAAAATGTATTCTTAATGTAATTCTGAGCAAGTTGAAATGTAAAAATGAATCAAGTTTTGATTTAGAAAAAAATTGATTAAGTTCATCAAAGGCTCAAAAGTGAGAAAGTGTTAGCATTGAACCATTCGTTGCCTGTTCTGCTTCATCTGCTCTAGGTTTTCTAAAAATAAAAAAAAGATAAAAACAACTGCAGAGTGCACACACACATGCACACACAACTGAGCTTCCCAGTGGACATGGCCCTGTATCACCTATGTATTACTGTGGAAAAAAAGCCACAGCTCAATACTTACATAGTCCTCAGCTGATAGTGAGTGAAAGAAGAATGGCAGGGGCTATATAGAAACAGCAGGGAGGGGAAAATGGATGGCTAAGGCAGAAGAAGAAAAAAAGAAATTAGGAGAATTGAAAGAAAGAGGTATAGCAGATGGATCTGGACACTTTCAAAATGAGCTCAGAAAAAAGAGCATTTACAGTACAGTGTGTCGATATGAATGCTAACGCTCCAGGACATCTTTACCACTATCACAGATGTGAGATTGTTACTTTTTCTTTCTCCGTCTCATTTTTTTTTCCATTTCTATTTCTTCGCTTGGGTCTACCTTGCTTACTCGCACTCAATCTGTGTGTGTGTTAGTGGCCTTGTATTGGCTTTTGAAAGCTGCTCTCCCCTCACTTTTCACCTCTCCCCTCTGATCTTTTATCTCCTCACACAAACCACCGCACACACCTGCAAGAAGTTTTCAATAACAGATTATTACAGAAAAGTCGGCTAACCTTTCATCTTTTCGCACACATACACACACACAAATGGAAACCTCACGTTTTTATTGATCAGAGCAATTTCACCGTATTCTTACTTCCTCCCAGCTTGTATTCTCCTAAATCATCTCATCTAATAACTCGTCTGGGTGTATTTGTGCGTGCACATGAGGTCAGCAGATCTCATCTATCACCATAGCTCAGATCCCCCTGGCCAACTTTCTGTCCTGCTCAACCTGCACTCACGGCAGCGCCGGCGATCGCACAGGAAAGGAAATATCCCCGTCTTTGTGGAGTCTACGATCCATAAAGCAATATTAGAGTTTATTAGCTCTCGATGTTGTTCAATCCGGGGGCAAGTTTGACTATCCAATAGCCTACGCAATTTCTTTTACTAAAACATTTGGAATTGGTTTAGTGGCTGTGAAATCTGACCTGTAAATGATTGAAATGTCTTGGGAACTTAATGATGATCTATTTATCTAAGCAAAAACTTGTTGACGACTCTACCGATCACAGCCGTTGCTTTATTTAACCTATATCTAACCAATGTATCATTGCTTGATATTTTTGATTGATGTGATCTTCTCTGATGTGTTTGAGATTGTTATTGTTTAATGGTTTTAAACTGTAGAGCTGGGATAACTGGTTGGAGGACCTGAACAAGGTTTGGTAGAAAGATCCGCTGGCATGTTTCACAGGTAGATTCTGATTCAAAACACGTTACCAAACTTCTCATTGTGACTGTTTAGTCATACCACTGTTATCATCTTATCACCAGATGTGACTGTTTTTGTACTTCCAGCTGGATCTCGACTAGCACTACCCAATTTTGATTAAGGAGATCAACCACAGTGCATGCTTTCCAAGTTCACCCCACAATGTTCTTGGCTTTTAAGCTTAACCATGTTGTTCCAGGATTACGATTGGCTTGTTCTAGGTATTTAGCAGTGCTTGGTACAAGAATATCTGGAGAAAAAAGAGGGCATCTTGGGGACAAGATGTGCAGACCTGCAGCTTAGACAGTCAACCAACTATGAAGTAGTTCTAGACTATGCTAGTGGGTTATTGAGCCTATGCAGAGTGCTTTGGAGTACTTTCTGTGTGATATGATCTACTTGCACTTTTGTAGCCTTAGGAACTGGCTGTGAGGGCAAGCTATTAGATCTTGGACCATGGTGTTGCTTGCCAATACTACCTTTTATATTCTGTCAAAGCAAGTTGTCCTTACCAGATTAGACTAGAGTTGTCTGTCCTTGTTCTATAGGCTACTGTAGCTCATCTGAGTAGATGACCAACCCTTTGATCTCTGCATCCTTCTACTGGATTTGGCGTCTTCTGCCTTTTGGAAGCTCTAAAATGTCAATTTTGGCTCTCTGTAGGTGTAACCAAGATCATATTGGCAAACCGATTTTAGAATGAACTAATGATAGGTGCTTTGTGGGTTAATTTTGAAAAAAGAACCAGGTTCATTTCCTGATATATAGAAGTAAGATAACACTGAAATCGCAAACTAAATCTTTTATTTTGGAAAAATAATTAATTGAGCTGAGTCGTTTGCTTTTTCTTGGCGAGTTGTAGAAGTTTAATGCTACGTTCACATCAAGCTTGGAAACATGCATATGATTGACCAGTTCCAATGAGAAGTTTAAGTAAACACGTGCATTTGCACATTTAGGCTTCTGCACTCAGCACTCTATCACTCGTGAATCACTACACAATTTTTTGTCCATTTGCTTTACCCACAAAACGTGTAGCAGTTTAACATGCGCAGGGAGTTAAACCAGTTTAACTTTGACTAATAAAGGACATGAATTTGATAGCATACTTTTTAGAAACACAGAAATGTAAACTGTTTGGATTTATATGACACCACCTTGCAAGATTTACACCTCTTTGACATTTTGCACCAAGCCTCTGCTGTATCTGCACACATATGTTAAAACCGCGTCTTGAATACGCCACGCATGCCCAGTGTGTGCGTAGCTTCAGAGAAAAATGTCAATTTGATGGTATAACCGTGTCCCTCGTCACCACTGAAAAGCAAAAACATCTAACATTCTGAAATTGTGAAGACAATGACATGCCGCAGTCAAAGTAAAACCAATTTAAAGTTGAACTGACGACAAACTTTAATGACCAGTTGAATTACAAATGAGCCAAACACCATTCCTGTGCCCACTGCACACACCAGGGCATAGAGCCCCCCTGCCATGGTGGTGAGCCAGCTGAAGGGAGCAGATGGTTGCAGGGCAGAAGCTGGGGGGACTGGCTGACGAGAGGAAAGATTGGCAAGGATGAAAAGCTTAATGGGTGAAAATGTGAGGAAATAATCACAGTGGTGGGTCACTGGATTAGTTATTTGCTCTGCATTTATCATTAGCAGCGTAAATCAACCAATGGGCTTTCCTTTTTACTTTCATTTGTTCCTACAAAGCACCACATGGTCGGTCATTTGTGGTACATGTTTTTTTTTACCATCACTTAAATCAAGTAGTTTAAGTTTAATGATCAGCAACTCGATAAAGTTATAGAGGTCAAATTGCATTGATCTGCAGGACCAATGTACCCATGTAGTTGCGTTGGCATCGGTGATTGCTGTTTTATTTCTGTTGCTACAAGCAAAAGTGAATAAAAACCCAAAGCTTTCTGATTGCCCGGCCTTCCAACACATCAACAGAGCTTGAGTGTATTTGCAATAATATCTTAAAAGTCCTGTGATCTCGACAACCGAGAAAGTCTCCAAGTGAAGCCCTTTATAAAGGTCAGCCAATGCTATTTGAATATCTTTGATTAAATCGTGTGCCAGAAAGCAGACCCAAACTGTAGGTCACCACCTCAGAGAAATGATGTGCGCCCTGCTAAACCCACTTGTCCCAACCCAAGTCCCGACACTTACAGCAGCAAGGGAAATGTCCATTCCTCTCAATTTTTTTCTATTCCCATTTCATTGTCTAGCAAAACTTGCACATTATGTAGTGGTTTTACCCCCATGAATGAACACATTTTCTTTCCACCTGTTTTCAGTCTGCCCTGGTACTGACAACAAGTTGAGCACCCTCTCGGATCTGGACCAGCAGTACCGCACCCTGAGGAAGCTCTACGAGAACTGCGAAGTCGTCATGGGCAACTTGGAGATTACAAGCATCGATCGGAACCGCAACCTGTCCTTCCTCAAGGTAATTCTACCACATTTTATCAGTATCGTACTGCATGTTAATAAAAATAAATTTATCTTTGGATCTGTTGGGGACTTTAAGCTATACTCCAAAAGCCTTATTATGATTGGTATCAAAATAGGCACAAAAAAACATTTCTTTAGAACCTGGATAAAGATTGTATATACTGACGTGAATACTGATAAGTCTTGTGTTAGATGACCAAAGAGAAACTGTATCTACATTCACACACAAAGGGGAATACCAATAACTGTTTCTTGCTAAAAGGGATTCCAGTTTTCTATAAACGTTTCCTTGAAGTAAGGGCAGCACAATAACACAGAAGTTGAATTCTCTAAACAGCCAGAAATGAGCTTCGGGCTTTCTTTATTTTCTCTTTCAGCATAGGAAGCACTTATTCGCTCTTTACAAAAGAAACATAGAGCTGGCTTGAACCGCCAACATGAACAGGACTGTGGTTCCAAAACTACAGACTGATTGTTATCAGGTGGTATATTCAGTGTGGATCCATGTATATCAGTGTTTAGACAAAGTAATGCCCAACAGACACAACACAGTGTTTGTTTTTCAGGGTGTGTTGAGACTACTTAGTACAGCATATACAATACAGGTGATCAACAGCAGTTAAGACTGGATTTCTGGAAAACCAGCAGGAGCCTGGCCCTTTGAAGCCTGGAGTTTGACACCCCTGTCATAGAACATTGACCATGTACTGTCCATCCAAGAGGTTTTGAGAGTTCCAGGTCATGGAGCAAACAAAACAATTTCTACAAAGTATTATAATGACCTGGATTTCATCATAAAAATAATCAAAAACTTTTTGTCTGCAACTGCAGTAACAACGAAAAAGTTCAGAAAATACCAGAAATGTTTTGAGTCCATCCAATCAAATTCATAAGATTCTTTTTTTTTTTTTTTAAATGAATTGTTGTACCAAAATGTGGCTTACTATTTGGCGTTTGCTAATTATCTATCTAAATATAACTCCTAAAAGCTGTAAAATTCACTTCAAAGTCATCAGGTGCCTGTTTTACCATTTGCATTCTTGCCAGCCGATTCAATGTCGTTTGTATGGGAAGTGTTAACGCTGTAACAGGTGGAGCTTTCACCTCAACAAAGATCATGGAAATGGGCTGATGCCCTTTGCCATGACAATACGTGGCGGTAACACCGAAAGATAAGACTGTCTGGAGGAATCCGAAGGGCGCTGACGGCCAACCTCCCTAGAGTTGGTTGCTGCTTTGTTCCAACTTGTGTGTATTCAGGTGTTTTCAAACTGTACTCTTGCCACCCCCCCA
>BSAI01000123.1:2747669-2791762 GCA_036245035.1 Adrianichthys oophorus | reverse complement strand
AGGCATCTGTGGGATTGTTAAGTGAATGTGAAAGGAGGAGGGGGTTGCCATAGGAACACTGTAACAATTATCATAGCGGCCTCAAGAAAACCAGCTCGTGAAGGCTCTTTTCTTGTGTCGTTCAACTTTAAAAACTAAAATTGTGTCATTTTTAACCGTTTCAGGAGTTTCCTTTATCACCAGCGCTTTCAACAGTGATTCAGCAGTTAGCGGCACACGGATCATCCACACATACGTGTCGACAGAGACGGATTCCGTACGTTCCGAGCCACGTGCAGGCTGGGGATGGCGATGGAGAGCGGCTTAAGGCGTTACATTGAGTATATATGAAGAGTGCAGGGGCGGGGGACATTTAGGATGGAAGAAAATAACGATGGAGCCAGAGGGATGGTGCTTTTATTGGCTGTGAAAACAGCTGCTTGCTAAATTTACAGTGCAGTGGGAAACGCTTCGGAGCCGAGTCTGGTTCAGCTTTCTTCTAGGCCACATCTTTTCAGGAACACCTGATCCTCTGCTGTTCCTAGTTTTTGATTGGTGGGATAGTCCCTGTTTGCCCCAGTTTTACTTGCATGCATTGATTTCAAGTCAAATAACCAATTGGGTCTTATAGATGTGTGCTTTTGTCTATGAATTTGTTATTTCCCTTCCTTTTTTTCTATGTATTTTATTCGTTTGCACACATCTCACTTTCAAAAGTGTTACATTTTTAAATCTTGGAAACGTTGTGATGTGAAAGTGTTTCCTCTAAGGTCTAAGATCAATAGTTACTTCAAATTGAGACAATCTGCAATTAGTCTTCAGAAAACTATGGCATTTTTACAGTTGCTGGGTGACAATAACTGTCCACTCATAGATCTTTGTATTCTCAAAGGATGTTTGTAGTTTTGAGCCAGCAGATCCTAACAAACTTTAAGGACTCACTCCAATAAAATTCCTGTTTTTGGTGTTTTTAACATGTTTTTGTGGCATTTTTCCGATGATGGAGAGCACATAATGAGAAAATATTATTAATATTTAGATATCTGAGAATGCTGTTTAAAAAAGTTTATATTTGTTACGTAGAAACTGAAATTAGTGGGCTCCTTGTTTGAGGCTGGCGTCTGGCTCAAAACTTTACGGGTGGATAGCTCCAATGTTGTTAGTAATGTTAGATTCTAGCTAGCAGAGAGCATGTAAACAGAGAGCTCTCTGCACTTGGAAGGGAAAAGGCAGGCAAACATGGTTCGCCAACAGTCCCGCCCACAACTCAGATGCAAATTTCTAATGAACTGCTGTCACTCTGCATAAACTAGGTCCTAGAACACAACACAGGTTTTTTGATTTTGGCTAAAAACTGCATAATTATAGGTAAATGACCACTGGAAATGTTTTACAAAAGCTAAAAAAAACAATCGGATTAGGTAATTAAAGTTTTGTTAGCCATAAGCACATAATTCTAATCCATGTTTTTTTTTTGAGACTTTTGCCTTTTACAAACAATTTTGACACATTTACAGCATCTCCAAAAAGAAATCTTAAGTTTTCTCATCTAAAAAAATACATTCACTTGGCAATTTTTCAATCTTAAGGGATTTTTGTTGTTGTTGAGAAGGGCTAACCATGAGCCTCCCTAAAATCTCAGTAGCTACACCCCCTTGAGAAAACCCTCCTGACTAGTAAAAGGGTTTATCAGACCCTTTACACCATGGAGGCAGCAAGTGCTGAATGACTGATTCAGGGTCTATTTAGTGGTTTCAACCATTGACAGTATATGACAATTGGACTTGGTGACCCCACCCCAGCCCCCACCCCTCCCATGTTCCAAACAGGAAGTATCCCCTGGCTCCAAGACGCCAAAATCTCATACACTTCAATTGAGTATTAAGTAAACAAATATTACTCAGTCATTATATTTGTCAGAATAACTACTCTTGCTCTTGTTCCTTTTTCAACATGTTCTTGCTAATTCTAACTTTTTTTCATGATTTTATTTCAGTTGTGCAAGATTAAACTTGCCAATAAAAGCATCAAACAGATTCTCCCAAGCCCGCTTTGGAGTGGTAGGGGAGAGTGTCTGTCATAGAAACGGTGACTCCAACTCGGAGGAATCTGATCATTTCGGTTCCAACATAGCGACGTCTGTATCATGAAAAAAAAGACTAAGTTTTGCTTCATGTGATTGGAACTGGAAGTCAGTTGTTTTCTACGAGTGACGTCGCACTCATTTGGTCCAGTTCTCTTTTCCGATCAAAAGTTTCAATTGAGGATATCTGTAAGCAATACATGTCATTTAAATAAATGAGTACATATAGCATAACATCTCTTTTATAATAAAAAAGGCTTGACCGTCATAAGTTACATCTAAGCATCAAATTACATTTTAGTCCAAAAATAGGTGTGTACTGCTTCAACGCTGAATGTTTGCTGAATTAGTAGTTAAAATGTGTTTTTTCTTTTATTGTAATTTTTTGGATTTTATTTGATGTTGATATTGATTTGCATTTCAAATTTCAACCACCTGTGGTTCAGTAAGGTTCACTAAACATTAGTGACACCACATTAGCACTGCCCCACACCCTTAAAGAGGCCATACTATAAACACCAACTTTGAGCTTTTAAGTGTATTATATGGTTCATTCCTCACTTTATAAAACCTCAAAGCGCTATTTTGATCCATTCACGCATTTTTGAGTGCTCTCTGCAGCAGCCGCTTCCCAACCCGTGAAAATGAGCGGGTTTTCACGAGCTGACATCATAGATTAAGGACAGCCCCTTTCAGGAAGGCTCTACGCTGAAAGCACCGCCCCCAGACCAACACACACACTTTCTCTGCGGAGCTAGCGGTGATCTGTAAAACGTTTTCATTTTATTTGCCCAATATGGACATCCATCTTTGTAAAAAGTTTGGATGTTGTTTGTTTGCATGCGCTGACACGTGCAGGCGCGCTGAGGCCGGCTCTAGGATGACATCGTAAAATGGGTGGAACCAACTACGAGCAAAAGGTGGTGCCTCAGAGATCGAATCTTTTACTTCAGGGGATGAAAAGAGTCCACAAAAATAACAAATATTTAGTAAATAATTTGTTCTTTAGTGTTCCTAAGGAAAAATATGATAAGATAAATTGATATAGTTTACTCTGAAAGGCTTATGAAAATCATGGTATGGCCCCTTTAAGACAAATATGCTCTGGACCTCACTGGAACAACAGACACATTTTAGTCTGAATCTTTTTAAATAAGAAAAGTATAAGTGCATTGAAAGAAAGAGATACATGTTTATATGTTCACAAATGTTAAGGAGAAAGAAAGGTAAATTTCAGACTCAGCTGGCATCTAGAGTACAGAAAAATAGACAAAAAGCGGGAGACAAGATTTGTGTACTTAATAAAGGTTCCCCCTGAAACTAATGCTCTATAGAAGTACTTCTAATCAGGCAATAAAGGGAAGGGTGTTAGCTTGGTGTCACCTAACAAACCTCAAGTGTCAAATTTTCTAGCTAGCTTCTCTGTCTCTCCATCTCTTAAAACTACCTCATTTCCTTTCAAATGAAATGCCCTGTGCCATAGGTGAACCACAAAAAAACTAATGATGTCACCCAGGTTGGAGTACCTTTCGCTAAAGCGGAATTAATGTAGCTGTGCACGGTGCCACGGCAGCGGCTAACAGCCCGGGGACATCCATGAAACCTCCAAACGACACATGTCACTAAGTGTTTTTCAGAGTCTCAAAAGTTCTCCTCAGAGACCTGAATCAATCACAAGTTATGAGATACAAACGCCTGCGCTTGTGCATGGGGCGAGCGCGAGCAATAAAGGGAGATGAATGACACGGTCGCTGAGGTGTGGGCTCTGTTACAGCTTGCAGACAGAGACTCTCTTCACCAAGCTTATCGCCAAAAAACACCAGCCAGGAGAAAAATGAGAGATGGCGAAAAGCTTCTTTAGCCAGTACTTCTTTATAACAGTGTTTTTTTTTTTTTTAAACAGAGTGGCGCTGTGGGTGAACGAAGTTGGGAAATGAATAAGCTTCAGTGATTCTGCAGGAATCTTTCACTCGTTTACCATGCTGTGTGCATGTCATACCACAAGAAATGTCGAACTAAATCAAGCAGAGTTTATAGGTTGCGCAGAAAGTAGCAATTTCCTAATGTTTCTATCCTCTATGTGCACAGCATGAGTTCGTCAGGCAAAGAGCAGTTGGTATTTTTTTGTACTCAAACATGCTAATTTCAGCACGTTAGCGGGTGAGTGCTGCTTCTGAGTCACCAGTCAGAACACATCAAATGTCTCTTTACTCTGTCTGTTAGTACGGTGGCCTTGAAATGCAAATCACATCTACAAATCACCCGATTTGAAAATATTTTAAAGATCACGATGACAAAAAAGAAAAAGCAATAAAAATAACATTGGCTTTAAGAAATAACAAAACAAATTAGCTTCAATTAAAAATGAGTTGGTAAAACAATAAACATGGATATTCTTGTTACTATTGGACATTGCTGATTGGATGATGGTGTTTGATTTTTGATGTTTGAGTATTTTTAAATGCGTCTTCAATGTCTGCATTCTAATAAAAATTTTACGATTAGCATTGCTTCATACCAAATAACTTTCAGTTGAAATGATGAACGAACATCATCATCCAATCAGCAATATCTCATAGTACCTACTTTTTCCCAGTTTGCATAAAAAACAAATACATTTTGAAAAACAGAATTCATTTCTAGAAACCAAAAATAAATGTCAAGAAACGAAACAAGGAAAAAAAATTGAAACGGTAAGTACTATGGGTCTTTGCTAATTTGCATAGCGATTCCAGTCATTTCAGTATCACTTCACGTCCAATAACTTTTGGTTGAATTGACGAGCACACGTGATCATCCAGTCAGTAATTTCCCATAGTAACCAACCCTATCTGGTTTCTGTAAGAAAAGAAAAACATTTTGATCATCAAAAATAATTTCCAGAAATGAAATGTCAAAAAATTAAAAAAAAGAAGAAATTTAAAAAGGTGGGTACAACGGCGCATTGCTAAATAGATGACGTTTGTCCATCATTTAAAAAAAAAAAAGTTATTTAGCATAAAGAGATATTGGATTTGCGTCATACTAATCATAAAACTTCTATATATGGTATATGGACATTGAAGACGCATTTAAAAAAAATGTCCCACATTACCTACCTTTTCTGGTTTCTTATTGTGTTTCAATTTTTTCAAATTCCATTCGGAATTCGAGGTATCACTTTTATTTTCCTAAATGTTTTTATTTATTTATTTGGTATTCTGTTTGGGTTTCTGGAATGTTATTTTGAATACTAAAATGTGATGTTATTTTTATAATTTCTTTTGTTGTCGTTGTAATTATTAAAAATGTTTTTCCGTCGAGTTATTTGTTTGATGTGATTTGCACTTCAGAGCCACCGTATGTTAAAGAGAGTTTTTTGCCATAAATTTAGCCACAGTTTACACTTCTTTTCTTTGTCTTCTATGACATCACTCCATACTTTCCATTTGAGGTAAGACAAATTCTAGGCATTTTTTTTACTTGTTTCTATTCAAAAAATATTGATGTTTTACATTAAAATAATTTTATTTGATAAATTTTGTGTTTGATATTTTCCCCCCACTTTGAACCAAGCGCTGAGATGACATTTACACGAAAACAGTAGAGGACAAGTGCTCCTCCTCGCTATTGTCGATCCCCGTGGACGGTTTTCAGGCTTTTGTTTACTTCACAATGGCCGCCACAGGACCTCTTCATCATGACATCCTTGGCGACAGTTGGAGAGGAGCGCTCGAGCCGGATGGATTGTACTGTTTCATTAGCCTCTGAACCAGCTGAGGAGCTCAGAAAAGGTTGGGACTGGCACCTCGGTTGTTAGCGCCTCGCGGGCACCCAGCAGCATTTACATAATTACAGCTCTTAACACTGGGAAAATTAGCACCCTCCGTGTGCCAGCCTGCTCCCACTTAGATCACCTCTCTGATGTATCTTTCAGCTTGTTAATTGCGGGGTAATTGAGACATATACGTTTTGTCAATTGTTAGAAAAAGATGTAGCTTAAGCTCACTAACGTGTTGTATTGAGGAGATCGACAGGTCTCGTAAACGGAGAAATAAGTTTTACAAAATGTTTTTTTTTTCCTTTTTTTTCCAAAGCTTCTGGCACAACACTCTCACGGTTTCTGCTGTAGTAAGAAAAACAAGCAACAACAAACCTCTTGATGTCTGACAGGTGATTGTGTGATATTCAGCTCTGTTTCTTTCCCTTTGAAAGCCATGGATGAATACAAGTCGGTGTTGGTATTAGAGCTACCAAAGCAAAAACAAAACAGCCTTTTCATTTCAGGTGCGGCTCAGGCTGTTGCTTAGACGTTGCTCTTTCGGCTTTGTTGCTGCAGGTGCAGCTGCTGTTTTGTAGCTCATTTGTTTGCCTGGTTGTTTACATTTTATTTCAAGTTAGAAAAAGTTGACTTTTAGGACCTAATTGCACAAGCGACAAATATCAAAGGAAAGCGCAACATCTAAGAAGCAGAGCACTATCTAAATGAGCAGCAATTTCTCTGCCCGAAATACTCTTTAATGTTTCATTTTATAAAAGGTCAATACTAACAGAACTTGGAAATATTATTTGTCTAATGCTGTCGGAATACTGAACAGCTGAAAGCTGTTAAACCAACGAGCCAGATGGCTTGTTACACGGAACCATATGGAAAGTCCTCCGGAGAAACCTCTCAGGAAAGGGCAGGCACTTTTAAAAAATGCTTAGGAGGTAATGCGATGGAACATCTGTTCTCCCGCAAGTTTAACTTTAACCAATCAGACCAACAAAATGCTACAAAATGCTACAAACGCAAACAACCAGGGATTGGGGGCAACTGACGCCACATCCATAAAGTGTAGGACTTTTATCTGATTTTTAATCACATTCTTTTTCTTTTGCCACAGTTTTTAACATTAAACAGAAAAAAATGACTTAAATGTTAAACAATATTAACTCAACGCTACATAAAAGATCAAGATAAACAGCGGCAATGCTACACAGTTCTCTTTGATGACCTTATATTAAGAAAAAAAAAAACATTTCATTTTGGCTGAATTGATAAAAAAAATCCTCCATTTAACTATCGATTTTTCGGACAATCAGTCACTCCAGAATATAAGTCGGAGTGTTGTGGCCCGAGCGGAGATTGAGGCACAGGAGAAAATAAAGAAGTTCAAAAAAGGTTTTTTTTTTTTTTTTTAATTTTCCAACATAGCAAATACCAACTTGTAATTGAGCTCAAAATAAAATGGGTACAAAATATAACTAAGGAAATCACATACAATTTCTCCAATCAAGTGAACAAAAACTGACCCACCGAGCAGGAAACACTAGCGGGGGTGGGGGGGTTTGGGTCTGGGGGCTTTATACTAGCTGCACAGAACATCAGGTAACTCCAGATACATACAAAACTTTAACACATTGAACAAAGACAATTTACTGGTAATATTGACATTTAATACAGACAAAATTTAAACAGTTTTAAGTAAACAAAATAATCAATAATATAAGAACAAACTCTTTGCACCCACCAACACCACCACCCTGAGCTCGAATTGCTTTTAAAATCCAAGGCACTAGGCCTGCCCTATATAGATTTTTGGTAGTTAGGGATTAGGGAGGGAACGTAGCCATACATTCACAGATCAGATTCTGGACTAGATAAACAGGCTCCAAAGAACCAAAACTGTTCGTTCTGCTTTATGTTGCACTAAACTAACATATTGGGGACCAACAACTTAACATTTTGTCTCTACAAATTCTGATCATAGACCTTATGGTTTATCATGACACATTTTTAGAGCCTGAGTATGGTGTTCTAGACTTCATTCATTCATTCATTTTCCAATCCGCTTTATCCCTTTCGGGGTCACGGGGTTGCCGGAGCCTAACCCGGCTACTCATGGGCGAAGGCAGGGTACACCCCTGGACTGGTCGCCAGTCTGTCGCAGGGGCCACAATCACACACCCATGCACACTCACATTCACACCTAGGGACAATTTAGATTAACCAATTAACCTATGAAGCATGTTTTTGGACGGTGGGAGGAAGCCGGAGCCCCCGGAGAAAACCCACACATGCACGGGGAGAACATGCAAACTCCACACAGAAAGGTCCCCCAGCCAGGACTTGAACCGGGAACCTTCTTGCTGTGAGGCAGGAGCGCTAACCACTGCCCCACCGTGCAGCCGTGTTCTAGACTTGTTCTTTAATATGAGGTGATTCATTTTGAATGCTGTTTGGTAGAGTGTATGTAGATTTTTCAGTCTTTGGTCTCTTTTTTGGTTATGGACAGACACTGTTAAAACTGTTGTTTGTGTTGTTTATTGTGTCTACCCTAACAGCCATCAAAGTTCCAGATCATGCTGTTTACTAATGTGGACATCTTAACTAAACATGTAGAGCTCAGGCATCAAAATTTGACAAAAAGAGAAGAAAAAAAAAGACACAATCATTATTTAAATTTTCACTTTTTGATCTGGGTGTAGTGGGGACTGCAGTTCCCCAAGAGTGAGTGTTAGTGTCTCTTCTGCCCAAAGGGGGGGACCAGTAGGTGGTACAACTCCAACACTGCTGCTGCTCATTACTGGACTCCCAGTTTTCTTGCCTGCAGCACCACAGACATATCTCTGCAAAAAAAAAAAAAAAAGAAAAAGGAGTAGCAGAAAAGCCAAAACATTTGCATGCGCATACAAAGTAAAAATAGTATAAATAACCAACTTCGCTGCTGAATTCTCATCACCCTGCTCGCCTCTGCATTTGTGTACCGGTGAGCGTGTGTGGTCCACTCAGTGTCTGCGTTTTAGTGGGCTCGATCAAAGCAGACGGGGTGCAGAGCAGAGGTCTCGGAGGTGAAATTAAAGTCTTGCTTCTTCCACGGTGTGGAAAGGGGGGTGGTGGTGGTGGTAATCACCCTTAAATTAAAAGGTACGACCATAAAAGCGTGCCGCAACCGAACCCTCGCAATTCATCAAAATGTTCCCACGGCACGTCTTTTGCTTATCAAATTGTAAAATATTGTCCATGACACCAGCGTAACAGGGGCGTAATTAATGCACTAAATCAATTCCGAATCACTCTGTACAGAGAGGCCCAGCCGGGATGCCGTCATTATTGCAAATTATGGTGGCAGATGCGGCTGAGAGGAATGAATAAAGCTTGAACTGTTCATTTCCAACTTTGTTATTCACAGAGCATCGAAAACGGTTTTTCAGTCGCACCTTTTATCTTCTTACCTAGTGTTAATAGTTGTGTTACACACACCATGTGAAAAAGAACAAGAAAAAAAAAAAGAAATTCTCCTCAGGTTTCACTGTCAAACACTGCCTATTGAGGTTTCAGAGCATCCTTATAGGGGAAACTTTGAACTTTGAATCCACAGAGGCACACATTAACATATTTATGTTTTTCTTTATTATTCAATTAAAATTGCTAGTAAATAAACTGAAGTCTCTGTTGTAGTCCCAAATTTTTCCTTTCATTACTTTCACAGTGCTATGGTTGGCCAAAAATTGAACCGGGTATGTTATCAGCCTAAAAGCTTTCTGCGTGTTTGTGGGTTTGTGTACACACACACATATATACAATGTCCCCAGGTTGGCAACTTTTCAGACCCGTGTAGCATCTGTTCTTAAAGCTGTCTCTGGTGTTTTTGGACAATTATCTTGGCTCTGTCTTAAAGTGTGTATCTTATAATGGGCCAAAATACTTGTAAGGTGCTCATACTTACAGTGCATCACCTGCTTTGTTGCCAACCATTACAGTTTAGTGGCTAAGGCTCCAAAGCTCCCTAACATTCATTCATTCATTTTCCAATCCGCTTTATCCCTTTCGGGGTCACGGGGTTGCCGGAGCCTAACCCGGCTACTCATGGGCGAAGGCAGGGTACACCCCTGGACTGGTCGCCAGTCTGTCGCAGGGGCCACAATCACACACCCATGCACACTCACATTCACACCTAGGGACAATTTAGATTAACCAATTAACCTATGAAGCATGTTTTTGGACGGTGGGAGGAAGCCGGAGTACCCGGAGAAAACCCACGCATGCACGGGGAGAACATGCAAACTCCACACAGAAAGGTCCCCCAGCCAGGACTTGAACCGGGAACCTTCTTGCTGTGAGGCAGGAGCGCTAACCACTGCGCCACCGTGCAGCCCTCCCTAACATTGTCTTACAATTTTTTTTTTACAACCTTCTTGATCGCTCAAACAAAATAGCCCGATAAATTTTAGTTAAAATTGCATAGGCCTTTTACAAACAATTATTGTACACACATACAAACTACTGGTCTAAAGTTTAACACTCTAACTACTTTTTAAGTTATTAAGTCATTCTAAGTCAACAAATGTTTATAACTAACAACAAAAAAAGAAAGTTTGTTTTCTAACAGTTTTTTCTAACCAACCTGCCATTGAAGTTCCTAATTGTCTAAACAACCCTGATCCAGGTAATCAACAGCAAATAAGGCAGGGTTTCTGGAAAACCAGCAAGAGGCCGGTTCTCAAGGCCTGGATGTAGACACCCCTGCCGCAAGGCATAGAAGAATTTTTGCTACATCACGAAACATCTTATTACATTGTCAAACAAGATGGTACCTCAGTGTGTGACATTACCAGTCAAACAGAGGAAGAAGTCTGATGGTATGGGCATGTGTTGCTGGATCCAAGATTGTTGACTTTTAAAGAATAAGAGGCAACTCAAGAAACACTGCAACTATATTATTTTTGCAGTACCGTATGATTACCTGTGTTATGCATCTTGCTGGTCAAGGGTTCATTGAATTACAAAGCGACAACTTTGGGCTAAAAAAAAAAACAAGATTGTAACCTTGGACATTTGGAAACTACTGACTACTGTAGGGAAAAAAAATGGTTTCAGTTAAAGCTGTGTAATACCCCTTTTCATATTTGGCATCGTTGAAAAGCCCCAAATGTCCTCTGTGGATACCAAAAGGAATTCATTTATTTGTAATGAAGTGGTTGGGAAATACTCAGGTTTAGAAACGTCCTCTACAGAGGACAAATTTACATTCCTGGTAGTTTGGAGGTATATACACACAATAATCTCTTCCAACCACTAAATTCAATCTGGACATGTGACCAAGGAGTTGGAAAATTCTTCTTTTTTTGAGTCACTCTGATGGTCTTTGCAAAGAATCCCAGTAGGGTGAGTATCACAGACAAGAATGAACACCAGAAATCTTGGCTTCTCATATTCGACTCCCATTTCATCCGGGAGAAACTGGACAGAAGAAACGATGCAAAGTACTTGAATTGTAAAATACAATTTTTGTGGGGCTTCAACCTCAGGAGGAATCCTAATGAGCATGAAGCAAGTCCAAAGAATCCTTTGAGGATCATGCTGAGTCTCCATTGGTGCTTATGGAGTGAACATGAGATGAGTCATCCTGAACAGTTAAAAGAGTTGGAGATGCTATTTCAGGCAGAAAAAGTAAAGGCGAGTTGTTTCAGAGATGTGGATTGACAGTCAAATGAGGATGGAGGAAGAGGAAACTTTAAAAAAGCATTTTTAGTCCATGAAATAGAAAAGTCATAGAAACATAGAAATACTGGCAGCACATTTTAAATTATAGAGTACAAAAACAGAAACTACAATCAGCCAAAACCTATCAAAATGTTCAGTTTGAACCAAATTTATTTTTGATTTTTCTCTGTAATTGAATGCCAAAATTCCTTAGAACTACGAAAAATCTGCTTGGGGACAATCAAGCATCTCTTGTTTTCACTTATGAACAATCAACTTGCACACAGTTCAGACAGTAACCTCAAAAACGAGTGTAAAACTAGTGCAAAACACAAATGTATAATGGAGTTACTTTTGTCCCAGTCTTGTCTGCCACAACTTCCCATGAACAGTGTGAAACCTTCAGATCCCAGCTGCTCGCACATGAATACTTACATTATGAGAACAAGACTTATGTCTGGCTGTGTTTGAAAGCGCTTTGAGGGCATTCTTTTCAAGGCTTTGCATCTTTGCTGCAGGACAGATAACATATGCATAATGCCTTTTTTTAGGAAGATTTTGTTACATTTTCTGTTTAACAAAATGGTATTTCGTTGCATTCAGGGCACTCAGTCAGTCAACAGGGATAAAAAATTCTTAGCGTGTTATATGTGGAGAGAAATTAGACTCATTGGATTAATGTGTGCAGAATTCTAGAGTTGTAACTCATACAATACATTTTGTGCAAAACTTTATTCACATGTACACTCAAATGTCAATAACTTTCAAATGCAACTTAAACACAACTTGAAATGACAGCAAACTAACTACGAATTCAAACAGCTCTTACGCATCCAAATTTTTAAATAGTACACGCCAGTCGTCTGAAACACAAACACATTTACACACATATCAGAGTTACAAGATATCAAACGAGTTGTGGGACTCCTTTCACGTCTTCAGATTTGTGCGTAGCTGAATTCTTAGCTGTATCTATAGAATTGTGCAGATCGAGTATGACATCACTCATAGAAAATGACTTACTACCGGTTCAAACCAAATTAAGTCAAATTAAGTTGCTGTTTTTCCGCGATATGTTTGTTACCGTGTTGGAACCAGACATCCACAGTCAGCTGTTTTGGTTCTTGTCAGTCCTAGTCTACATTTCTATGGCAACCGCTCTCTCCAATCAGTAGTGAG
The DNA here is from genome assembly GCA_036245035.1 of Adrianichthys oophorus. Taxonomy (NCBI): domain Eukaryota; kingdom Metazoa; phylum Chordata; class Actinopteri; order Beloniformes; family Adrianichthyidae; genus Adrianichthys; species Adrianichthys oophorus. The sequence continues at coordinate 2,779,073 of BSAI01000123.1, read as the reverse complement.
CATGTCAGAAGGTCACACCCCTTCCGCTGAAAGCAAGCTCAGGAGAATCTGTCAATCAAATGCTTTAAAGTGAGGCCACCTACTTTCATTGAGGCATCTGAATGGTCAGATTATAACTTGAATAACTTGCCTTACAGCAAAAATGTAATAAAAGAAAATTAGGATTAGCAAGAACATGTTAAGAAGATGTACCGGAGCAAATATGGTTATTATGACAAATAAAAGGACTGAATAAAAGCAGGGTATTTCTCAATAGAAGTCTATGGGAGTTCCGCTTTTTGGGGCCAGCACGTACTTCCTGTTAGGAACGCAAGGAGAGGAGGGGTCACTCAGTCCAGTTCTCTATTTACAGCCAATGGTTCAAATGCTGCAAAAATGCTGGGTTATCAGAGTTTTCTTTTTAGCGACTTTGAACTTAGATTAATATCGTGCAAAAGTTTGATTTTTTTTCTTTCTTAAACAGACATGCCCCAATAATTAATATTTTGAAAGAAGTCTAAAGACTTGTTTTTAAAACACTCATCCTTTTTTTTCCAGAACTATTTGCTAATTATTCCCAATCTAAGATTACATTTGCTGATAAGAAATCTCTGATGACCCAAGTCTCACAACCCTTCGTGGACTCGGAACTCTGATCTCTCGGAACTCTGGTTAATGCGGTTTGTCTGTATGTATCAAGCGACTGGTGTGGACTATTCAAAGATTCAAATGTGCAGGAGCCATTTTGATTTCACAGTTATTTTTCGCTGGTGTTATTTCAAGTTGTGCATTCGTAAATTTTATTTTGTATTTGTACGTTTTTAACATTTGATTGTACATGTGAATACACAGTTACACATAAAATGTATTCTATAAGTTACAAATCAAGAATTACACACACACAGACACACAAATCTCGTGAGACTACCTTTGCTCCATAGTATTAGCCCAAATTGTTGATTCTCCAAGCTTTTCACAAGAGGTGACTTGACACAACAGTCAGATAGTGTAACAATTTACTATATTACACCTCTCTGTTAGCAGTATTCCACTGTGACTTTGTATTCGAATTACAGCCTTTTACCGGAGTCTCCGGTAAAGCAGATCTTTCACTCCTTTGCAAATATTAAAAACCACATCAGCCAGATTAATTTATGACTGTGTGAATTTGTTCTTTCTGTTGTTTTTTAATAACTTCAGCTGCGGTAAAATACAGCAGACACCACAGTCACTACAGCTGCAATGTGCTAGTGGAACAAAGTATATTTGTTGAGTGGGCCGTGGAAATTGTGAAAATGTACTAATGTCTTCTGATTATTATTTTTTTTTTTTTCTGCTTACCCTTTTTGTCTACCGTATTTTCTGCTCTAAACGGCGCACCAGATTGAAAAGCATACTTTCAATGAATAGTCTATATTTACATTTTTATCATATCTAAGGTGTACTGAACTAGAGCAGGAGGACCTGGCTGCAGACAACTAGATAGTTCCCAGACATCATTAGCTGGAACAGGAAGTCATCGGCTGGAACAGGAAGTTCACATCCCTCCCCCCTCCTTTTGATTGCGACCCGTTGTCACAGTAGCACAATGCATTGCTGAGCTGGCAAACATCAACTGCAGCGGTAAAGGAAAACTATGCTATATATACTGATCGTCACAATAGACTCAATAAGGCATCAGGTCAGAGTGAACGGTCACCTCTTACAGCTTGTTTTTTTTTTTTTTTTTTTTTTTTTAAGGAAAAGTTTGTTTTGAAGAAGCCTGTACATATAGAACATTGTGACCGGGATTTCTTCCTGAACACCCAGCTGCCAGTCAGGATAAAGTATTCACCTGGTCCATTTAAAGTGCCTGATCATCGTCTCTCTGCCTCGCCCCAGTGTTTTGACCCTTGTCTGGACTCTGACTACGTTATGACTTGCCCTTATAATAAACCGGTTGCACATGGATCCAAACGTCTCCACCTCTTTGTTACAGATTAATCTGATTAATTATTTTAATCGATTGACAGGACTAGCAATACATTTTGTTTCGTTTTCATATTTTCAAAATTAAACTTTGGTCAATCATGGCGAAAATGCACATCATGTTTTTTGCAACATTAACTTGGGAACATCACCCTAAATATGAAATAAAATGCTTTAATTTTTTGAAAGTACAGCTGAAGTTCTTATTTTAAAATCTGCACCTGTTTTCTTTTTTTCTGGCTTTTTACTTTGAAACTGATGTGTTGACAGGCTGGAAAAAGAACTCCTCTGTAAAACTTGCGTTTTATTATGGAGGGACAGGAGGGCAATGTGAACATTCCGATAGATTCCTGAACATTCTATATTTTTGAATAAACGCGGGACAACGGACACGAATTGCAGACGGACCAGTGGAAATTAACATTAAGGGACCAAAACCTTTTGTACTATTGCAGTAAAGACTACAAAAACTGTTCTTTAGGCATCAACTCAACAGAGTTATTTCTCTTCATGTCAGTTTACTCATGTCAAAAAACTTCCAAGGGCACGTGGCTCAAAGACTTATACACTCCACTGCCTAGGTGCGGCAGATAAAAATCCAGCCATATGTTTTATTTTCTCATTGATTCGGATCCTGCTGCAAAGTGATGGACAACCTTAGGAGCTCTGGAGATTATCAGTTCTATAGTGTTAATAACAACGTCGGCCAAGCAGATAAGCCACATTGCCGTGTGTTCCCGCCATTCCTCAAATGAGAAAGCCAGGAAACAATTGAGTATAAAGAACCAGATTTTTTCATGTTAAGTTTTGAGCTCTTTGAAGCACTTTTGTCAAAGCTCAGTGAAGCGCTGAGTGCATTCGAAGTGCAGGTTTGTCATGGAAACATGAGAAACAAAGAGAAAAACTCATTGTTAAATGCATCTGGCACACGCCCTACTGAACAGATCACAACTTTAGATTTGTGAGCCATTTTTGCTTCAGTAGAAACATAGCAGATGTTTGCTGTTAAGTTCCTGGCATTTATGTCAACATCTTTGGTCATAACATGTAAAAGAAACTCACATCTGGGTTGACAGCTCAAGCAAATGTGGCCAGATATAACACTGAGCTTATGGGACCCCAATCTGTATAAAGAAAAGGTTCCATAAAAATCAGATAAACTGACATGTTGAGAGACGAAAATATAAAGATTTGTTTTTATTGAAAAAAAGTTTTATTGGTAAAAATGCCCTGGTCATCAATGTTGTGCTGCCAAACAATGATCTCAGCATCACCATTGGAACAAAACTGTTAAATAATCCTCCATCCCTTAACACTGTATACACACTCCAGATGAGACAGATCAAATCTGACATAGTCGTAATAAGTCGTGCAGCTGGCTGGTTACCTGGATCAAAGGTAGATCATTTTTACAAATGACGCAATTTACTTTCCATTAACTGCAAAGAAAAGCTTCAGTTGCCGTTGTTGTTCGGTGCTGCGTTCCAATTTCATCAGCCATGCACAAAGCAAAGCATATAATAGGAATATGCAAAGAACAATTATGTTAAAACCAAACTCAGCTTTTCATTTGGACTTAAACTAAAAAACTGACTTTCATTTGTGCAATTGTATATATTGGGAGTGCTTTGGAGGATGTACCAACCTCCTCTTAAAAAATGAATGGTGCATACATGTACTGCTTACTACCTTGATGAAGCCCATAAACACACATATTCACACCCTGGTGCAAAGTGGCTTGGTTCCCAAAGACACTTCGGCACATGGGCGAGCAAGGTGGGAACCTTGTTTTATTATTTAGTTTTAAATAAAGGTTCAATAGAGATTGATTTCTTGTAGGTGTAAGTGATTGCGATTCAATACCATTTAGTAGTTTAACTTTGTGAGTTTCTTGCAAAACCAATGCTGGTATCGATATTTTTTTTTCCATTCTACACACCAAAATTCTCATTACCAGCCAACTTGTTCTATTTTGTTTATCTAATAACATGCATTTATAGTCTGAAAAAAACCCCATCATTTTTACTTCTAACTTGTACAATTCTTAAGAGACGTGGTGAATAGGACACGCACATAGCTTATTTGTGCAAGTAGAGTAAATATGCGAGAGAAAGAAAAAATAAAAGCGGATTAGTAAAAAAATAAAACTTTTTAGTTAAGATTAACAAAACGGATGGCTCATTCGATTTCAAATCACCTAAGTAAGGGATAATTCCCAACAAGGTGTTCATTATCAGCAATTAATGGACAACGCAAAGTGGAGGGCGGTTGTGTTGGACAATACACGCCGGATGGTTCAGGCCTCTGAGTCGCTTATTAATTTTCTGATAATAGACACCACGCAGGGCATTGTAGCGCTTTTACGACGGTCACATATGAAATAAATTAATTTGAAATTAATTCTTAATAATTTAATGTTGTTAATTTTTAGGTTTAAATTGTGTTTCACAAAAAGTGAATTATTTGACACTCTGTGGGACGCATTGTTATGGTAACAGCTACTGAGCCTGCACCGACCTTGCTCTGCTGCAGTAGAGGAAAGTGTTAAATACGGTAAACATCGTGGTAAATGACACAAAGCATCATTTCAAAGGGAAAGTGCACTTCTTACCACTTGTTTTTGACCAGACAATGAAGCAAAAGAAACAAAGTTGATTTTTGCAAGTCTTTGGTCACAAATCCAGATTCAGTTTAGCAGTTGGAAGAGATATTTTCTTTTTCGTGTGTTCCAAATAGTTTCCTAGATCCACTTATAACTTCGATCATTGGTGTGTATCAACAAACAAACAATCTCTTTAAATAATTAAAGTTAAAAACGTTTACAAACACGTAATCAAGTTATAAGGTAAGCAACACAGCAATCTTGCTGTTGATGGTGAAATTTGATAGAGACCCTGGCATGTCCATCAGAGAGACATTTGAAGGTCAGCCATCTTTTTTACTGTCTCGCTGTTGTGATAAACTGTGGAAAAACGTATGTTCCAAGTTTCTGTTTATCTGGATCCCGACTAACGCTGAAGCCAGCGCAAATGCATGGAACAAGCTATGTGACCCGAATTTCTTTATTAGATGTTTCAAATGTGATGTATAAAAGGGATAGGCTGCGAGATTCACAAGTAAAGAGATATTTTAAAGGAGTTGAAACCAATAGTACATTTTGTATTGACGCAGTGGGATAGCGATAATTAAAAAGACATTTACTCCAAATGATCGACTGGTGGGTATCGATGAATCGATTTGTTCCTAGTTTCTTGACCAGACTTTATAAACATGGTCTTCAACCACTGACTCTACACAGGTTTTGTGCAGTTCCCACTCCACCACAGCCCTGATAGATTTTAAAATTGTTACTTTAATGCACATTTAGATACAACAATAGTTGATAATAAAGTTATATATATGCAAGAATGGTGAAAATGGTGATATAACTGTGCCCCGTGAGAGGTTGAAAAATGATTTATACCTTTTCCCAACACAATCATTATCCCTAACTACTATTATATTTCTATACATTCACACCACTCCACACAGGTTATCCTTGCACATTGCTTTCTTTTCCATCGACATGTATTTATCATCCACGTCCTGCATTGTCTACCTATGGCGAGATCCTACCTCTGCGGAGAACCAATCATCAATCACTTTGAAGGCCCATTAAACACCCTTTACTCTTTAAGAGTGAACTGACATTGGTGCTCAAAGGCCACTCAGCTCTACCTTGTTTCCCACACCGGACTTACAGCCCCCCCAAGACGGTAGATTTGGGGCACCAGCTCTTGTCTACCGTAGACAAGCGAGCGTAATAAGGCTTTTACATGTGATTTAAAGGAGGTAGGCAGCACAGCGCATAACATGCTTTCCTGCTTTTTCTCTCCATAGCCACTGCCAGGGAAGCAGAAGTCGGCCTGTGGCTGATCTGCACTAGCATTGTCACATAACTACATTATGTAGGGTCCCCAAAGGCTACGGCATAATGCGATTTGCCAGGCGACTGTTGCTAGGTTTCTGCAACAGCTTCTCCTCATGAGTTATGTATTAAGAGTTTTCACTCCGACTTCAGAGTTAGACGGTGGACTCGCACTGTCATTACTTTCGTTTTTTCTGCCAATGTCCTGCGAGCCTGCCCCCCCCCCCTTTGGTAGTCTTAATTTCACAGTCAGAGCCTTAACTGTAAATGTGTCTTGACAACGCAAACGCCGCTCATGAAGCGCGCCTGTATGAGATTGTTGAGATGTCTGGCACAATAAATGTCAGAAGCAAAAGCCTATAGGAAAGCAGCTGCTAGAGGCACTAGCCTGCACATCAGCCCAGGCTCCCACAGCAGCGCCGTGTCATCCCAAAGTCACTGTCAACACTATAGCGAGTAGTGTCGAAACTGAACCGTTTCCCTCTATCAGTCTGAAAGCTCTTGTGGAGCAGCTTTCTTTGCACAAACCACTCAAACAGAAGTCAAATCAAAGACAGCTGGAGCTTAATTTTGCTTTTGAAAATGTGTTTTTTTTTTTGTGAGCAGTTAAGCTAAAGTAGTTAGCAAGAAGGCATCCATTTCCAAGGGCTTTGGCTTCTTTACACAATCTGAAAACATGCATCACAGGTGACTCTAGGTCCCTTAGATGTAAACGTGTGAGTGTATACTTGTCCTGTACCCTAAGACGGACTAGTGAACTGTCCAGGATGCACCCTGGAGAACATAATAAAAACATCATGCTCAAAATTGTGTTTCAAAGTATTTCTTTATTCAAATCAATGTGAATCAAGAGCAGACCAAAAAATGTGGTTGGAAAAAGCTTGTATTTGTTACGAAGAAAACATTTTTGGTGGGGCCACAAGCTCAACCCCTTTCTGATGCATCCGCTTGTAAACGAATAGATCAATGTCCGTCTTCGTCGTCCTCAGCCGAGCTGGCATCTGGCTCAAAACTGTAGAGCTCCAAAATTGCTCACCTTTTTTGTTTACACTGCTAATGTTAGATTGGGGATATGAAAGGCTGTAAGCTAGCAGGAGAGCGTGTAAACACAGAACTCTCAGCAATGTGGAGGGGAAAGGGCGGACGAGGTTGCACCACCCCCAACTCAGAGGTAACTTTTGAATGAACTCCTGCCATTCTGCAGTAACAAGTTTTTATTATTTTGGCTAGAAAATGCTATAATAAACAGTAAACAACCACTGGGAATCATCATAAGATGATTTTTGTGGATAATCTCTGGACCTTTGGCGAAGGAAACAAACACTTTTCAGACTAAATACTAAATATTTGATATAGTTCAGAGATGTAGTCAATCTGAGAAACAATAAGCTATGTCTTTTGGTTTTGCCTCTACAACCCGACACTGATATACTCAACAGATTCTCTCACTCTACTTTCTGAACTCCCCGTATAAATAATATTTGCTGTTTTTGTTTTCAACTTCCATCCTATATCCGTATATACAAGAAGCACTTTTTATGACTAAAGTTTGGTTTGATTTGAAAAAACACATCATCGGACACCGCTACACGTTCTCCTTGAGCAGTTAGTTAAAAGGCTAAGTTGGGACATAAGATGAGAATCAATAAAAATCCTTGTTTTTAATTGTTTTTTTTTCATCCATTGCTTTTGTTTCCGTCCTTTTATAGAGATTTGAGTATAACTAGAACCATATTAAAAAAAAAATAAGTAACTAAAATGAATAAATATTTTTTTGCTGAATTACAGCCCTTTTTTTTGATAAATAAATCGTGGATTTTTTTTTTCTTTTTTTAATTTAAGATTTTTTTTTTTTTTTTTTTTCATTTAAAAAATCCTACAAATGTTTGGAGAGAAAGCAGTGTCTGAAAAGGTCCTTCATCTGCAGATTATGTCCATTAATTAATGAACATTTATTTTCCTTTTTAGGAAATTTGGTTTCCACTTGATTCCATTAATCAATCTTTATACTTTTTCTCTGCTATTCCTTAACGTTTGTTTTCCAGACTTCCTCTGTTCTGACAAAAAGCTGAATGAAATATCCATATGAGGAGCCTCTATGTAAAATGCCTCATCTCTGCTAAAGATTTTTGTCATTACAGTTTAAGGAATACCGTTTAATAACAGTATTAATATTAAAGCATTATTAGAGCACCCAGTTAACATTTGTTTGAGCAGAGTAAGAACATTAAATTCCCTTCACTCTAATGTGCTTGTTAAAAAATCTACAAACTTCCAAAAGAGGGGAATTGGAGCTCCTCTTAACATTAAAAGTGGTGTGTGGGTTCAAAACACTCACTTATTTGATGCGGTTTCTGTTTGAAGTGAACTCCACCTTTTTTCCTCCTGATCTGCATGTTTTTTTCACACCCCATAGATCTTTTGGGAAAGCCGTAGGCTACAACCATCCAGATCCTGAGATTTTGCCATCTTAAACAAACTGGTTGTTTTTATATAAACTCTTTTTCTTTCTTTGGACTTTTTTTTTTTTTTTGCACTATATACACAGTGCAACACTTGTATGTTTGAGATGTGTGTAGTACCTAAATGTGGATTTTTATTTTATTTTTTATCTATTAAACACAGTAAACTTAAATTAGTAAAATATTTTCTACACTATACCAGACTGGATTATTAGGCACACAAGCTACACGTTACACAAAACATTAGCATTAACATTTGTAAACACAACAAAGCGTGTTGTTTGCTAAGCATGAAAACAATAAACTAATACCCCTAAAACTAACACTACTATGACTACACTAGCTCTAAACCTTGTCTGTATTAATAAAAAAAATAAATAAATAAATACCACTACACGTTTATCATAAATAAGGCTCACCAAACTATAAGGAACATTGAGACAAGACAGTCAGAGATAAGTTGGTACATCAGTCAGACTTGATAAACTGTGTTCCCAGTAATTCTAGATCTTGTTTGTAACATGCAACATGTTAATCATGTTGGTGTATTAACAATACCTGTAACTTTCTCTGCAGCATGTACAAAAAACAGGCGATACAGGCAACATTGTTAGTAACACTGAAATAAAATAAATAACATTCGATACCGCTACACTTAGCCGCCTTTGTGTATTTAAAACACCCAACCTTGTTAATGACTTGTAAAAAAAAAAAAAAGCGAGATGTGCATTTTTACAGAGCGTCGTCTACCTCTCAAAGTCGCTTCAACATCACTAAAAATAATCAGAATCAAACCATATTTACGTCTCTCCATATTAAATGTTAAATTTTTATTGTTTTTAACACAGTTGAATCGTTTTCCGCACCAAAGGCACGCCGAATAATAAAGTGAACTGTCAATGAATGGTCTATTTTGAACTTTAGTCATAAGGTGAACTGAACTATGAAGCACATTATATACGACGAAAGAGTCAGACATATGTCCATTAGCTTTTGTTAGATACGTTCAAAGTTCAAACCTTGTTAGCAACACGTGAAAAACAAAAACACAGTCTGACACTGCTACACGTTAGCAGCGTTAGCTTGTTCACAATAACACACAGCCAAACATTTTGACAGTGTCATGTACCTCACAAAATTGCTTTGACATCATCAAACACAAGAACAAATCAACATATAAGCCACATTTTCTTTTTCTTAAACACATTAAGGATTTTTAGTTTGTCTTATTGTGCTGAAAACCCAGTATTTTAAACTATCTGATTGAGCTTCAGTACAAATTGGTAAAAGTTTTTCTTTTAATGTGCTGCTCCACTCTCCTTGACTGACTTGCAGAGTTTTTCATCTACATGTTAATGAGCCATAATGACCATAAAATGTTTCATCCCTTCTTTTATAATTTTGAAGTCACTGTTTCTTCCTCCCATTTTCCCTCGACTTCTGGTCTTTGCCTCTCCTGACACGTAGCAGCTCCTTTTCTTCCCTCCTCTGGCAATTCCTTTTCTACCTCATTTACACTTTAACTCATCCGTATGACACCAACAGGTGCGCTATTAATTATGCTTTAACATACATCTCTTCCGTGCTCCGCCCTCACTCCTCTTATCATGCTAGCACGCGCCTCAGCTAACCGCACCTCTCTGCTTTTGATCTTCTAAGACATACAGCTGCATGGCTCTTTAGAGCAGCTCCTGCTGTCCTCGGGCCTGCGGGGTGCAGATTGTAGCTCAATTCTTGTCTTATCCAGAGATATCAAGCTGTTTTGCCACGGGATTTCTGTCTTGCTATATCTCACAGCTGCAATTTGAGATTTAGCGTTAGCCACCACGGTAGCAAGTGAATTACACCGTTATCTTCGGTAATCCAACGTTGTTCCTCGTGAGCGTCGCAAATGTCTCATTAGTTTAAAAGTCAACAAATCCGGTGATTTTTGTGGCGTTTGCTGATCTTCGGCCAAATTAGCTTAGCCTAATAAAAAAGACAGCATCATGGAAACTACGAGGGGCAGATGAAGTTTGTAAAAATATGTACGGGAAACAGAATTAAGCCTTTTAATTAGAAAAAAAAAGTGGACACATAGAAACAATGACACCACAAGTTAGGACCGTTCTTCCTTCAGTTTGCAACTGTTGTCTAGAACAACTGCATCACTACCTAGCACGTATGCAAATCTTTTTTACTAGTTATTTAGGACTTAAGTGATATGATTCAAAAGAACATCTCTAAGTTAAACTAAAGTCTTATTTTTGTAAATGAAGCAAGTAATATTACAGACTTGCATGCTTTGCAATAGAAATTGGACTTGGCAGTACCAACACAACAAAAATAGAAATTTTATGTGATAGGCAATATTTTCCCTTGCATTTTGGTTATTTTATTGTTTTTAAACTATCACAGCCTCGTGATTTGCTAAAGCCTTAGTCATGTACACCTGAATGAGGGTTAATCCATTTGAGTACTGCTAGTTATTGGGTTGTCCAGATCTATGGAGGGTCATAGAGAGAAGCAGCTGCATCTTAAAGGGAGCACAGGTGTGTCTTGTAGTTTCCTTGAGGTTCGTACAACCACTTTCAGGGACATCATATAAAAATGTTGTTTGTTGTACGTGTTGTAAGCATATTGTGAAGTATCTGCAGGGATAAAATAAGATACACACACTTGTGATGTACGAGAAATGTCGTTGACGCCACACTCTAGTGGTGAGTAAGGTGCGCCCATTGACTCCTTACTGACTGTACGCACATGTGACACTGACAGGGTGTCCCGGTGATGCGTAGAAGCCTGTAGAACTTGCACACATATTATGCTCCGGTTGTCTAATTTTCTCATTTTGAACAGTCGGACCATGAACACTTATCACTTGTACACCACTAGCAAGCCCCTTGCGCAGTGGCTGAAAAAATGAAATCCGAGAGGTATGTGTCTCACCAACATCATTCTTATTTACTCTTACGTGCTGTTTAAGTGTTCGCTACGACCTGTTGCTCACAGCATGCCGATGGAAAAAACTGTGCATCACCGATTGGTCTACAATCTTGATATTTCATGCGTGCACTGCGCTGGTTTGCTTTTTTTCGCCCACAGGCAGCCTGTACCCACCTGAAATGAAAATTTTGACAAAGGCTTAACTCATATTGACTACAGTTGAATAAAATCTTTGAAGGAAGAGAAAAGTTGAAAAACCTTTTTCTTCATGTTTTTTAAAGCCTTTTTTGCATTACAATTCTTTGTGTTTTTAAAAAGATTACACGCCAAAGGTGTTTGTGAGACACTGTCATCCAAAAATGCATGTTATAATCTTTGTGTGTGTGTGTGTGCGTGTGTGTGTGTGTGTGTATAAGAGAACTGGGCCTAGTGAGTGAGATGTCACCCATAAAAAAAACTTTTTTTCCAGCTCCAATGAAATTAAGTCAATTCAATAATAATTTTTTTCATGATACATCCGTCGTCGCCATGTTGGAACCAGAAATTGTCAGTAGGAAGGGATTGGTCTGAGTCAACTTCTCTGTGGCAAGGATCTTGAGGATCCTCAGTCCAGATCTCTGATACCATCAAAAATTTGAACCAAAAAAAGCTTTTAACATGTAAGAAGCATGGTGGTGGAAGTATTATAGTTTGTGGGGCTCAGCCACAAATAGAGGGCCCTATCCTACAGCTACTAAAATCAAAACAAATAATAATAATGAAAAAAAAAATTGGATAAATCTTTAGTAATTTGTAATAATACCATTGACCTACTGGTACCCAAAGGCAAAATTCAAAAGTCACTTGTGATGAATTTCTCAGGGTTGCAGAAGTGCTGCTGATGCAGAATTATGTGTCTTTCCACGTTTCTGGAGGCCTTTGGGTGCCCTCTCATTAATCTCTTTTTATTTGCCCGATTTTAACTTCCTCAGCGTTGTGAGGTAAAGGAAACAGTGGTTTGTATTTCTAACAATGTAACCAGAAAACACAATAAGCAATTTTTCAGCGTGTAAGGTTTCCACCAAAGGACATCAAAATGAGAAGGATCTTGTTGGGAGCCTGTAGGATCCTGTTGGACTCCAGCTACCACTTGGTAAAAATGTAAAACAGAAAAACCATGCAATTCATGATGGGTAGGCCATGATGAGTAGACCATAGTGAATTTGTTGGGTCAGAGTTCTTCAGACGCTTCTTGGAATGGAAAATATCCGAAGCTTTGATGCATCCGCCTGAACATGTTCTGCAGGAATTAGCAACATGAGACGAGCATGCACCTTGGAATCATCCCTCACACTTGTTTTTCTGACTCACGCGGAAGAGCACCTTGTTGAATGCGAGCCCAGCGGGCTTCTCAGAGAGCTGTCTTTCAGCTCCTGCGTTTCTGGCACAGAGCACGGTTGATGCTGCAGGAGGGGAAGTGCAGGTGCTCCAGTCTACTTCCCTCCAGACTTTTCTGCTTCCTCCCTCCCTCTAGCACAAAGGAATGCAGATAAAAATTGATCGCGAAAGCTCTCAGATAAAAAACAATTTATTTCAGCGGAAAGGAAATTAAATGGTGTCAAAGTGAAAATGAGGAGAAAGGGCAGTGTAATCCTTTAATTTAATTAGGGAAATTACTAGAAAATATCCTTTCTCGTTGTGTTTCTCTACTCTCTTATTTAATGCGGTTGCCTAGCAACAGAAAAAACAGTTTTTTTGTGGTTTTGCCAGCAGGTCCCAAAGGCTGGCAGCCAGTAAGGTCCACAGTAGAAGCACTGTGGCGTCTGCCAGCCAACGGACTGTGTGCCCACAGCTGGTCCATAGTCACAACGCCCCCAGCAGGCGCCTGGAGGGTTATGGTGGAGCTGACGGCGGCAGGGCAATACCGCAACGGTGAGAATGAAAAGATGGGGAAAGCTTGGCAGCCTCGGGGTGGAAACGAGAGGTCGCAGACAGGTCGATGTGATGAAACAGCAGGACTTCCAAGCAAAGCTGGAACAAACCCCTCACGAGGATGGGAAAAAGTAGAAAAGAAAAGCTCTTTTTTGTTTTGTTTTTTTTTTAGAGTTTTTAAGTCAAAAGTTGCACAAAGTTGCGTTGAGTTGTTAACTGTCCAGCAGACGTAATGTGAAGTTGGTGAAAGACAGTGAAAAGCCTCACAATGGAAATCCTTTTGGCAATAAGTATGCAAATCAAAGCCTCACCTGAAATGGACGCTACTGCTCTTTTATTATGTTCTTCTTTCTCTCTTCAAGTGACTGACACATTGTAATCTTGCTAATAAGCACCTTCTTTGTCGGTTTTCTTCCCATTGTGTTGGCGCTTCAATAGGCTAACTTAGCAGGTGTGCGCCATTTGCTTCGTACTCAATATAGAAACTAATCTCGGTTACCTGCTATTATCCCCTAACGCAGGCGCCCCCCCTATTGCTGTCACTCTCCACTAATGTACCCCTAGGGGTCAGCAGCCAATCAAACCTCACATTACTCATTTTCTCTCGGCCTCCCAACCAATCATCCACATCATTACTGGCCTGTCTCTGGTCATTAGGATGTGTCTTGAGCTGTCCGTTGCTTCGAGAAACCCTTTTGCCTCCATGCCCCGCTGCCATCCCTGTCAGATGGTTGAAACTTTTGTGAAATAGGAGTTGAATAATCATTAGGCACCGCCGAGCCGTAGCGAAGATGGTGGACGCATCTCTGGAGAAGAAATAGGAATAGACGATCACCTTGCAGTCATCTTTATGTGTATTTTTTTAAAGGGGGTAGGATTAACTTTTAGCTTACACACAGAATATGCTTCATGCAGACCAAAAGTGTATTCACAATCGTACAAACTGAAGTTAAAACCCCACCAGTAGTTGCAAAACGATCCAACTTTGACTAAACAAGTGGTCACACCTTGACCCCTTCATATCGGAGCTTTAACGCCATTCTTTTGACCACTGCAACTCTTGAACTGTTGATACAATTGACAGAATTCCTCTGGATTCTGAAGCTTGCGCTTGCAACGCTTTATGGACAGTACTAAGCTGACAGAAAAGAACTGCTTTTTCTCCGTGTCAGAACAAACTGAGTTACATTGATCACATGAACGGTCAAAGATTTTATAGTACGTCAAAGAGTGTGTGCTATTTACAGTATGTGTCACCGGTGAAGTCTCTGGTGTTAAAGGGTCAAAAACTTTTCAACTCTTTGCTGTTTGGGTTTGGTTGTCATTGTTCACAGAATTGGTCAACCTGGAACATCTCATTAAGAAACTGTTAAACTAAACTTAACTAAACTTGTAGTGCATCAACTCAACTCTCTGTCTTTCATCCCATTTTATGGCTGTCATCTAATCTTGTTTTCCTCGTTTGCCAGAAAGCGGGATGAGCTTCATCCAATGACGGTCCCTAGGCAAGACCTTTCACATTACTGCTTCAGCTATGTGGCCGCAAGGGGCCATGAGTCTGCGTCTTCCTGTGCCGGTCCCGAGTATGAAATTCAACTTGTGTAACATGACATCTTACTCACAAAGAATTTTTACGGACGGACAATGTCTTTTGACAAGTACAACTTTTTTACATATAAATATTTTCTACGAGTACAAAACTTTTGTACACACACAGATTTATTTTTACAGTCGCACAACTTTTTTTTACAGATACACAATTTTTTTCTACAAGTACACACGCATCTCTTACTACAACTTCAAAACTATTCTATAGATGGACAAAACTAGCAACAAGTCTAACGTCAACATGCGAACTTTAGCCAAGTTGAACTTTTAAGCTAGGGTGAATAAGTAAAGCAAAATAAAATGACACAAATTTGCTTTATTTGTCCATCCTACCTTAAAAGTCGGATTTGGCTAAAGTTAGCTTCCGGTTGTTAGTATCCACTCTGACGTTAAAGGGAATCTTGATAAGAAAGTCTATGTTTAAAACAGCCACAGAAATTTTACATAGAATGAAGATTCAATTAAATTAACTTGCTGATTTGTGGAACCATGTTAAAGGGACATTTGAGAGCTTTCTTACAGCATAGCAAGGGTGTAAATGCCAGGCATTTGTGAAGAAATGTTTGCACAGAAAATGTTTTAAAACGTGTTAAAAGGAAATACAGAATGAATCAGGATTTTATGTAAAGATTTTTTTAACGAAACATCAAGGCAAACAATCCATCAAACAAACAAAAAGTTATGTTTAGAAATGTTTTGTTTTTGTTTTCCAAGCATGAATACCATGCATCAGATCTGTAGATCCAAGCAAGCGCACCGATTGGCTGAAAGTAAAAGGCTGCTGGTTGGTTGATTCAGCAAAAGTTTTGTCCGTTCGGAAATATGCATTGTTTTTGTTTTAAGACGCCATGTTAAAGAGAAACAGTTTCTTTTGACAAGCACAACATTTTTTATAGACACACAATTCATTTACAGTTACAAAACTTTTTTACAGGCTTTTTTTTCTACGGTTATAAAACATTTTTACAAACGCACAAATCTTGAACTACGACAACAAAACGTTTTCACAGACAGTACTTAAGCAACACATCTAACTTCATGCCCCAGCCCGGATAAAATAGAGTTGTGACGGGATCTTTAAAAATTCTCTGCCAAACTACCTGTGGCGACCCCTCTCAGGATGTACTGAAAGGTGAACAACAACGTCTATCTTGTCTTCCAACAGGGGATACAATTCCAATTCTCTGCAATGCACATCTAAGCATCCACTTCCAATGAAAAGTTTTAAACACATGGAAATGCATGATTCGGGCTTCATCATTCTCAAAACTTCAAGTTCGTTGTTGATTCAAAGAAGTGCCAACCATATGAAAACGAATCCAGAAGGAGAAATTAATCTTTGCAGATTGTACCCGACTGGAATTATAGAACACCACGTTTTTCATATATGGGAATAGAGCGTAAGAAGATATATTTGCAAGACTTGAACCGCTTCGACCAAGTCTCTTTCAACTTTGAGTATATGCACTAGTATTGGGCAGTGACAGTCCAGTGTAAACCCCATATCCTAAAAGTGCGTTCTTGAATGCGGATCACATGCCTGGTTCGTACGTAGCACTTGTGGAAAAATATTGTCTTTGGTTGTTAACTGACAAAACAAGCGTGTTTTGATTTTATGTTTGAGTTTATTTTTTGGAAAAAAAGACGAATAGTAATAACATCTTTCCTATCCATTCATCACTCCATCCATTCCACTATTTTCCTCCGTTCATCTGGGGCCCGGGTCACCAGCAGCTGTCTAAGCTAGGATGCTTTCCCTGGCCACTTCCTCCAGCTATTCTGGGTTTTTACCTTAAGTGTCTACCAGCAAGCCAAGCGACCAATGAAACCCTTTCAATGCCTTCCTGTAATTCACACATTCAAATGGAAGGCGCTTACAGAACCTTTTCACAAGCAAATCAAGACACTTGTTTTCAGATAGACGGGGCCTTTTCTTTGTTATGAAACAATTGTGACATGTGTCCAAAAAAAGTCGTCCCACGAAAGGAAAGCTTACAGAACTCAGCAGGATAAACAAAGTACACAGGTATTGATAGATGACAGAAAAGCTAACGTTTGCGCTTTGTCCGGGTATGTTAACTCGGCCAAACAATGAAGTGTCACAAAATTCACCCGTAGAAACCTAGACAACTTTCACAGTTAGGTGAAAAAAATCCTAATAATAATTTCCTAGAAAACATAAGCACATGCAATGAAATTCACTCAATTTAATTGATTTTCGGAAATTATTTTGGCTCCTGGTGAGTTTTTATACTTCACGAACAAAGCAGATTACAACCTTTGTTATTAACCAACATTCAAGAGCCCCATAGCTAAAGATCTGACTTTAGAAATATATACATATATTATTGCAACGTCTGTGTTAAACTGGTTTATATTAATACAGATGTTCAAATTTAGTAGATTTCCCAATTTGTTGACCACTAATTTTGTCAGTTTAGCAATCGCTTTAGGCAAAGGGACAACAAGGGAAACTTTATATGGTTAATCTGGCTTTGGAGTTGGATTAAGTCGTTTCTTTAAGTGTGAAAAGATCAAACAGATTTTTATTGAATTCTTAAACTTGAAACAGGATTTTGTTGTGCAGGGTGATGAAACATTAGTATTTCTCTGTGAAATTTGTTTGTCTCATTTTGATTGGCTTTGGAGCCAAGATTTGACCACTGTCCCCACTGGAGTTGTTAAAAAAATCTGGATAAATAAAGGAGAAAAAAAAAAGATTTTCACCGTCAAGGTACAGCTGTATTCAGAGAAGTGTGATCAGGCCACAAATGAGCTGACATTTTAATCTTTTTTTTTTTTTTGAAATGTATGTCCAAACATTTCACGGGGTTGACATTTCAAAATGCAAATAGCATCTTTGGCGCCCAGAAAATGAGAGGAATGCATCAGCACATTAAGGGTAATGAGCGAAAGACAAAAGGCTGAGAACGAAAGAAGGGATGCTGCATTAGTCCAACCACTCCTGTGCACAGACCACCCAGTTTCCTGGACTTGTGGGTTAAATCACGGTGTTCGGATGTCTCAAACTGATATGATATTTGAGCAGGAATTTCAGGTTTAACTGAAATTTTATAAACTCGCCTCTTAGTTTTTGTTGACGCAGCCTTGAATATTCCATCACTGTTTTTTTCTCCTTGCAGTCCATCAGAGAAGTGACCGGCTACGTCCTGGTGGCGTTGAATCAGTTCGAGAACCTGCCGCTGGAGAACCTGCGCATCATCCGTGGGACCACGCTGTACGAGGGCCGCTACGCACTCGCTATCTTCCTCAACTACAGACGGGACGGCAACTACGGTCTGAAGCAGCTGGGCCTTCGCAGCCTCACAGGTCCGACTCCCTCAAATTCATTCATTCATTTTCTAAACACCCTTTTTCCCTTTCGGGGTCACAGGACTGCCAGAGTCTAACCTGGCCACTCGTGGGCGAAGGCAGGGTACACCCTGGACAGGTCACCAATCTGTCGCAGGGCCACAAACACACACCCATACACACCTCTTTACCTATAAAGCATGTTTTTGGACAGTGGGTGAAAGCCAGAGTCACCGGAGAAAACCGGATGCACGGGAAGAACATGCAAACTCCACACAGAGGGCCCCATTGGTGACTCTGTCCCCCCAGCCGGGACTTGAACCGGAAGCCTTCTTGCTGTGAGGCAAGAGTGCTAACCACTGCCCAAATTCATGCAACCAAAAAAAAAAAAAAAATCACAGAAAGTAGTTCACGACATAAATTGATTAATGATTTCAGTGCAACTAAACTCCTCATCAGCATCTTTTTGAAACGCGGAATCTCATTTTCTTTGTCTTGAACTCTTTTGTTTACCAATATAAAAGATTAAATGGATCCTTTATAATTAAATCTCAAAATTGAAACTCAACTTTTATAGATAATCGGGGAAATTAATCATCTGCACGAGCTCCGTTTTGCTGTTAATTGCATTTTTGTTTACACATCCAGAGAAAGGCTCCTCTGAAAGATGTTAAAAGTGGATTCACTGATGTTTTCTGGAACAGCTGTTGTGTTGTGTTTTTTTTTTTTTTTTGTTTGTTTTTTTTTTTCCTTTGGTCATTTGAGAGGCTGTGCTCAGAAATCCGTGGCAGCTTGCTTTCAACCATGTTTTTGTTCTTCTTAGAATCAAATCTGTGAAACAATTGAAGTGTCTTTGTTGCTTTAAAAGATTTCACCCTATTTTTCCCCTTGATTTATATTGGGGTTGTTCAAGTTCACAACTTAATTTAAAAAAAGACTGTTTTGGACAAATTCCTCAGAAACTGATGAGCCACCCTCTAAAGAAAGTACTTGAGCAAAAAAAAAAAAAAAAAAACAGTATAGCAGCAGCTAGTAAGCATGGTGGTGGTAGTACAGTGGTGTGTAGTTGTTCACTTGACATACATTGATATAACTGAAAAAAATTCAGCACTTTAATAGAGACAGGGCTGCACAGAGGTGCACGCTCACCACACAGGGAGAAGGCCCTGGATCAAATTTCTGCTGGTTCCTTTCTGTGTGAAGTTTACGTGTTGTTCTTGTGCGTGTGTGGGTTTTCCCAGGCACTCCGGCTTTTTCCCACAGTCCAAAAACAAACTTCATAGGTTGATTGGTGATTCCATGTTGCACCTGGCCCTGCAACAGGCTGGCAACCCGTTTAGGGTAAACCCCACCTTCACCCAACATTAACTGGGATAGGCTCCAGCAACCCAGTGACTCAGACAGGTTCAGAAAATGGATGGAAGGACTTTTCTTGAAATTGCTGAAACTGAAGTTCTGCTTGGTTCCAATGTGGGAAAAGAATGTATTTTTGTGACAAAATAAAAAAAGGTGAAAGTTTTGTGGTCGTCTGAACTTTGACAAGACCACTGAAAAAACGTTCACGCTTTTATTTTGTCAGAAAAATGCTACTTCTTTTGAGTTGTTTTGCACAAAGAGTGTGCTATATTTTCCACACTACAGGGCAAACTAGACACAACAAGGCGCACCCTTATAATGAATGGTCTATTGTAGAAATTATGTCATGTATCAATAAGGCACACTAAACTATGAGGTGTATTAAAAAAAAAACAAAAGACTCTGAGATGAATCTGTCAGTCTGTCTGATTTTACCAACTGCGTTCACAGTAGTTCTAGAACTGGTTTGCGACATGATACACGTTAGAAGCATTAGCATATTCACAATACTTGTAATTACCAACGTTGTTTGCTACATGTAAATACAAAAAAAACTAATACCTCTAAAGCAAACATTAGTGTGACAATGCTAACTCCCAACCTTGTTAGCAACATGCAACAAAAAAAAAAAAAGCTACATGTTAGCTGCGTTAGCATATTTACAAGTACACTCAACCAAACATCTTGATAGGTTCAGGTTTTGGTGGTATTTTTTATTTTTTTTTAACACAGAGCCAGGTGAAATGTGGTCACCATTTCCATCCACTTAAAAAAAAAAGTTCAATAATAAATGTGTTTTTGAGTTATAATTAAGAAAAAAAAGGCACAGCAAATATATCATATAATAGCTCATTTAACATATGTTTACAGCTTTAAGTGATAAATAAAAACATACTACACTAACATTGCAACATATAGATTTTTATTTTATTCATCTTACTGAAATTAAATAAAGTATGTTATGGATTGCAGATGTGCTCACACACATGTTCAAATATTCTCAAAGTCAAAAAAAGTTTCCATGACAGTTTGTTAAAATTGTTGAACATCCAATAAATTATTACTTAAAGCTTCACATCCGAAATTTAAGAAAAATAGTAGACCAACTTTAAATGATAGGGCAGATTAAAAATAATTTGCCTATAATGTATATATATAAATGTAATATGTAAAAGTTGAGTGTAATTTTCTTTTACAGTTTTTCATCTTAATTTGAATGGGGGAAGGGATTTGAAATGTGTTGAGTGACAACCCAACCCCTCCGTCTTTCCTTCCACGCTGCTTCCACTTAGATTT
Organism: Adrianichthys oophorus; assembly: GCA_036245035.1. Classification (NCBI taxonomy): domain Eukaryota; kingdom Metazoa; phylum Chordata; class Actinopteri; order Beloniformes; family Adrianichthyidae; genus Adrianichthys; species Adrianichthys oophorus. The sequence continues at coordinate 2,758,349 of BSAI01000123.1, read as the reverse complement.
CCCCAAAAAGCAAACATTTGTGAACTGTTTGGAAACTTTAAAGAGCAGAATGTCTTTTGTTTTCCCTAATCTTGGAAAAGACGACATATATGTTTGTCCTTCCAGCATGGATTTAGCTAAACCTTTGTGAGCCGCCAGCGACTAAAAACTCCAACATGTCTTCAACAGCGCGGCTGAGGAACAAAGACAAAGTGCCAATTTCTGCCGAACTCTCAACAGAATGATTCATGAGAATGGAGTAACTCAAATATATCCCAGCTTGCCTAATAGCCCGCTCCTTGTACCCTTTTTATTTATGGCTGCTTCATATCAGACTTTCTCAGAGAAAGTTGCATGCTGCTGCTTTTTGATTATTTGTCCTAAATAGCTCAAGGTTTCTTCCCTGCAACCAATCTGCTTACCACTTTTTCCGCATTCTTGGGCACACCGAATTACATAAGGCACACCGTCAATGAATGGTCTATTTTTTAACTTGTGTCATAGATAAGCCACACCAAACTATAAGACGCATAAAGTGAGACAAAAAAAGTCAGAGATAAATCCGTCTGTCAGTCAGACTTTATTATCTCTGTTCACAATAATTAACAACTTAACAATAATATTACAACTTGTTTGTAACACGCTACACTTTAGCTGCGTTAGCCTGATTACAATACCAATAAGTGGTAACCTTATAAAAACACATATATTAATAGATTAATACTGCTAAAAAATGTTTTTGTGACTGCACAAATTCCAAACCTTGTTAGTAACATAAAAGGAATCACGGTCTGACACCACTACACATTAGCCATGGTAACGTATTCACATCGTCCATAACCCCCAATGTTGTTTGCGACACGTAAAAAACACACTGATTTGCAAAAGGAAATGTTACTATAACTACACTAACTCCCAACCTTGTTAATAACACATGAAGAAAAACAATCTGATAATGCTAAACATTCGCCACATTAGCATATTTACAAAACCTGTAACTCCCAACCGAGTTTGTAATGCATAAAAAATCTGACTTGCACAACTATAAAATAGTTTCTCTGGCAACAACAACCCCCAACCTTGTTCGTAACACATTGACAAAAAAAAAAAAAAAAAAATACAACTGTGTAATCAAAATAACTGTAACATCCAACCTTGTTTGCGACACTTAAAATAAAAAAATGAGATACCGCTACAACATATGTTACCTTTACTATGCTAACTAAAAACTGTTAGCAACACTAAAAAAATAACAGTCAAATGCCGCTACACGTTAGCCACGTTAACATATTATACCTGTAACTCCCAACCTTTTTACATCTAAAAAATAGGGACTTATACTGGTAAAGCAAACATTACTGTGACAATGCTAACTCCCAACCTTGTTAATAGCACACAAAGAAACACGGTACAGCACACTACACGTTAATATATTTACAATGACACCCGATTTTGTTTGAAACTCTTACAAGCAAAAATATTGACATTTTGACAGAGCGCCATGTAAAACCACTTCAACTTAAGATGCAGCAGATTCTTTTTTTATTTTTTTAATCAAGGTTTCTAAGTGTCTCTTGCTGTCTTATTTCCCCCTCTGCTTTGGGCATTACTGTTTATCCCTTTTCATTTCTGCCAGGTGCAGCTCAGAGTTGGACATTGTGGTCCTCCATGTCGTTTGTAGTAAAATGAAATTACCAAAAAAAGCTTGAGACTTGTAGAAACCGGCCTGCAAGAACTCATCTAAAGCCCTTCTTGTGTTATCGACTTTCCCGTTGTGTTTTTGGGTGATTGATGCAGGTGGATCAAATGGTGATCCGCATTAAAACACGTGACAGATTTACTGTGATAAGCAGCGTTTTATGGAGTCTGTGATAAAGGACTCCTGAGGGGTTTAAGGCCAAGCTGACATCCTAAGCTGGTAAAGCAGCACGGCGCCTTCCCGTTTGACAACCCCTACAAAGGGAAGGAAACTGTAAGTGTGGCATCGTCCTTGAATGACTCAGCTAAAATGCTTCTTCTTTCCCAAACAGCATGGATGGTAACAATTATACTCAGAAACAGTTTTAAATCTTTTACATTAATTCAAAGAATTTGAATAATCAATTCTAGTAAATCAACTGGTAAGGTTTTTTTTTTAACTATAATGAGCACAAATGTTTGGATTTGTGTCATTTACCACTAGACATGACAGAAGTGGCCCTAAAAAAAAAAACTTAAAAAAAAAAAAAAAAAACGACCTAGCGATTACTGGCTGTAGACAATAAGCTAACCCTTTAACACTGAAGATGTGACCTTCTACTATATACGAAAACTTGACTGAGTGTGACATCACCCAGATGAAATAGATTACTTCCAGCTCTATCAAAATTGAGTCAATTAAGTCAACATTTTTTCGCAACACGTACACCGACTTGTTGAATTCAAACAACATCAGTATGCAGTGATTGGTCCGAGTTGATCTGAGTCAATATTTCTTTGGCAACCGTTCTCAGAAATCAGAGGTGTGGTTGTTAGAAGGACACACCCCTAGCTCCTGAAAGCCGGCTCGAAAGAATCTGTCAATCAAACGCTTCAAACGCTCGATTTGGGGCTCAGAAGGCCCAACATACTTTTTTCAAGGGACTTGAATAAATTGCAATCAAGAAAAAAATAGAGTGGAAAAATATGTTTATTCTGACAAAGACAATGACTGAGCTGTTTATTTCTCAATAGAAGTCTATGAGATTTTGGCTTCTTGGAGCCGCTGGGTACTTCCTGTTTGGGGAACGAGGGGGCAGAGGTCACTGAGTCTAATTCTCTTATACAATCAACCCTGGCAACACCTAAATGACATGTGCTCTTTAACCCTGTAACCCTGCGTCCGTTCACATGATCAACGTAAATCATCTGATTCCAACTTGGAAAAAAGTGGCTATTAATTAAGTCTTTTTACCAATATGCCACACATTACCGACAGTAAGTGTCAAAATCAGCTGATTTAGGTTGATTGTGCCTCACTATTGTACAGTGTTGGATATCAGCGCAAGGCTGCTTTTCTCCGCTTGGGAGTCCACTGGAATTATGTTAATTCCATAAACAGGTGAAGAGTTACGGCAATCGAGGGAATGTCATCATTGTAGCGGAAGCGGCGGCGTAAAAGAGTTAAACAACAGCTGTCCTCATCCTTGTGTGGATTCTGCTTAGAGGAAAGTCCACAGAAAGTGTGACATTCAATTTGGTCTGCATGCAGCTGTGCAGCTTTGGCAGCAGCAGGGATATACGGTAATCTGTGTTTAAGGAAGTCCCCACTCCCAGGAGCTCGGTACATGCATGCGAGATGGGTAATTACAGCATATTGAGAAGCGACAGGTTCAATAACCATCAGATATGATAAGATCATCTGTGCAAATTATAACTTTTAATATAGCTTTTGTCTACTAATTTGCTTTTCTTTAAAAAAAATCATCAGATCCCTGTTTGGATTGGATCCAAATGACTTTCAAAGAATATTCAAAACTACCACCTACATTACCCTTCCTCCTCTCTGAGTTCTCTAGCATTATGAATGCATTTAGTCCCAATTATCAACAACGGCAGCTGAGATGAATTGATGAACAAACCTGGCTCTAATTAACCCCATGTGCGTCTTCATCTTTAGAGCAGCACTATTGATTTAACGGGTCTTCAAAGTTCTAAGTAGTTTCTCATTTTCACAGTCATTCTGCTCGCCTGAATCAGCAGATGGAGGATTTCCTCACCGCCGGAGGAATTGAGAATGATGCAACCGCCGGATCATCGAATTCATACCATGATGAAGCGCGTTGAAATTTGTCTTTTAATATTTCTTGGGCAAATCATAGCACAAAAAGTGCATTGTTTATTGACGGTATAGGAGTTGAAATTGACATGGTGCAATATTGCATAAATATGTAAAAAAAAAAAAAAAAAAGTGCTGTGTTTTACATCAGCAGTTCGTTTGAAAGAGGACCTCAAACCTAAAGGTTCATAGTCAGATCAGATGGAAAATCAACATTTGGCACCAGTGTTTGTGTATGGGGGGAAAAAAATGACCATTATTAGGCATTGTGGTAGGAGTTTCATGGTGTGGGAATTGGTACACAGCCATAAATAAAATCCTTACATTAAAAAAAAGATCTTGATCTTTAAATTAAAAAATATAACCCCCTTTAAAAAAGCTTAAAAAAAATTAATTTAGTTGCTCAGAAAGCCAGCCAATACCTAAACCATTGACTGTATTTTACGTGTGATGTCACACAATAAAAAATGGCTTATTATCGGCTCCAAATGAAGTCAACTCAGTCACCTTTTTTTTTGGATTGCGGACATCGCCATGTTGAAACCACACAACATCAATAAGCAGTGATTGGTCCAAACCGGTCTAAGTCAACAATTTAATGGTAATCACTCTCACCAACCTCGAATGAGCTTGCTGGATGGCCACTCCGCAAAATCTGTCAAATAAATTGTTGAATGATTGATGTGAAAACGCACACTTTTACTAAGAAATCTGATTAGCCAGTTTAAAACTTCAATAAATTGCACTGTAAAAGGCTACAGTGAAAAAAATGTTAAAAAAAACAAAAAAAAGGTAGAAGAACAAGAATGGTTATTCTGGCAGATATAATGACTGTGTAAAAGGTGTTTATTCTTACATAGAAGTGGAGCATGAGGGGGGACATGGGTCACTCAGACCAGTTCTACAACGCCATAAAAAGGTTTTTCTTCTGGAAAACTGTTCCACCAAAACTGGGTTACTGGGACACAATGTTTGTGCTTGTCAAAAAAAAGAAGTAATAACACCGCAGTAAATCTTTTGATAAACTTCAGCATGGTGTTAGAAACTGCCTAGTGTGAGGCTAAAAATGGTCTCAAATGTATGTAGCAAAATCATAGAAACACATCTACTTTTCGAGGAGACCTTTCCTCAGCGGGAAAGAATTGATTCAGATGTTCTGTAATTAATCACCCATAAGAACACTGTGCTATCTGTTTAGCCTTGTGTTATAATCATTATTGTGTGGGTCTGTAATTTGGATGGTCTTAAGAAAAAAGAAAAGAAAGAAGAAGAAAGAAAAAAGATTTAAACCTCTTGTAGGAACATTTCAGTCCTAAGATAGATCTTACCTTCTCAACAGTGAGTAAATAATCCAGAAACTACCACATCCAAGGCCAGACTATGCTGGCAAATCAGTCAGGATTTTGGTGTGTTGCATGAGGCCCATTTGTAAATAAATGTGGACAAAACATCAACAATGTTTTTCTCACTAAAAAAAAAACATTAAATTTCCCCCGCGGTTGAGGGGGAAACTATTAAAAGTGTCAGTAAATTCAGATACTTTGGCATAATTTTGGATTTTACATTCACTTTCAAGAGCCATGTAAAAAAGGCTTTTTCTTCACTAAAATAGAATCTGTCAAATTTTAGGTTCATATGAAAGTCGTTTACAACCCACAAACCTACAAGAGTGCCGTGATAATGTCTCATTTAACTTTTGCTATTTTATGTTGGTCAAAAGAAAATAAGAAGCCTCTGGAATCTGTCTATAAACAAACACTTTACACTAACAAAATACTAACCAACACTAATCAAATTTTGAGCTTTGAAAACATTATCCACACTTCAAAGTTTTTTTAAGATCATAAATAATACGGCTCCTCAACCACTCAAAAGCTTTGCAATGTTGACATTAGAACATATAAGCAGAACAGCAAGGGCCACATCTAATGGCTAATTTAGTACAGCTAAAAGAGGAATTGCTTTGGGCCAATCTGCATTTTTATTTGAAATCAATAACTGAGTGGAATAAACTGCCAACGCACTTTCAGTTATGCAAAAACTTGAAAAGATTTGGCATGGTACTGAAACAAATTCTTAAACCAAACAGACATGTCAACATTGTTAAATATGTAGAATGTTTTAAAAAGTTTTACAGTGATTTTTTTTTTCTCTATCTCTCTTGTTTTGCATGATGAAATAAGTGTAACTTCTGTAATCACATTGTATTATTTTATGCTAATTATTCATTCTTGCATTTGAATGTCTTGGGGACTGCAGATGGAAATGAACTCTTAGAACTATAGTCTGGTACAAACTAACTTTTCTTTGATTAATGCTCTTGTACATGGTCCCTGTCAAAAAAAAAATAAATAAATAAAACTAAGAAAGGTTACAATTGTCAAGCATGGTGAAGGACGCATCATGGAATGGGAAGGTGTCATGGTAAAAAAAATTAGACATGCAAGCTAAAAATTGTTTCAAATTAAGCCCCGAAGAGGCAAATTAGATCTATGTAAATGTCCAGTTGCCCTCAGCTGAAAGAACTAGATGTTCAGTAATTAGTTAAGGCAACTAAAGTCAATGCAGAATCATCTTGACAGAATCCCACAGTTCCTACAGTTCAGGGGTTTCCTTCCAGCGTAGGCAATGATCAAGAAGAAGAAAGTCACTGCTCTATTGTCTATTAAGATCCTATTCAGAGAACTTTTTTTTTTTAGGAATTAGAGTTAGGAATAAAGGAAACAATGGGAAAGGCAATGAAAACATTTAAAGCATTGTTCTGCAAAATTGGAGCATACATGGATCAATTTGTCTTCAAGTGGATGCATCAGAGTGAAGTGGACATTGTGGCCCGCCCTTTGTATTTGCGACATCACAATCTATTTTGACCAAAATGTTTTTATCTGCTACTGGTCTATAATAATTTGAATAAAGAAATAGTAAAAAAAAAAAAAAAATGCAATTTTATGCGTAATTTTCTTTATACACGTCCTCCATCAGTAGATCTCACAACAACATGTTAAAATGTAACAAAAACATGTTAAAAACAATTTTTTGAGTGGGTATTTAAGCGTTGTGGAAGCAGTATCATTATTGGAGCCAGTATTCTACTCAATATATAGTCATGTTGCAAAACAGCCTCATCTTAAAAGGCTTGTATATAATCCCCAGTCATCTGCAAATATGATAACATTTTAGCTTTTCTATAGAATATTGTTGCTATATCAAAACATCAAAGTTGACTAATAAAGTGTGCATGGAGTGACCATACAAAAAAAAGCTGATGATAGATTTATCAAAACATTTCAAACATGGTTTAAAATTTGGTTTACGTCAAGAGAGCAGGCAAATGTGAGTCAGAATTTTCAGTAAAACACACACATAAAAAAAAAAAAAAACTTGAAAGGAATCTCTTTACGGGCAATTTGACAGTTTTGCTCTGATGCGAGAGTGCATTTCTAATTGAAGTTGTGACTTTTGGTAGAAGTTATATTTTTGCACCCTTAAGGTTTATTTCTTCTGTCAGTTCAGTATCAAGACATTCTTTTTACTTTTAAAATGGCATTTTCTTTAAAGGGACTCTTCGTCTGCGCGTTAATTGATAGAAGCTGAGCTGACGGTGTTCTTTTTCCTTTGAGTGAATTGGGAAATGTTCGCGGTAAGAAAATGTACGGGTGAATGACTAACTGTTTTTGGAGTTTGTTTTTTTTGTTTTTTTGATGGTGTGATCTCAAAAAAAGTGGTGTTATTACAGAAAGATCAAATACAGCAAAAGCCGCTAATCCACACTCTGGCCTGCTGTGAGGAAGAGGGAGAGTAGAGGGATACTGCCCATTAATAATGAATCCAGTGTCATCATTAAGGCACCGAATGATTAAAACATATCTCCCAGCTTCAAACGTTGCTTTGCTACACAAGAAAATGCTGCAGTTGTGGATCTGTAAAGAAAGAGAGCCTTTCAGTCTGCTTGTGAAATAAAGTTTTGCTGTTTTGCTTTTATCTCTTCCCTTTTTGGTGTGCTACAACACCAAAGCGACGGCATTCCCCTTTTTTGGAAATCGAGAAAAAAATATGAATGATGTAAAGCATGCATCTTGAAAAGAAAGAGGTATACACTTGTATGCCAAGTTGGATCATTCATAAAATTTCTTAGTTGTCACCCGGAGAAAAAACCATCCCAGGTCGCAATAATCTCTAATTTCTCCTCAGAGAATGACATCATAGAGCCTAGTTAGAAAAGGCCAGAATTCTCTAAATTGCTGACGCAGAGAAAGTTGTCCATCTATACTGCCTTTTTTCTCATATATTTGCCTCTAGATTATCACTTCTTTTTACCTTTTCATCCACTAAGTCATGGTAATGCCAGAATGTTGAAAGTTTTTTGCTTAAATGCTTTGATAAGGGGATGCCCGAGGGGCTCACTGGTTCATCTCCTTTAGTGGCTATGGCACGTATGATGGAAAGACATAATGATCTCTAATGGATTGGTAATAGTTGCTTTGGGGCAGTGCCGCTGCTTCTCTCCTGTCTCTAATGTTGGGGTTCATTGACCCCTGAGTGCATTGGTACCTCAACACCTTTTCTCACATCAGTGAGCAATGATAGTTGCGCTTCCAGCTTAAAAAAAAAAAAAAAAAAAAGAATCTCCTATCAACTGCAATTCTTTATTCTAGTTGCAAAGGTTGATGGAAATACCACGTTACAGAGGCAATAACTTGTTGCATATGAGGTTGACACCCTACAACCCTGTTACTACTGTTCGTTAAACCTTTAACAACGAAGATGATGGCTGCGACACCTAAGTAACACAGGCTCTTTGACCGTTTACATAATCAACAGGAATCCAGACATGGAGAAAAGCAGCTTTTCATATTGGCTTGTGTAACGTAAATTGTTGTACAACGGCGGAAAAGCCTTATGAATCCCTCACGATACACACACACACACACGACTGCCATACATTCTGTTTTTATTACGTCCTTTGAGGTATCCTGCAAGACATGCCTGCGCTCCCCTTATGTTGCAACCGCTACTCTCTATGACCCTTCACAATCCAAAAACCAGCAGGACCAGTTCTGGTCAACACCCTGTACGGGTGTATGTGACTAAGACTTAAAATGTTGGGGAGTTGGTGTCTTGATTCATCAAATATATAGGGAAGAAGAGATAAAAAGTATTCTAAACACATTGCTATCAAAGATGCATTCTTTAGATTAAATGTGTCGGGATGTTGTATTCAGTTTTCTACTGGTGTATTCTATATAATATGCTTTTAATCATTTTTGCATAGCAATTGTGTGGCATGCTTCCGCATTTGAAGCAAAAAATCTTCCCACATGGATTTAGACTTGATAGTTACTATTCAATTCTTCATTTCGCGTGCTGAGAGTTGGGGTTAGCGAAGATGGTGGTTGGTGATGCAAAGTGGTGCATTTATGATTCATTTGTTCAATTCTTGTCAGTTATGTAGGGACAAGGTGAAAACCTTCAGAAATGAAGCAGCAGTACTTTGCAACAAATGTCCGGCAGAGCACCTTTTGTGGTTTAGGCCTGTGTAAACCATAGACGTAAATTAACTAGACCAATAACGTTTGTTGTAAACAAAATAAGTGTGAAGGATGAAAATGAAGCTGGAAGTGGTAAAACCATGTTTACTGAGACAAAGTTTATTGAAACTTGTGAAACGTGTCTGTTAAAAAACCCACACACTCAAATCTTATCTAGGAATGTGAATTTTCATTATATTAAAACCACTAGTTTAAATTATATATTTGTAGTGTAAAATGTGACTGTTTAACATGGGAACCAATAGGAAATTGGTCCTTTCTTAAACCAGTCAACTGTGGTCAATCGAGGAACTGCAGAATTTTCTCGGTTGCTTTGAATTAAAGGGTGATGGTTGGTTCTAGTCTAGTGTGGTTAAAAAGATTCTTTAATAAATTAGTTATAAGCCATTAACAGGCATTGTTTAGTTTTAAGGCTATGCTTACATTATTAACGTTTTATAACTAGTTTCTTAACACATCTTATCATAAAGTATTTCCTTTTCTTTTTTCTCTGTTAGTCATACTAAAAGCAGAAAAAAAATCAAACCATTGACAACATCATAGAGTGACAGCAGAAATGTATCCTCAGAGGTGGAGCTACAGGGGGGCAAGTACTGTTTTTGACAAAGATTAAAGAATCATCAATAAAAGCTTCTTTAAGCATCGCAAAAATGTCATTAGCTGTATTTTTCATTGGAATAAAAACAAAAATAATAATAAAACAGTTGGAAATGTGTATCTTTGTAATGGCCTTCCACTCTACTGTTCTCATTTGACACCCTTTCAAAGTCTTCTACCCCCCTCACACTTGTTTTTGTATAAATATAATTCTGTAATATTTTTAGCGAAGGTTTTTTTTTAACAGAATACTGTGAATAAGCAATTTATCATGACAAAAAAACTCAATTTTTTTGTCTTATTCTTTGAAAAGAAACAGAAGCAAACTCTTTAACTCTGTGGGTTATTTCCACCCTAAAAATTGTCGTGACTCAAACGGAAGGTCTGGGGCTTCATCGGTCCAGCTCATCGGAGCTGAACTAAATTTTTCCTGAAATTAGAATCACTTGTGACCGGATGTGTCCTTTTATCCAAGCAACGTTTTGCTTTAAAGAAAGAGTGAAAACCTGTGTAATTCAAGGTCACAGCTGCTGGCCTTAATATGACATACATGGCTGGACATCGGCACTCTCCTGGTACTTCATTTTGACTTCAATAAAAGAGTTTATGTTCCTCTTCAACCCTGTAAAAAGGGTTACAAAGCCAGCACATATGAAAAAAACTAACATGCTGAAAGACTGGGTTGCCCTTTTACCTTTGACACTAAGACAAGTTCATTTTTTCTAGTTTTTCTTTTCATTTTCATCGGAATACACAATA
>BSAI01000123.1:2714982-2747659 GCA_036245035.1 Adrianichthys oophorus | reverse complement strand
GGGTTTGGTTCATAACAGTCAAGGATCAATAAGCAATATTTGGAAGATGGGAGCAAGAAACTCCTTGTAGACAAGGCCCCTCTCTCTGTTCTCGGATTCGATGCACACCAGGAATGACCAAATATCGTAGTTTTACCAAAGATCAACAGAAGCAGTGTTCTGAGGGGAAAAATTGCTGGTTGACTCGTCCATGTTGCAACATCTATGTATGCATTCATCTGTGCTCATAGAACAATGTGCCTTCCTGCATTTTACCAACACCTACAAATCATGTGATCAATGTTCGTAAACCGCAGAACATTCAATATTTTATTAGGTCAGTAAATCCTAAAGAATTGCTTGTTTTTAGTTATTCTTGTTTTTAATGTACTTTTAAAGAGTGCGTTAGAAATGCATGTTGTAGTGATTTATTTGAATTGGCAATGTTTTGCAAAAAAGTATAAAAAACACAAAAAAACCTTGGACATCAACTTATTTACCAGACACTAGCGGGACCCAACTTAAATAGTTGCAGATTCTAAGTTATTTTCAAATTTCTATCAAGTCAGTGCTTTTAAAAAAAAAATAGAACAATCCGTACGATGTTCCTGCGTCAAACTTCCATCCCACGTATTTGCTCTTACGTGTCTTGTAAGTGTTCATAGTGAACATTCAGGCATTTTGTGCATGGTTATTTTGGCTCTACAGGTTTACCAAGTGGTCTACCACCTTGATATTTCATGCGGGCCACCTAGGTACCCCGCACAAGTTTGCTATAGCTGTAGACATTAGAACAGGAGTGTCCAAATCTGGGCCTCGAGGGTCGGTGTCCTACATGTTTGCTAACCAACCTGCCATTAAAGCTCCTGGCTAGACAGATCAGGTGGCTAAACACACCTGATCCAGCTAATCAGCAACAAATGAGACCAGCCTTCAAAACCTGAGTTTGGACACCCCTTCATTAGACATTAGTGTGGGGACAAAATAATAGCCTACATTAGACTTTTTTTTTTCCAAATACCGGCTTTTCAGTGTTTGACTTAGATGTTGCCATCTTGAATAACTAGATGGAAATGCTAATTTCCAGCTCTGTAGTGAAGCACAGAGACTGGTGCTGAGAAAAAGCAGGCTGACGCTACTGTTGTGAAAAACACAAAAAAGGTGTAGTGACTGTGGGACCATTTGTGCTAAGGCTGGCAATTCATTTTATAAGTCCCTTGACCTTTGGCCATGAAAAAAAATCTTAACATCGGCTAATTTTATAGATGATTTTTTTACCAATGTCTAGCCAACAAACTGCTGGTTTCTGAATGTTAATAGATTCCAGCTCAATCTCACCATCAACTCTTCTACATACATCAGTGTTGATCAAGCCATTGGTTACCTTTATTAGTATTCAGCAGCTCTCTTGTGTGTTTGGCTGCCTCTTTTGTTTGCCTGTGCTGATTGGAGGGCCTCTGGTTAATTTAGATGCAGGAAAGCGGTGACAGGAGAGGCCTTATTAGGGCTGTGAGCCTGTTCTGCCTTTAAGTGCAGAGTCTCCAGTGCCATTTTCATTTGCCTCCATTATTGAATTTGCTGGTTCCTCATTCGCCGCAATTGCATTTTGTGTCACCTTTAATAAATTGTAATAAAGGTATCAAGGAATCATGGTAATAAAGTTGAGAAACAGGCAAAAGTTTACTCTTCTTCTCTTTTTATTTTGAAAAACATAATTTTCTTTTTGTGGGTGTAATCCAATATATTAAAACTTTTTGAAGAGTTAAATAAAAAAAGAGTGATTATAGATGCCAAAAAGAACATTTAAGTGCACCGCCTACGTAATCTCCTAAAGTGAAGCTTTTTTCATCAGGATCCATCGTGGAAACAATATCATTCCAGACTGGGAAATCTAATCAGGGGCTTTAAAACACAATTATTGTTATCGTGGAGGACGTCTCAGCAGCGGGGGAGGGGAGGGTCACGCGGAGTGTGGGACGGTGGGGGCTGTGGAAAGCGCCCCCGCAGTGCCTGCACCCCAGCTCCCATTCGTCACCAAACACAATATCTCCTCAGCTGGCAGAGCTAATAACAAAAAAGTTAAAGGGGAGGGGAAGGGCCCAGGAGACCCGCCCACGCCTTGCCGTGATTGGATAAGTTTTCCACAAGTCGGTGCCTTTTGAGGCTCGTGTCAAGCGTTTTGTAGCCATTAAGTGTCAAATGTCCAACTTCAGGACAAAATTGTTTCCCCCGGCCATTAATTTTTTAGGACTTTTATTTGGTTTTGTGGAGCAGATCCCACCTCCAAGTGGCTTCCATTTCATCGATTTATATACCGGCGGCTTGGTTATTCAAGGGAGTTGAGAAGTCATATTTACTTAGGAAGCCACTTTCTCCACAAGCTCCCTTACTTTTTTTGATCGCTGGAGTGCTTGGAGGAACTGTACATTGGAAGTCCTCACAAATACACACCTGCTTTCCCAAAGGACATGTGTGTTTATAACTAATCGCATGGGTGGGGAAACAAACCGTCATGGGCAAAATTATTTTCTACACTTAAACAAACTTTTCCTTACTCAGAATTTCCTTCGGTGCAAGTAACCTACTTGTTCAGACAGTCTTTCTGTTCTCAAACTCATTGGAGACATGGGCATTCTGTCCAGAAGATGAAATAGATTTTTACTCCATGGCGAGGAGCTGAACTCTACGGCATTCCCCTGGTCTGCCGCAGCAACAGTTCAAAGTGCTTTGTGATGGATTCCGGCAGAACCTTCCGAGCCTGATTTTAGAAGATCCCCCGTATTTGTCAGTTTGGGCACATCATTTTTTTTTAGCCTTCCTGGAGGTTGTCCACCTCAGAGGAATTGGAGATGTGAGCGTCGCCTTCATCTCGTTGGTTCTCATGTGAGTGATTATTTTTCAAAGTTGCAGATTTGTTGCAGTTTCGTAAACCTCATCGCCGCTCCCCAAAGAGGTTGCGCTCCAAGAAAATGAAGGCAATTTTTTTCTTCTGCCGATTTGGCAGCTCCTGTCTTGCCAGCTGTCAGACTTGCGTTGCGGGCCGCAAAGAGCACCGGGAAATGATGGACGAGCCCACACAAACTGTGTTTCTGACTGCAAAAGCAAACAAACCTGTCTCGATTTAAGTCAAAATAATAAAAAAAAAAACAGAAATGTGAAGATCGATTCCAGCGTCATTTTCTCAAATAATCACCATAGTCACACTCAGCTTCGCACATGAAAAGATGCCTGCAGATGGAGCTTTCCTGGTGGTTTGAATACACACACACACACACCCTGTGATCTGTTATGCACTGTAAGCAGGCTGAGGCTCTTTTATGATCAGAAGGGTGTACATTAATAAATGCAGTGTGATCACTCTGTTGGATCTTTAAAGGGTAAAACTGTCATGGTCATGAGGGTTTAGGCAAAAATTAATGAATGAAAAAGTCATTTCACTTAATGATTTTATAACTTCTTCTGTTCCTTTAATGCCATGATTGTATGATATTGGTTGGTTCATGGCGGTCATGGACGTTGAGAAGTAATTAAGTCATTTTAAAATGGTGAAGTAACATTTCTCTTTGCCTATTAAGATTTGTAAAGCAGAAAATCACAACAGCCAGATATTATGAATGCGATTCTTTGCATCACAAAATTTGGTTTGATTCCGATGTGCAGATTGTTAATTATATTGGCAAAGATGAAATCTCAGATGTGACCAGACAAAGAGCTGAGTGAAAGTTACTGCTGTGGTTAAGGTCTTAGTAACCATTGGCCCAGTGGGTGGAAATGGCTGTCTGTGGGTGGAAAAATGGACAAACCTGTATGGGGCCCACAGGTGCCCTGCACAAAAAAATCTAAGTTGTAGACCGGTTTGTGAATTTGCGCGGGCATCCTACAAGTGTTCTACAGCCACATACGTATCGTGTGCGCGGTAAGCAGGAAGCTAGTACCTTACTAACAACATGTGTTCTATAAGGGTAACGTACAACAGAAATGCAGAACAAAAATGTGTAAATCAGAAATCAAAAGTTTACATTAGCTGTACAAAAACTTAACGACTAACCCTAACCCTTACCACAAAAGACAATTGTACATTTCATTTTCATGATGTCCCTTAATATGGTTGTATGAGCCTCAAGGGAACTGGAAGACAAACCAGCCCTCCCCTTAAGGTGCAACCCCTGCTATCTATAACCCTCCATGGGCCCAGACAATCTAAAAACTCGCGGCACCTGTACAAGTCAACCCCCCCGTATGAGTGTATGTGACAAAGCTGTAAAGCTAGAAATCTCCAAGCTACAAACATTTTTTAATTACCTAAAAAAACAAATTATCTTTTAATTTGGAAATGTCTAACATAGTTCTCTGTATGAGAGTAAAAAAGTTGGAGAAGTTTCAATTTCGACTTTTCTCATCTACAAACTGGTTAAAATATCACGCTAATTAGCCAAAAGTTTGCCATTGATTTGTACAAAATTTGTGTGATTGATGAATGTTATTTAACCCTTTAACATTGGAGATGTCGCCAGCAACACCAAAACAGCACATACTCTTTGACATACCGAAGATCTTTGACCATTTACGCAATCAACGGTAATCTGCTGATTCTGATGCAGAGTGAAGCAGCTTTTCATATCAGCTTTTCGCTAATATGCAACACAATGCTAACACATGCTGCATAATGGCGCAAATCTGCTTTTCTAAGTTACTGAATCCGCTGATTAATGTTTATGACGTCATCGCTTTAGTGCAACTTTAGTGTTGCATTTCAGCACAAAGCTGCTTCAGAATCCACTGTAATTACATTAATTGCTATAACGGTCGAAGAGTTACGGTAATATAAAGATTTTATTTTTAATTAGCTTTTAACTAGCTACAAATAAAACCAGTTGAGGTAACAGACAGAAAATCTTGGCATAATAAACCTATCACTTGTCTAAATAACTACAGGAGGTTGACAAAAATGCCACAAGACCAAAAGTCTATAGTAAGTTTAAAACCATGATAACTACTTATCCACTGGAGAGTAATGCCATTTTTAAAATTAAAAACTGAAGAAAGAAAGATAGACTTCTATTCAACTAGGGGAGTTCTACACAGTTCATTTAGGAAAGTTTTTTTTTTTTTTATATTTCAATAAAAACTTAATGACACACCTTTTGTTCTCCCACACTATCATTTTATTAACATTCAAGCGAACAAACAAATTTGTTTAGTGTAACAGAGTAATTGTTATATGTGAGCAGTTTTTGTTAAAAAGGTTAATTCCTCTTTGTGCAACAAACACAGTTTTTATTCCAGTCTAGTTCAACTTATTCTAAATCTAGTTACCAGACTCCATAAGTTCATCACACAGAGGTGATAGTGTGATGGTATGGGGAAAATTCTGCAGCAGAATAGGCGAGACCTAAATTAAGTTGAAATGCTAGTTTTTAACCATAAACAGGTGATTTACCTTCAAAATCTTCCTGCCTCGGGTTGTTTTTCTCTATTTACAATTGTGGGTAGATTAGCAGCTTGGCACATTTTGCGTTGGCTAGCTGCTGACAATCCTTTTTCAAAACCTTGCATTTTAAATGAGTCACATCTGTCAGCTTTTTTCCCCCCTCAGAACTCTGTAGAATTCAATGTGCCCTCGAAGACTTCTCAACAGATGAGACCGGCCTTGTTTGCTGCTCAATTTCCTTTGCTCAATATTGATTACTGCCTCTGAAAGCAACTTTTTAAAAGAAGGTGTGTTTGCTTTGATTTACAGAGGAGCAACAACATCTATTATGATAGTACATAATAGGTTACATAATTTTTTTTTTTTTAATTTACACAAAAGTAGTCCATCATTTACAACATTGTACCATTGCAAAGTCAATGTCTTTGCGAGACATTTAGGGCAAGTGGGTTCTAAATGTTGTTTGGACTTCCGATGACCACAACTCTTGAACCGTTTACGCAATTAACATAATTCCATTGGATTCTGATGCGGAGAAAAGCAGCCTTGCGCTGATATGAACCATTTTTCAGTAGTGAAGTGTTTACGCAATCAATGTAAATTAGCTGATTCTGTCCCAGTCAGAATTTGCTGCTTCACATTAGTTGCATTGAACAGTTACGGCATGTCATAGAGTATGTGTCATTTATGCCTTATTCACTTGAACCCGTACAGGGTTAACACATTTGGGTGCGAAGGTTTCTGTGTTGTCCTTGCATCTGGAGTAAACATGTACAGCCCATCTTAAGGAGAGCGCAGGTGTGTCTTGTAGTTTCCTTGAGGCCTGTGTGGCCTCCTTAAGGAACATCATGAAAATGGAACGTACAATTGTTGTGAAGGTTGTAAGGCTAATGTATACTTATGACGTATGGGATATGCTGTTGTACGGTGGCCTTATGCCACACTCTAGTCAAGATGCAAGGTGTGAGTACTGTTGCCTTGTGCAGTACGCAAGATTGGGCTGAAAAAAATTAAAAAGTCCCACACAGCACGCCTACTTCACCCTTACTTAGCCTTGTATTTTGTTTAAGTGTCTGCTTTAAGCACAAAAACAGTTTTGCTCTACGGGATCACCGAGAAGTCTACAATCTTGTTATTTTGTGTTGGTCACCGACCCGTACAGGTTAGGCCATTTTTCATCCACAGACAGGCCATATCTACTCATAAGGGTTGCTGGGACTAAAGTTTTAAGGAGTAAGAATAAAGGTGAAAGGAGGATGTCTCACTAAAAACTGGGATACATGTCCATTTTCATAGTCGCCGGTGCATTAGTGGATCGAGAAAGTGATCTTCAAGTGGGGGCGATGGGTGGCTCAGCGGCATGGCTGCAGGGTCCTATAGGTGACAGGTACTGAAAGGCTTCACAATTAGCAGACTGGATGGTCAGAATGCTTTCAGCTGGAGCTGTGAGATGGAGCTGCCGCCCTCGAGATGAAACGATAACGACAAATGCACGGACTCTTCAGCCGAGGACAGATCACTGCTACAGCCTTATTCATCAGCATAATTAGGGGAGAGGAAGAGATGCAAGACAAGTGGCTAGCAGCACTGATGAGAGCTCATCAACAGAATCACTTTAAAGCTGTGGCCATGGATTGGTCTCCGCACCATCACTGTCGAAAAACTGCTTCACAACAAGGAGATCTCCTCTGCTGATCGACAGGAAAATGAACTTAATTGCAACCGAGATAAAGCTGAATTTTCCCTAATGTCTACACTCATTTGTCTGTTTAGTGTTTATGCAAGTTTAAACCATTGGAGTAATCCAAAAATATCATGGAGTATGAAGATTTTCAGGACCCTATTTGTTCCTTCCATTTATTTAATTTTTTGTATATAATTGGTAAAGGCTAAATAAGTAAAATGAAGGTGTGTAAATAATAGGAAGGACCTTCTTTTAAAAGTCATTAGCCAGTGGAAACCAACAACTGCTGTTTAGCTCTAAAGCATGGCAGTGGGTGTATTCTAGTATGGAATAGCAAGACAGATATGTGCACCGCCCTCGGCAATGCATGTTCAAGTGACTGCTTCCAATGAAAAGTCTTTGTAAATGCCTATTTCGGCGTTTCGCATTTAAAACTTTTGCATTCACGTGTAACTACACAACTTTTTACGATCGTTTTCGAGCTCTTTGTACAAAACACATAGCTGTTGAATGCGCGCTAACCAGGTGAAACTTTGACCAATCATGAACTTGGATTTAATAGTGACTAATGGATGATGTCCCCTTTGATTGACATAAGTACCATCCATTTTTAAATTGATCGTGAAGTCGAAATTAATAATTGTGGTTTGTGCCCGGCTGGAATTCTGTGACACCAAGTCTTTTATATATTGGAATGAGCTATGAAAGAAAAAGCCTGGAGCGAGAGTTGCTAGATTTGCACCGCTTTGACATTTTGTACCAAACCTCTTTATACTATAGATGGAAGGCATGCGCTAGTATAGAGTAAAAAAAGAAGACGCTTGTCCAGTGGGAACACCATAGGTTATATGATCATTCAAGAATCCATGTTCTTGAAAGTGCATCACATGCCCGACATGTCCATAGCTTAAGAGTAGAAGGAAAAATAATGTATTTGTTGCTCTATGCCAAAAGCCATAATCCAGAGACAAATTTCTAATGAACTACTGCCGCTCTGCAGAAAATGTTTCAGAAAACGATGCAGGCTTTTTGATTTCAGTTTAGAAACTGCTGCCCACTCACACTGTAAGCTAGCGGGAGAACGTGTAAACAGAGAGCTCTCATTACCAGGGTGGGGAAGAAGGGAAGGGGTTGCTCCACTTCAACTGTCTCGCCCACAGCTCAGAGACAAATTTCAAATGAACTACTGCCTGTCCACTAGAAACTATGTCCCAAATTATGACGTTCCCTCCTATGTGTCGAAGTGTGAACCCCACTTTGCCCCTGATGGAAGGTTGGCGCCAGTGTTCAGCAGTGGAGCCACCATCAGTGTGTGAATGTGTGTGAGAATGGCTGAATGGGACCGTGATTGTAAAGCGCTTTGGGTCTTCAATGAAGGTAGAAAATGTACCATTTGCGCCATTTACCAATTAAAAACTGCTGCCTGCTCACACTGTAAGCTAGCGCAAGAGGATGTAAACAGACCTCACAGCAAAAGGGAGGGAGGTTGCTCCATGCCAACGGTACCTTCCACAACTCAGAGGCAAATTTCTAACTAAGTACTTCCGCTCTGCAAAGACTAAATCCTAGAAATTGGCCATTTTTTTTTCTTATTTTGACCAAAAGGAGTGCAGTAATAATTGAAAGTGACAACTAAAGCATGGAAATACTTTTCAAATAGATCAAAAGATGATCAGAGTGGGACTTTAAAACAGCTTAGGAGGATGCAAAATGCATTACTGGATAAACTTTGATGTCACAGCTGCAACACAGCTTTCTCCCAAAAATAAAACATTAAAACAACAAAACTGTCTTAGTGTGTTTCAAAAGTGGGATTAGACATGTCAAAATTTGATGAAATGTTTAGTGTTTTTTAGATGGTTGTAAGTTCTGTTGACTTCAATGACCACAACAACTGTGATATATGAAAAGACTTAGGGCAATGCTACTTTTTTTTTCTTTTTCTTGAACACTAAGACCTTTTTCTTTTGCTGCCAAGAGACATGTATCAAAATGCTACACCAGAGGCTTTTTGGAGCAAAACATGACCCGACCATATGGCAACCAAGCCCCTAGCAAACGCGCAGCCACATAAAACGGCGTCGCGGGGAACTGTGTCACCCAGCAAAGCTGGCCGTGGCACCAAGGGATCGGGTCAAACAGATTATCAAAAGGGAGAGTGGCTTATTTGTGCTGTCTGCTCTAGATCCCACAAAGTTCATGAAACATATTATATGATCAAACAACTTCTGTGCTGCTTGGAGTTAAGAAATAATGAGGAACTGGACTACAAAACTGTTTCTACTGACAACTAAAATAAAACAAAGTTAAAACCCTTTTCCTGATATATTTTTACAGCAAAATCCAAGAGACTCATATTAATATGAGTCAATATTTGATGGCAATTTAGAGCAAATCAAATGTTATTAATTGTATTTATTAATTTGTTTTGAGAGCTTTCCTTCCGTCCTTTGAAGGGAAAGACTTGTTTTAAAGTTTATATCTTTTCATATTTATTAATTTTGCTAATGTTTGAATTGTAGGGATTAAAAGATGTAAAGAGGGCTTTAGATTTTGTTTTATGATTTCATCAGCACATTGAAGAAACTGAAAATTTTAAAAATAGACACAACTAATGTAATACCTTAAAAAACTGTTTACATTTAAATTGTTTGTTTGTTTCTTTTAACTGGATATAATACACCCCTCCAAAAAAAAAGAAAGGAAGAAAAATGTAATTCCTGTAAGAGGAAAAAACATGTAATAAAACATATTTTGCTACTATGGCTTTAGAACCTTTTTTTGAATCCATTTTGGAGAAATAAAAAAAATCAGAAAAAGTTTTTAAAAGAATGTGTAAGTCTTTGTTATTGAGTTTTTACTGTGTAAATCAATTAAAATTGTGTTTTTTGCAGGCTGGGGCTTCCACATATTTTCAAAAATAATTAAAAAAGAAAAGGTGCAGTTAAGAAAAAAGGTATTATGATTACCAAGAACATGTTAAAAATGTAACAGTGCAAGAATAGTTATTATTTTAAAAGTTTCAAAAAAAATATTTTAAAAAAACAAATAAATAAGATGGTTACTTTGGCATCAGGGAGTTCCATACATTTTAAAATAATTACAACAAAAGAGGAGAAGATAAAAATAAGGAAAAGTTTATAACTTTTTTAACTTGGAAGAAAAAAGATATTTTTTAAAATGGATCCCGTCATGCATGCACAGAAAACGCAGCAAGAACATGTTCAAATCATTTTGCAGAGCCAGAATGGTTACTTGGACAAATAAAATTACTGAATAATAGCAGTTTATTTTTCAAGTTGACAACATTTGGCTACTTGGAGCTTCTTAGTTGTTAGACTGTGCCAATTGGAACGCTTTAAAAATAGATCAAGTGGTTTATAGATCGGTGATTCCTCTTCCGGGTTGAAGACAAATGGCAAGCTGACTAATTTTGGCTGTTTTGAATGACCACAGAAGAAGTCAAACGTGCATTTCATTAACACATACTGGCAACAGTTTTCAAGCGAAGGTCTTACTTAGGTGACAAATCTGGTTGTCAAAACTAAAGTCCACTTTGAAACAAACACACAGGGTTTCTTGCAGAGTCGCATATTTTTTTGCCTTGTTTCTGGAGTTCTATTTTGATGGATTTGAAAGGATCCGGCGTGGGAATACAATCCGGCAACGAACGGTCAGTTGATGGCGGGTTGTCATCATTATGGAAGAATAACTGCTGATGTTAAATCTCTGCAGAGGTGATAGTGACATTTAAAGAGCATTGACGAGTAGTTTGAAGTAAAAAATCTCCTCATAAAAAAATCCATATTGATTAAACCTGTCATAAACTAAAGAACTGGAGTGCATAGGAGAGTTTCTTTGGTCCTTTTAGACTTTTTGGTCTATTTACCCACAATTCTAACTGGTTGCTTCAGACAGTTTGTCACAGATACATTCATAGATCCTGAAAAATCCTCAGACTGATTTTTTTTTTTTTTTAGAACCTCCCTTTTCCTTCAATAAAATTGTCTTACACAGCAGATATTCCTCCTCCAATCCATATTGTCAAACCAGAACAGGGTTTCACGCTGTTGGAAAAACCAAACGGCTATAAATTCTCATCTTGCTGAGGCTGCATTTTGAGACAAAAATGGCCTTGGGGCATCTGAATAAAGACCTCCAGTTAGAGGCGGCTCATATCTAATGTAGCGCAAAAGAGCCTGCATCTATCAACAGCCATGGAAAGCTTGTCCTTAACCCTGTAAAGCACACTGCATCGAAGAAAATAAATATATTTTTTTAAGAATTATTTCTTTTAATCCTTTAAGTTTTACCAAAAAAGTTAACTTTTTTTTTTCTTTTTTTGGTATGAAATATTGATCGTATCAACTACAATAATTAGGGTGATTTGGTCCTTTTTTTTCCCTACAAGGTTAAAGTAAATATACAAAAATATAAAATAAAATAACTAGTTTTTTATCCCACTATTTTTCAATTAGTTTGTTTAGTTAATAAACACTATATTAAAATGATCTAAAGTGACCTAAGTATGTATTGCATGCATCACTGCAAAAATCTCTGTTGATGATTATGAGCAATTACACATTATTTTCATCATAGATTCATGTAAATGTTTTATTTTTTTTCAATGAATGCATTTTATTATTTATGTTATGAGTTTGATATACATGTATGATGTTGTTTTATTGTCTACAATCAATCCTTGAAATATACCAATAAATCAAACCAAAAGGTATGTGCACACCGCCCTGGGGATATTCAATGAAAAGTCTAAGTAAATGCGCATTTCAGGCTTCGGAGTTCAAAACTCTTGTGTCGCTACACATTTTTTTAACTCTGTTTTTGGACTTACGTAACCCAGGTTGAACTTTAACCAATCAAGGACTCTTTCAATTAATGGAAGTGCCAACCATTTGAAAATTGATCAGACAGGATACATTAATCATTGTGTTTTGTGCCCGGGCGGAATTAAAGTCCGTCATATGTCAGAAAAGAGCTGGAACAAGATTTGTGACATTTTATACCAACTGTAAAAGCCTCTTCCAACTGTAGGTGCGCTAGTTTGAGGTAGCCACAGTCCAATGTGAACACAATGGGCTAAACGCTTAAAAGAAATGCATGGTTAGCTTGTTCTTGACCACACGTCACCTCCAAGGTGTTAACGTAGTACATTAGCATTAAAAAAAATCACCATATTTACCCACTGTCACAACATGGTGTAACTGTATTACAAACAACTAACAACAAATTTGACATTCTTTCAAAACAGCAAGTATTCATTTCAGAAAATTATTACCAATAGACGAGTTATTCTCACCAACAAGTCTTGAAAATTAGCTAAACTTTTCCCGCCAAAAGTGTTTTTGAGATTTCATGGAGGCAGCCATTTTGAGATGAGCAGGAAAGGCCCTTCTACTGCCCCCTAGTGGAATGATAATCCACTACAGGGCAGAAAACATGGACAAAGGTAAATAGGAAAGCTTTAAGGAAAGTTATGATCATTCTAATAAGATAGTGGTTTCAGAATGGTTACAAAAAGAGTTAAAAATGCACCTTGGAGTTGTTTAAATCGCTTGTTTTGTGAAACTTGGTGTATTATACCTTCTCCGCAGATGGAAACCCTTCTATCATGTCAAGGTGACCTGGCTATACTATAATCTTTTGGTGTGTTAAACCTGCAATATCTCTTGGATGCTTATTTTATTTAAATAAACCAAAGCTTGTTGCCTTTTCTTTTTTTTTAACCATCCCGAAATGTAAAACCTCTGATAAATCGTCCGTTGTGACAGGAACATGATTACATGAAGGCGCGGCTGTAGGCCATTCAGCAGGCAGACGGAGCGCCATGTCACCTCAAAGAGGGGTGTGAATAAATGTCCCTGTCTCTACCAAGGCCCACTTCCTTAATCAGGGTGTCGAGCTGTAATGATTAGCTTCCTGCGCGCCGCTCCCCAGCAGTAGAGTCGTCTGCATAACTCACGCGCCATTAATAATCTGCCTGGAGAGACAATGCCCTTCTTTACTTTTCAGATTATCCATTCCTAATCTGAACCGCATTGCAACTTCTTTTAAATTAAATTTAATTTATTATCGCTGGTACTTTCCAGGAATCTGGGCCTGTTTCATATTCAAGGATACATGGATGCAAGGTGATTGTATCTAAATCCCCTCGCTGGTGTCCCAGACAAATGAAAAGATACATGTTGGCTATTCTGCCTGGGGTTACGACTCGGGAAGGAGGTGGATTACTGCGTCGTTGCAGTCAGTGTCTATATCCTAAACCTGGATTAGTGACATGGAGAGGGATTAGAATAAATTATCAAACTCCCCGCTCTGGCAACTGTTCAGGGCTCTGGTCCTTGAAAATAAACATATTTTGCAATTAGGCAAACACCGAAGAAAGGGACAAGTTTTCAGTTTGGCGCTATAGAAACGAGCCAAGAACCACATCCATGTTAAACAGTTTTTTGTAGATAATGACTGTAAAATTAACGGAACCCCTCTGCCACCAGAAAACAGAGGGTACATTCTTATCTTTACTTTAAAGATTTTATGGTGTTCAAAAAATGTATTATAACAAAAATAATTTCACACGGTGGTGGTAGTGTAATGGTCTGGCGCTGGAGCATTAAAACGCTGAAAAAAAAAACAAGCAATTTTCTAAGTTATGCCATTATTTCATTTATTTATGTAAAATAAATGTTTACACTTTTTTTGCTTTATATTTTCTTAAAAAAAAAAACCAAGTATTTGCTTTAAGATAACAGGATTCCAAGTATGGCAGCAACAACTCCAACAAGTGTTTGATATTTTTGAAAACTGTTTTTTTTTAATGCTCTTATATTAAAAAACTAGTTCCTTTTTCAATCTTTTTGAAGTGCCCTCTCTAATTTTTTTTTTTGTTTTATCAATATTTGTTACAAGGAAATTGGAACTTTCAACAAAACTAAATCATAAATCAATATAAAAATACAGTTTTTTTTTTCTTTTTATTGATTGTATTCAGTCCGATTAAAGGATTTTCTGCTACTTAAGGCAATAATTTTAAGGAACTATATAAATGCTATGAAACACGGTAGTGGTATTGTCATGGTATGTGTAAACTTGTTTGTTACTGGGAAGGCTGGAATTCCTTTACCATGATAGACCGTACTTATGTGATCAATGTATGCTATAATTCCCATGAGGCAGGGCTCTAGAGTGTGACTGGATCTTTCAATGGTGCGCCAAAATAAAATTCAAGGTCACACCCAGCCCTTCTGGGAAAAAAACATAATTTCAGCAACTTTGAAAGTCTCATTCCTGTGTGTGTGTGCAGGTGTAAAATACCTCAAATGAGAATGATTGTTTTTGTTAATGAGAATATAAATCTGAGTCGTTCAGTTTGGGTCCGGGCGCACACATCCTGTGCATACGCGCCCGGTGCTGGCAGCAGTTTAATCAGGGCTTTAGCTTCAGTCTTTACATTCTTTTGTCTTCCGTAACTTTTCAACCTCTAACCCAATTAAATTCATTTCAGCGGAGTCTGTAGCGCTGATATGCTGCACAGTTGTGACGTGTTTACGTCATCAATGTTTATCAGCAGATTACGCCATGGAGAATAGCTACTTTGTGACGCAGCACTTTAATGTGTTGTATATTGATGCAAAACCAAAAAGAAAAGTCGCTTTTTTCCCACATCAGAATTGTATGAACGGTTGGAGATTTACGTTATGTCAAAAAGTCTGTGCCCCTGCGACAGACTGGCGACCAGTCCAGGGGTGTCCCCTGCCTTCGCCCATGAGTAACCGGGTTAGGCTCCGGCAACCCCGTGACCCCGAAAGGGATACAGCGGCTTGGAAAATTAATGAATGAATGAAAAAGTCTGTTATTTAGGTGTCGCTGTGACATTATTGGTTTACTACGGTGGCCCTGAAGTTTAAACCACATCACAAATCACTCAAAAACATCAGAAAGATTACAACGACAATTAAGAAAACAAAAAAAAAAGATAAAAAACATTACATTTTAGAAATCAAATTAAATATTCCACAAACAAAAGCAATACATAAAACTGAAACATTTCAGAAAAGAAATGCAATTTTCAGAAAATAAAAGGAAATGTTAAAAAAAAACCAAGCAAAAAGAAACTGGAAAAGTAGGTATTATGGGACATTGCTGACTGGATGATGACATTTGTATATCACTTTAACAGATAGTTATTTGACATAAAGTGCCTTAAACCAAAAACATTAAAGGTAGACTCAAACTTAGCTGCTGCTACCAATAATATTTTCATTCAGAACACACCTATGAAGTGATACTGGGTATTCTCCGTAATAATAAAAGAAACGGTTTTATACGTTTTTCTTTTTTTAGTTCAAACTTCAGCTCAGTGAAGCACTTTAATGTCCACATTAATCATCTTTTGATCTATTTTTCAGTGTTCCAAGTGGTCCTTTCTGATTTCTGATTCTGCTGTTTTTAGCCAAAACCTAAAACCTGAGTCATTTTCTAGGACATAGTTTCTGCAGAGCAGCAGGAGTTCATTAGAAATTCACCTCTGAGCTGTGGGTGGGACTGTTGACGTGGAAGTAACCCTCCACTGATATCCACTAAAATCTTTGTTTACATTATCTCCCGCTAGCTTACAGCCCTGCACAACCCCAACCTAAAATTGGCGGTGCAACAAAAATGGCAACAATATTGTAGCATCCAGCTCCAATATTGGCCGTTCACAGATCTATTTGTCTCATAGACCGTAAAAACAATGGACATCTCAACCCCTCCCCTCTCATGTTCCCAAACAGGAAGTACCTGCTGGTTCCGATAAGTCATAATCCCATATCCTTTATTTAGAAATAGTTTAACTCATTTTATTTGTCAGATAAATCATTCTTGCTCTGATACTTTCTTCATGACATCTTCTTTCTAATATAAATTTTTTTAAAGCAAATTTTTTTCTGTATCACAAGTTATAAACTCGCAAATCATAAGCCTCAGTAAAAGCATGTTTTTTTATCTATGATTTGTCTGCAAGTGGATGTATCAGAATGAGGCGTTCAAGAACGCGTTAAACGGGAATTGAACGCTACTCAATATTAGTTCACGTGTTTGCATTTGGAAGAGGCTTGGTACGAAATGTTAAAGCGGTGCAATTATCATGACTCTTGCTTCAGGGATTTTCTTTCACTCTTTTCCGATATATGGAAGACGTTGTGGAATAGAATTCCAGCCAGGCACAAATGAGTAAATACTTCTTCATGATTGATTTTTTAAATGATTGGCACTTCAGTGTTTTTAAAAGGACGAAATCCATACATCACTTGCCAAATCAAAGTTGAGTTGCTTAGCATTTTGCACGTATGTAGTGATGCATGAACGCTGGATTTTGAACGCAGAAGTTTAGAACACGCATACATACATTTACATAGACTTTTGCTCAAATGCGCATTTTTGAGCCCCGGTGTGAACGTAGCATTACGGGTTAAGAAATGACTTTGGAAAAGTTTCTCTTGAAAAAAGTCACTGATTAGTTTTTCAAGTATTTACTTGTCTTTGTTTGGGAACTTTTCTCTGTTGAAACCACCAGCGTCTTCAGACTGGGCATTGAATTACTGTGTGCATTTGTCAATAGCATTTACCTTCATGCTCAGATGCACTTCAGGGATGCAGCATGGGACTTTGAGACAAAAGAACGATAAGCTGTAACCTTGAAGTATTGATTTCCTGCCATCATGTACATGTGCCATAAATCCTGTATAAACCCACAGCTCATATCTCTTCTTTTTTGGGGGGTTTGTGCAGAGATTCTCAACGGTGGTGTTTACGTTGACCAGAACAAATTTCTGTGTCACGCCGACACCATCCACTGGCGGGACGTGATCAAGAACCCCCGGGCGGAGCTGCTCGTGGTGCCGTCCAACAACAGCAACAATGGATGTGAGTACGAAACCCAACAGAAGCAGTTACTGCTTAAACATTGTAGAACAAATCAGTGGCGGGCTCCTTTTAATTCATTCTGTTCGCCTTTTGGTGATTTGGGAGCAAAAATCACATAGAGTTAGATCAGAATGTGAACCTTTCCATTGTAGTGGTGTGGTGGCGCTTCTGCAGGGAGGCCTGTGGAGCTGTTGTCTGTTTAAATCTCAGTGAATTTGACAGCCGGTTTGAAGTCGCCCCATCCCTCCGTGGCCTCTCCCTTCCTCGCGTCCTCCTTCCTCGTCGAGGGTCCTTGGCAGTCCCTCAGCCTAAAAGGCGCAGCTAACCGGCGGACATTCGGCATCAAGGGAACAAGCTGTTTTCAAAAGAAAAAAACCTAGAGCCTCTCAAACTTTCCCACATATTTATAGATAAATCTTTTGTTCATCGGAGAGGAGAACACACGCTTTCTTCTGGCTTTTTGCATGAAAGTTTGGCATGTAGACAGCTGCAGCAATAGACACAAGCACGTTAAGCGTGTCATTGATGGAGGCTGAACACGACTTCTGCTGACATTTAGACACCACTGATGGCTGATTATGCCAAAATTTAGGCAAAAAAAGAGGCTTTTAGGTACAAAATTATGCTTTTTTCCATAATTAGATGGTGTTGGAAGAAAAGGACAAAAAGCAGAAGAGAACAGAAGAGACGGGACAAAAAAAATTACAGAGTGTGGGAGTTGGGGTTGCCAAATTAAGGTCTTTTGCCAAGACGTAGTTAATGTGTAACGTTAATAACCCAATGGTGGAAGTGGTTGAAAAGCTGGGTGACACTGTGGCACCATTTCACTTAGTCTGTAATTAACTGATAGTCAATTAAGTCTCCTTGTTGGGCCGCTGGCAGATGAAGGCTGTGAGTGTTCTGTCAGGTCCCACTTTGCAAGCAAACACTTGACAGGAAGCAACGCAGGCCTGTCGTTCACGCTTATGTTCTATTGTCACCTGAACAGATGAGGTGTACCAGTGGTGGTGTTCTGTGACACAGATTGTGCTAAACTTTTCTCAGGATTTGTCTAAAGTCTAGGGACTTCTCGTTGTGCTTTTGCAGGCAGACGCTGCCATCGTTCGTGTAACGGACGCTGCTGGAGCCACCAGGAGGATCAATGTCAAACCTGTAGGTATATCACACTTGGGTACATGCTTGTTAACTAGGTTTAGAGGCTCCAACATTCTTCTTAAGCCTCCAAGATCTCAATATTGTTTTGTAGTGTAGGTCATTGTTGCATTAAAATGTCAGTCAAAAAGTTCCCAACATTCAATTGAACCTTAGATGAAATTGAGGCATTTTCAGGAACTTTGTACACATTTCACTTGGCTCCAAATACAAAATAATGTAGAATGGTGAATTAGTGGCATAGGATGTACTGATCTTCCTATATAATATCAACCCTTAAGCTTCATTTGCACTGGGAATGTGATGCACAAACGTGCTAAAACCGGGTTCTTGAACATGCGTTTAGGCGTTCACACAAAAAAAGGAGGGGCTTCTATTTTTTTTTTTTTTACAACTTATTCCCACTGCATATACCCACTGTTGGAAGAGGTTTGGTGCAAAATGTTGCAAATTTCATAAATCCAGCCTTTTTCGTTTACTGCTCTATTCCGAAATGTGAAAGACTTAGGCGTCATAGAATTTTGTTCTTGCATAAACCACAATTTTTCATTTCTCCTTCATGATCCATTTCCAAACGGTTTAATAGAGATAAGCGGTTTTTAGAGGTCAACTAATAATCACCTTGCTGGTGGAATGGCGATGGGTAAAACAGAGTTTATTTGGCAGTAAATTGCCATATCTGGTACCATAGTTACAGCAACAAAATGTAGGCAACAACAATTGACTTATTGAAATGATCTGAAAAATCAAAAAAGGATGCAGTATTTGCGTAAGCAGGTAAAACAGGCACAGTAGTAGTAGTAGTAAACTTTTTATGGTGACCGGCACCAGTCCAAATTTGACACAATTGTTCATCAGGAGTCCCCCATGGAACCTAAGAAAATGAGATAAACTCCAGACTCACATATTTGCCTGTACTTTTGATGTGCAATTGTATACGATACAATAAAGTACCGTACCGGCGATTATCCAAACAAGTATTCAGGAGGCCCTAAGTTTAAAAGATGCTGCTGCTTAAAAGAGATTTGTCATGACGTCTCATCAAACCGGGTATTTGTTGGAAACGGGCATCAATAAGATACAAGCCACTACTAGAAAACATGCTGTACCTTCGTAAGCTAAAGCATAGTTTTAATAGTAACATTTGCGTATGCAACACATCTAATCTGCAATATATCTGCTTTCTGACTGATGAATAAGAAATGAAATCGAAGAGATTCCGTTGACCAGTTTCTCTTTGATTGAGTGTAGCAGCTAATCTGAATTCCATCTGCTTTTATCAGGGTCCCACGTCTATGGGATAGAAAATTAAATTGGAAATGGTAATTTTCTATTTAAACACATTTTAGTTGACGATTGTCTTTCCAGACGTCTAAAGCAACCCGCCGACAAGTGTTGAGACAAGATAAGACAGTGAAAATTACATATAACTCTGACATACATGGATTACCTGCCCAGCTGCTCATCTTGGACATACATATACATATATTTGTATTTTATGAAAAGTTGATATTAAATCCAACTTCTGTGTGTAAAACACCATATATTTTTTTCACTTCCAGGAAGAGCTTTCACATTTTTAGGCTGTTGAATATTCAAAATAACCGGACACTGACATTTCGCAGCTGAGGGAGCTGTCTCTAATATAGTGAAACAGTAGAGCTCTGCATTGAAACACTGTAGAATGACATGTCATTAACCGATCTTAGCTTTACACAAACTGGCAGTGGAAATGAACGGAAACAGCAGCTAAGACTGTTTAAATAATCTTTTACTGCATTATTCCAGGCCTAATTTGCCGTGTGTGCATCTGTTTTGGCCTTTTCTACAATGTTTATTGAATTTAAAAACGTGTGTTCATCACAGAAAATTGCAAAGGAACATAACATCCATCAATGACTTATGTGTATACTGATTCATAGAAGCCAAACAAAAACAAAAAAATACAATGATTGTTACTCCTAATACCAGCTCATTTATACCATAAACAAAATAAATGAGCACACATTATGTTTAGATGAACAAAAATATTTTTTTCTTTTGTGTAATAACATGAGTTCTATATTTAAACAGAGAGCATCTTGTTTTTCTGAGACTAAAAGACCAAAGTTTAAGTTTACGGTTCACGATAAAGAGACCACTTCCAATGAAATGTTTTTTGTAAACGCACGTATATGCATGCTTCTGACTTCTAAAGTTCTGTTCACGCACCACTACGCAAGTTTTTAAGTCCATTTTTGGGCTCTACTTACAAAACTATCAACCATAAAACCCACCTCAAAAGTTAAACACCTAAACTTAATTGTAGCGGTTTGTGCCCAGCCGGAATTATATATCATACCAAGTCTTTCATGTATCAGAATAGTTGAAAAAGACAGAAAAAGTCTGGACCAAAATTCTCAAGATTTTTGACATTTTGCACTACGACTCTTCCAACTGTGTAGTGACAGTCCAGTGTGAATATTGAATGCTGGGAGCACGTTCTTGAACGTACATCGCAATGTCATCTGAGCGTAGCATTTTAT
Organism: Adrianichthys oophorus; assembly: GCA_036245035.1. Lineage (NCBI taxonomy): Eukaryota > Metazoa > Chordata > Actinopteri > Beloniformes > Adrianichthyidae > Adrianichthys > Adrianichthys oophorus. The sequence continues at coordinate 2,726,967 of BSAI01000123.1, read as the reverse complement.
CTTAACTTTATCTAAATAGATTTTACAACCACAGTGTATCTTTATTTGGTTGTACTTTACTGTCTTAATGTAACTAAGGGCTCCAATGGTGGTTGGTTATGGCTTAGTCACAACTGCCTTTTTGGGAAAAAAATTAGGCACAAAAATTTTAGATCTTAGATGACTTTGTGAGGCTGTAGTAGTAGGGAAAACGTGTCTGGGTCATTAAGGGTGAAGTAGATGGGACGTCGTATGGATTTTTCTTTTTCAGGTTAGTCATCAGACTCTAACCATCAGATTTATGACTCTGCATCAATAGTTCTAAAGCTGAAAAGTCTTCAGACTTCATCACCAAGAGTCGTTTTATAGACATGGTTGATGCCCTTTGAACCAACAAGCCCTGAGATGCTTACATAGGATAATCAAAGGGACTAGAAGATTGGGCAGAATTGGCAAAGTAGGTACATTTTTATCAGCAAGCTCCTAATATTGATATCAAGAAGTTTTCTTGACAGATATACATTTGAACCTTAGTTGATCAAACCCACTTGTTGACCTTTAGGTTGCTGGAGTTCACCATTTATTTTAGCATTAGACCACTCTCCCTGGTACCAAATGAAGGGTGTTGGCTTTGGCTCTTTTGTCGGTGTAAGACCTTTACAAGTACGTCTTTTCACTTCCTGGCAGTGACAAAAACGGTGTGTGCAGAGCAGTGTGACGGTCGATGCTTCGGGCCTTACGTCAGCGACTGCTGCCATCGGGAATGTGCCGGTGGCTGCTTCGGTCCCAAGGACACAGACTGCTTTGTACGTTTCACACACAGACACACACACAATGCATCTCCATCCAACCTTTCGACTCCTCTCCCTTTCAATTAAGTTTGCCTTTTTTGTGCCACACATTTCTATGTTCTTCCTAGCCAAAATGCATTCCTCTTAACTAGCTTGCTTAAATGTTTGTCACTTGACTGGACTCTTAACGCAGAGTGTGGTGACACTCAAACACCTTATGCTTTCCTAAACTGGCATGGCCTGCGTACTGACAACAATGATATTGCAGTTGTACTTCACACAGAGCCTCACCCAATTCAATTACCGCCATTTCAAGCTGTGGCCATCGACACGAAACTCTTAAGAGGTTTATGGGAAAACATTTCACCATTTCCATCGTGGCTATGGATCAATGGCTCCAAGAGCTTTCTCGTTTGGCATCCTGAGAGCTAAACAACAGCTGGATGATTCACATACCTAAATAAAAATGAAATGTGACCGTAATACTCTTTTGACCGCAGTAACTGATAAAGGAATCCTCCCACGCAGTTAATGCTCAGTGTGTAGCCTATTCACAGACTAACGAGGAGTCTAAATCACCTCTAAATTTCTCTCACTCTGCAGGCTTGCACCAATTTCAACGACTCTGGCGCATGCGTGACCCAGTGCCCTCAACCGTTTGTGTACAACCCCACGTCTTTCCAGCTAGAGCACAACCCCAGAGCCAAGTACACCTACGGAGCCTTCTGTGTCAAGGAATGCCCCCGTGAGTCTGAGCAAATTTAGTGCCAACAATGCTGGTCCTAATGAACTTTTATTTCTTTTCCCTTGATTTTTCCATAAAAAGGTTCTTGTCTCTTAATATAAGCTGGATATAGCAGTTGAGCTGAGTGTCTGGGGAAAATTGACTGAAATTGAGTATAACAAAAAGATTGATTCAACACCATCTGCTTTGGCTTCTGGCACCCTAAGTAACAAAATCTTAGCTTTTTCTGTCACAGTTTCTAAGTCAGGTTGCATTAGTGACTTGGTGAACATGCACTTAAAGTAACAAGACGTCAACAGATACGATGATTTATTGACACAGTTGGGTTACTTCAATTGTATTGCTAAAAGCTAAAGTGGGAGAATTTTTTTCTTCTGCAATAGCCTTAGGATTTTAGCTCTGATATCTGCACAGTTGTGACAGTGGGCCTCTAGGACTCTAAACTATGCAAGCTACTTGTTATTCTACATGGACCCCAGGCCAGCGTTTCTCGTGCATAGTGACTTAGGTTGATGAAACACCATCTATGTACTTTTAGCAGCAGCTTGGGTAACCTATGGTTGATCTACTGAAATAAATCCTTTTCCTTCTTTTTCTTTTTCTTTGCAGATAACTTTGTGGTGGACCACAGCTCCTGTGTTAGGGCATGTCCGAGCAACAAAATGGAAGTGGAGGAGAACAGAATCAAAATGTGCATCCCTTGTACTGATATTTGTCCAAAGGGTAAGCCGGCCCCTAAAAACTAGGATTTTTAGCACAGTAATTAAAAGTTTATATGCAAAAAAGACATAAAGAAAAGGATTGTTCTTTTTGGTTGTATTTTCTGACAATGATTGACATGTAAAATATGCAAATTAGAGCCAATTCCTTATTTGGATCAGTTCCTTATTCCAATCTTAGCTAAACCCCAAACTGAAATACATTTTTCTTAGCCTAGTACTGAATTGTTTTTGCACTTTTTAAATCTATTCTAATATATATATTTTCCGCTGTCAATACATTGACTTTGGTAATGTAATTTTTCTAGTATCTTTTACTCCATGACCATAATTACATCCACACTATTCGGTAGTTCATGAACTACCTTATTAGCATACTACAAATTAGCGTTTTAAATATTATATTGCTAGTTTTCATTATGCAGTGCAGCAGTATTTTGGTAAATGTTTTTGGACTTTTACCTTGAGCTAAAAAACTGGGTTGAATACTTATTTGAACAATAAAACATTTTGGACACTGTTTTATTTATTTTATTTTATTTTTTTACTGTTTAGGTTGTAATGCATATTTTCAAATCTAATTCAACTAGAATGCCCTTTTTTATCCCCTCCACTAACTGTTGGTCAGCTGCCTTTTGGCACCTCTCTTTTCTTGTTAATGTGTCTTAAGCGTTTCATTTGAACAGTTTAGCATATTAATTGCTGTTTTAAAGTAAATTACTTCTAAATCTCTCATTTGTCAATATTATTAGCTAATAGTTTGAGCTTTTGTAAACTTCTCTGTTTGTTTTGTGACATAACTTAGCATTTTTAATTTTATTCTAAAAAAAATAATGTTCCCACTAGCTGTCACATACTTAAAGTTTAGTTATTATATACTGTTAAAAGTTAAGCTTAGTTATACCATGGTCTGCATGAATACTGGATTCTGATTGGCTGCTGGATGTGAATTAAAAAGTGATAATCCACACCTAAAAATAAGTCACATAGTCCAGATGTTCTAAACCACTGACCAGGCTTCTTTCAAACACACTTTTGCTTTTTCATCTAGACGAAAACAAGCAGCAAGAGGTAAACTTTTCCTGAGCTGATGTATCATTTAACCTTTTGTGACAATCAAGACATATATTGCTTTCATTTGCTGCTGTAGTCGAAGTTGGTGCCGGCTCAGCGGCGCGTTGTCTTGTTACTGTGACGAAACGAACCACTTATCAAATAGTCTGCTTTAGGTGAAAAAGCGATCTAACCCAAAAAATGACAAGAATAATGTGCTAAAAACCGATTGAATATTTTTTTTCTAAGTGACCGTGGTATAAGTGGAATAATGCCCTTTGAAGTGTGCATTATCAGAAACGGACTCACTTCGCGAAAGCAACTGCCATCCGCTTTGGTTCAGGCTTCCACGGCAAGCGTTAATTTCTGATAATGCGCAATTCGTCTGGCATTATCCCTCATGAATTTCTTTAAAATTTACTTTTAACATCAGAGATGTTGTCAACGATGCTGAAATATTATATACTCTTTTTGAACTACCATAACTCTAAGACTTTACTTTGTGCTGAAAGTGTTGCATGTCCGCGCAAAGTTGCTATACAAAAATGCCTTTCTCTTCGACAGTTTTACACTGATTTATGTTGATTGGTGCTTGGTGCTTTTCTCGGCTTAAGAATTTTCTGGAATTACGTTCATTGCATAGACGGTTTAAGAGTCATGGTCGTCAAAAGAATGTCAACAAAAGGTATATTAGCTATTCTATTTCTAGCTGCTTTAGACATTTTTTAGCTACCTGAAGAAAAAGTTCCACTGCTGTATGTTTTTTCAAAACTGCTATATCAACTGTTTCGACTACTTCTACTGTTACATTTAATATAGTCATTGACATCAAATTAAAATAAAAAGTCACTGCTTTGCGTTTCAAAAATCCAAAAGAAGGTCTGCTTCATTTTTTGAAATTTAAATAAATATTTTTATTTGCATATTACATCGTAGAAAATAAGTATGGTGTACAGAAATGAAGGTCACGGGTTTGATTCCCGCAACAGCCAGTTTTTCAATTAACTTAAAACTGTTTCATAATGAGAACCCACTCTCACCTTCTCAGCAATTAGAAGTCATTTTTCCATGAGAGCATCTGCTAAATGCCTAAACTGTGTAACGTGGAATTAAACAGCATTAGTTCAACACAAGAGATTAGCCTCTTCATCATGATCTTCCTGTGACTGTAGCTAGACTGCCCTTTCTCACTGGAGGGAACTTTTCTTCCTTCAGGCTTCACATATGGCCTGTGGCGTCTATTGATCGGCTAATCTTTTGATTACATCGTCACATAGCAGGGTGGGGTTAATGAGGGATAGCCCAAAGGAACTGTGGGAAATGATAACAAATTAACATTTCAGATATGGAATTGGCTGGTATAAATCACTATCAAAAAGTGGTTACAGCGCTTAATGCCAGCCTTATTCATCATCCCCTTTGCCTCTGTCAGAAACACTCGGCTCACTCTCGACTCCAAGTGTAATTAATGCAGATGTAATGAATTCATTATGGAGAGGAATTGGATGTAGATTGGCCCGTGCTTTTATCAAAAGAATCCCAATGCAAAGAGAAGGGTTATGCCCTTCCCGCGGCACCAAAGCAAACTTTATTTTCATAAAAAGGAATAAGAAATGTTGATGTGACAAATTGATAGTGGTACTTTCTCAACATGGAGCCTCTGTTGTAAAGGGACGCTGGATATATACGCTACATTTGCTCTCATCTGAAGTCAACCCAAATGGAAAATGATTCGGAATAATTCATGGTTGCGTGTTTGTTTTGTCAGTGTGTGACGGGATTGGGACTGGGAGCCTGCAGACAGCTCAAACAGTGGACGCCAGCAACATCGACAAATTTGTGAACTGCACAAAAATCAACGGCAACCTCATCTTCCTCATCACTGGCATAAAAGGGTGAGTTTTGGGACTTTTTGGGAGAAACACTAATGGTGCATACATATCGGGCATATGTGGTGTGTTTTAGGAAGCAAACGGTGTTCACACTACTTTTGCTTCCTGATACTAGCGCAGGTGCTCACGTTTGGAAGAGGCTTGGTGTGATATATGAAAAACTTGGCGGGAAATGATTCCAGCCGGGCAAAAAAACGCAATTTGTAATATCTCCTCCATGATCAAATTTCAAGCTGTTGACGCTCCCATGAATTGGACAAGACGCCACCCATACATCACTACCAAAATGGAGTCCCTGATTAGTCAAAGTGGTCCAACTCTCAATGTGAGTTCATTGGCTGCACATTTTGTACTTAGAGCCCGAAATTGGCCATAGAAACTCATGTAGCAACGCATGGACACGAGAGTTTTGAAATCCCAAAATGCATATAAATACTTTTATTGGAAGTGGTTGACTAAATGCGCGCTGCTGAGGCCTGTGTGAACATAGCATCAGCTGTAAGTTAAGACTAAACGTACAATCTGAATGTCTGGACTCGAAGAAAACAAATTTACACACTTACTTTTTAATATTTAGGAATGATAGGGCTGAGTTTGAAAAATTAGGAAATAACTCTATAACTTTATTTTAGTTTTAAAAAAAGTTTCAGAAGTTATGTTAAAATTAGGTGTGTAACGATTTGTTTTAACAAAGATTTGATTCATAAAAATCATTCAATTCATGGATTGTTTGTTAAACTCCCAGTTAAAATAGATGAGCCACAGTTAGAACAACTTGTAAATGTAACTCTTTTACTTTTGTTTTTTTGAGATTGTACCTAATAAATGTTAATTTACCCGAATTACATTTCAACTATAAAAGTAAAATATTTGATATAGTCATTTAACAAAAATAAATTGACAAAAAATACAAGCAGAAAAAACATGACCTAAATCCTTCCACTGCCATGATTGATAGTGGAACTGTAAAATGTCTTGCATATTTTCTATTTGTGAGTATTTTTTTCTGTCAAACAACAAACTCTTAAAGAGTCTGGAAACGCTTTAGTCCCTTTCATCAAAGTGATGTGCAGCAGTATTTCCTTCCGTGAGATCTTTAGAGACAAAAAAGTGGAGGTTTTTCAAAAGTTGCTTTGGTTTACTACAACTTTAAAGTAAGATCTTTTTTACAGAATCAGCTCTTTGCTTTGAAAAATAACGCAAAGAGAAGATCAAAGTTGAAAGAGGGCCCCTTGGTGTGGGGGTGCTTGTACATCACTGTGAGCAATCAGAAGATGTTCTGTCAGTGCCCTACTCGCCAATTTTAACTTCATCCTTCATTAAACACACCCTCTACGTCTCAACGAATACACCCAGCACACACACATATGCACTACACAAGGAAGGTGGGACCTCTGATCTTTTGTCCCTTACCCCATCCCTGACGGAGGGAACAAGGCCCTCAGCAACGGTGGCCATGTCTCTTGAGTGCGGGCCTCCTGTGTCCGGCAGCCCTCTATCCACACAGGAAGAGGGTTCCCTTAGTTCTCTGTTCTCTGGCAAGACCATAAGCAGGGGACCACATCCTATCTGAGCCTGGGGGGGTGTTCATGTTTCTATGGTGTGGGTTCTGGTCCTTGCCCTCGGGCGCCTGGCCTCTCCAAAATTCCAACATTAGGTGAGCCTGTTCGGGCTATGTTCTCAATACTCCTCGGGACCCCCACTGCTCTTGGCCGTCCCTCCTCGAGGTGGGGGTGGCTGACCGCTGGTGTGCTCTCTCCTGGATCTCCTGTGCGGCGGGTGGGCGGTTGCCTAGAGCTTTAGAGTCGGTCTCCCTTGGGGGGCCCTTGCTCTGATTTGGTGCTAGGGTGGGGGAATGCTCAGAACTCCGGGGTGGTGCTTGATGGCTTGTCAGCTGCATGCCTCACTGCTCTCAGGTGTTGGGGGCTCACAACGGTCTTGTAACACATTGCTTTTCAAAACCAAAATGTGTAGAGTCGACCATCCATCTTCCTATGCTCATCCGGGACCAGGTCACGGGGGCAGCAGTCGAGGCAAAGATGCCCAGACTATTCTCTCCCCAACTACTTCCTCCAGCTCCTCTGGGGGGACCCCGAGACGTTCCTGGGCCAGCCGAGAGACATAGTCTCTCCAGCATGTCCTGAGTCTTTCATAGGGCCTCAGCCCAGTGGGACATGCCTCTCGATGTGGAGAAGCAGCGGCTCTACTCCGAGCTCTTCTTGGGTGACCAAGTTTCTTACCCTATTTCGAAGGGACCACCCACCCTACGGAGGAAGCTCATTTCAGCCACTTGTATTCGAGACCTTGTACTTTTGGTCATGTACCAGACCTCATGACCTTAGGTGAGCACTGGTCAATCTGCAAATTGCTGAGTCAATAAAAATGGTAAATTGTACTTAACGTGCAGAGTTAAGACTTATTCTAAATCTTCTCATTTGTTTTTTTAACCCTTTAAAAAGTAGCTTTCGATCTAACTGTGACAGTCTTTCGACTACAGAAACTCTTCAATTGTTTACACAATTAACATAATTCCAATGTATTCAGAAGCGAAGAAAAGCAGTCTTGCACCTCTATGCAATCCTACATTACCAATGGAATTTTGCATATTAGTGCAAAGCTAACATCAAAAGCTGCTTTTCTCTGCAATAGAATCAGCTGATTTAGGTTAAACATGTAAATGGACAAAGAGTAAAGGTATATCAAAGAGTGTGTGTTATTTCGGAGTCGCCGGTGACAACTTTTTTGTTAAAGGGTTAAGTGAAGTCAGATTTTATTTTTTATTTTTTTTTGGTTTATCACTTTCCTTTTTTTCTCTGCAGGGACATGTATCATGGCATTGGACCTTTGGATCCTGAGCGTCTCAATGTTTTTCGTACGGTGAAAGAGATTACAGGTAACTTCATCATGTATCTTACCCGGAAGATATTTGCTTACGAATAGTCAATTTTTTTTTTTTTTTTATCTATGATGGTTTATTTTGCTTGTTAACATTCTCATTTCCAAGTAAGTTTTTGTTTTGTCTACAAATTTGTAAGAGTGGTTGTTTTAGTCTTTAGCGTTCACCTCTCATGCTCTCTTATAGTACAATATGGCAAAGTAGAACTTAAAAAATGGTTGCCTCTCATTTTTGGCAAATTTAACCCAAAATAAATTTAGAACTTTTATATTGTTGAGTTACTTTGAGTCTGAAAAGCTCATTTCAAACATCAAACATGACCTACTCTTTTAGTTGAGGCTTAAAGATGTGGTGTAAGACACCAAAATTTAGTTGTTTACAAGTGAATGCATCAGAATGGAATGGAGCAGATAGCTTGTAGCCTGCCTTGGATATATTCTATGACACACTATTTTTCAAACAGCATTTTTTTCTGATTCTACAGCATTTCCTGATTCACATTGATTTGAATAAAGAACTACACAGATATGCAATTTTAAACTTAATTTTCCTTAAATATGTTCTCCATCATCAGTAAAAGGACACAAGAACATGTTAAAACACCAAAAACATGATTTTCATCAGACTGGATCTTTCAAGTATGGTACAGTATACTGTATGTGATCATCTGCTAAAACTATGTGTTTTGGCCCTTTGGTTACCTTTAGTTATGTGTCTTTTGACAGAGTGTAAGTTTCATCACTGTGATAAACTACTTAAGTTCCTATTTCATTCATTTTTGGCAAATGATTAAAGCAGCTTTCTTTGGGTCATCTGCATTGTTTAGTTTGGTGTATTTAATTTTTCCTTGGACAACGGCTCATGTATTTGGGGGTTTCAGCGGACAACACTGGCCAATCAAGCATGGTCACTGAACCAGCTTTTAGTACCCTTGGCAGGTACCAAGTCACTATCAGGACCATCAGCATTTGTCCATCTTGACTTTAAAAAAAAACATTAATATTATTCAAACTTTTTCGATAGTTTTACTTTTTGCTCAAACTAAGTTTCACATGAGATCTATAAAATTTATCTGCAATTTAATTTTTTTTTTTTTTTTTTTTTTTTTGCTTAGTTAGATTTAGAATTGAAAATGGCAAACTAAGTTAAAAGCCAAGTTGTTGAACTTCTCATAGGGAGACATTATATTTTTGTTCATATACTTCGCTTCATGCTATGCGCTTCCAGTGTGTGCTTCTGTGTGTATAGTTAGTAATTTGCTATTAGAGGCCTTAAGGGATGAGCGATACCTTGTACACAAACGCTTTTGTCATATTAAACCACAACTTGCAGTTAAGCCAAACAGCTAATGGAGTGAAACGGCATTTTCATAATGAAAACCTTAGCAATAAGAAAGAGATGGCCGTACTATCACAGCCATTTCCTGCTTCATCCTTGTTAATATGGTTTCCACCGATCCCATAATCTGTCATTAAGGCAAGTGAAACCGGACAAACTGCGGGATATTGAATCCATTCTTTCAATTAGTCTATTTTGTCTTTTTCATGGACATTTCCTACAAAGATTGGACTTTTGCTTGAACTCGACAAAGGCGATGAAACTCTGAGACAGCATTCTAATGCCCTGCTTTGGATTGTGATGTTTTCTCATCAAATATCCCCTATTCCCATCATCCATTTCTACTTAGCTGAAAGGAAAAGGTTATGTTCCCTTTAAAAATTGATAACTTTTTTTTTTTTTTTTATATAATGTTTTTTTTTGGGGTCTCATTTGTCCACTTAGGATTCCTTAATATCCAGTCTTGGCCTGAAAACATGACGGATCTGAGTGTTTTTTCCAACCTGGTAACTATCGGAGGCAGATCTCTCTATAGGTATGAGTACAAACATTTATCAGTATGTCTTTTGTACTTTTTTTTATATTCTTTGACATTTTTACTGGCTTGATGTCAGTTGTTAAATTAAAAAAGGAAATTTGTGTTGTCTCATTTTCTGGTGTGACCATCCCCCCTTCTCTCCAGTGGAAGTGGTATATCCCTTTTGATCCTGAAACAGCGTTGGATCTCCTCCTTCCAGTTCCAGTCGTTGAATGAGATCAGCGCCGGGAACGTCTACATCTTCAACAATAGCCGCTTGTGTTTTTACAACACCATCAACTGGACGTCGCTATTTAGGACACCGTCACAAAAAGTCCTCATTCGCAACAACCGGGAACCAATGGAATGCCGTGAGTGTCCTATGCTTGAAAAAAACTGCTAACTGTCATGTTTCAAGGTAGACACACCACCACATAGCCAGTGAGCTGTTTGCGAAGCGGATGATCATTCCTATTTTAGCGTCGTCTTTCTACAGAACTAAAAACAACATCCCAACCTTGAAAACAAATAAAGTAAGGAAACAAGTAGTAAATGCAGTTTCACTGACCTTTAACAAGGAATTGAGTACTTGACTTGACTTGATTCAACACTGAGCATCAGTTTTACCAGAATTACATTAAATTCCAAACACACCAATGTCTTTATAAAAAAAGGGTTAGCTGGAACTCACCCTTATATAACCCTTGGACATTGCAAGGATTTAGCTCAGCATTCATGTGGCCAGAACCCTTATGTTTAATTTTTCTGGTCACTTCCAGTTAATCTTTGCTGTCTCTTCACATTGTCGGCAAGACAATATAAATGGCCATTGCATAAGTTAGTCGAATACATTTCTTTTTATATGGTTTAATTGGATTAGCATAAAAACAAAAACCTTGGTAGACCCTTTCACATTTGACAAAGTTCCATAAACCAGCTGTTAAGTGTTTATTGCTTTGCTCAACTCGTATCCAGTTAGAGACACAAAATTGCATGAAAATTGGTAGAGCAATAATAAACGTTACGTGATGAGACAGAGTTTCACTCTCAGTTCCAGTGCGCTTTTGCTAAGCTTGGCAGGGGTTTATGGCTATGTCATGACCCATTGTTGCAACAGTCACATCTTCAAAAAATCTGATTATTGTCTCAAACCAGTTTCCTTGGTTCCAATTTTCATTAACTTTAATATGTTGTGTCCTCTATGATTCATGGAAACTATTCTAAGAAATGCTCCTGACACATGTAACAAAGATTTTTTTTCTGCAAGGGCATGGGGTGCAACAGCTGACCTGTGAAATTCAAAAACATTCAGAAAAAAAATGAGAATTGATCATGGAGAAGAAATAAATATTTGTGCCCGACTGGAATTATACGACACCAAATATCTCATATATTGGAATAGAGCTGTGAAAAAAAAAACCTGGAGAAAGCTTTATTAGATTTGCACATTTTTGACATTTGACATTTTGCACTAAGCCTCTTCCATCTGTAGTTGGCTGACGTTCACTAGTACCGGGTTGAGACAATCCAGTGTGAACACAATGGGCAAAATGCACTTTCAAGAATATGCACTTAGCATGTTCAAGAACTTGCATCAAATGCGCATTGTGAGCGTAGCATGATAATCCAGGTAATAATTATGTGACTTTACAATTATTTGGACAATGGATTTTAGATTTTAGTGTCTGGTATTTTAGCCATTCTTTCATGCCAATCTGATTAAGGTCTGGGGACTGTGTTTGGGAAGATTTGGCATTTTTCATTCCTCCACTGATGGAAGGAAGTTTTTTTGCCCAAAATTGGCACTGAACTTCACTGTACACAGCCCCATTCATCGCCCTGTTCGTGGGTGTTGTTGGGATACAACTCAGTATTCTTCCCTCTTGAAACATGGCGACTCGCGTCATACCAGAGTTCCCTTTTGGTCTCTCCTGATCACACGACGTTCTCCTGACCCTCCTCTGGATCATCCAGTTGGTCTCTGGCAAACCTTTAACCAGGATGCCTGAGCTCCTTTCCTAAGAGCCCACTAATCTACATGTTTTCCATGTTACC
>BSAI01000123.1:2656362-2708921 GCA_036245035.1 Adrianichthys oophorus | reverse complement strand
GTAATAAAAAGAGAAAAAAAACAGTAGTAGATGATAAGTCATAAGACGATTATGCCACAGATATTTGCTCTCAAGTTCAAAGGTAATTTTCTGCACCAATAGGATGGTCTAGGTTATCTTTTGCTAGCAATTCACTTCTTCTATAAATGATCGCAAAATATTTTCAACTGGGAAGTTACAAGCACAATCAATGTTGGCGACACGTCTGAGTCTCTGACCCATCTCTCAGTGTTAGTAGCCATTTTGAGGGCTCATATCTCTGGATTATATTTAACAGTGTAGATTGGAAAGTTTGCCCAGTCACCTCTGTTCATCTATGGTCTTAGCAATTCCTGGGGTTCATTTGAGTTTCCTTTGAAGGTTAGCTGGGATCATCCTAGAAGAATAGAAGAGGAACTCTGCTGCGTGGGAGGATGCCTCAGTGGAGTTTCTCTACTTCCCTCAGGCAGATCCAGTATTTGACAAAGGACAGGTGGCTGGGGACACAGAAGTGTGTCAATCTGCTGGGACTCTTGCTCCAGTGACCTGGTTCCAGATTGGTGAAAATAGATGGATTGGGATTCACTTTTGGAATTCAGTTAGGCAGTCTTAAAAATTCCTCAACTGACACTAGGCTGTTATGCCATACCACCTGTGTATTACTGGATCGCATTGTTCCATCATATCGTCATTATACAGGCCTTCTTACATGTTTTGACAGAAAAACATCAACAAAGCCCAAAAGAGGTAAAAGACTATTTTTTGATTACTGCATATCATAGAGTCAGTGAAAGGATGTTGTGTTTTGCCAAATTCAGAATCGCAGCATCCAATTATTTGTTGTGAAGGTACGGAAGTCCGTGTCTCCAAAGAGTTTGGTATTGGCTCATTAAAAATGTTTTCAGGGTGGTGATTTTTAAACTTTTAGATTCCTGAGCTTGCTCTTGTTCTACGTTTCCATTCTTAATGAAGAAAGGCACTGATTCCCTTTGGTTTATAAGTCTGTTGAATAAAACAGAAGGAGAGCAAAGACTTGGGAGACAGGGAAAAGGAAAAGACTGAGAGGATGTCCATTGGGGTTGCAGAGGAAGAGGGTTTTGGAGACGATAAAAATGGATATTTAATTTGGAAAAACAACTTGCTTTGGTAGATGGACCGTGTTGTAACTTGTTGGATCTTTTTGAGGTCTGAGCGGTGTCTATGTTCCTTCTTAAATTTCTGCTTAAGCAGGACTAATCCCCCATCAGGCCATCGCCTGAGGGCACTTGCTGCTCACTCCCAGCTGTGAAGGGAGCCAATCAGGAGGAATGGAAATGACACCGGAGAGGTCTTTGTCCTCCTCCAATCTCTTCTCTGTTTTTTCCCCCCACTACCGATATATCCCTCTACTGCCCAGTCCTTCCTCAAAGCATTCCCATTGACAGAGCTTCAAGGAGATAAATCAAATTTATTTTGGAACAAGGGAAAGAAAAGCAAGGGAGAACTGTAATGGGAGTGTCTTTGGAGCCTTTTGTAAACATTTTTAATACTCAGACGAGCCTCGCTTAGGCTCTATTTGAACGTCTAAGACAAACTACACAGAGCAAAGCGTTTAAAGAAAGCACTGATTTGATATTAAAAATTAGCAAAAGAGAAAGTTGGGATTCTATCATCGCTTTTGTCTTTTCTTTAAAGCGATGCAGTTCCAGACACAATATCTCATCTTTTTTTTTCCCCAAAAGATTCCCTATTTGCCGTGTTTAAAATATTTCCATTGAACAGTCCCCACAAGAAGATGCATAAAAAGGCACATACCCGCAGGAAATATAAAGTTCTCAGTGCCAGAGCACATAAATCCTGTTTAAAAGAAGGGAGTCTGTTGACTTTCTTTTTTCCCACCCCGGCAGCATCAGATGGTAAAACAAACAAGCCTCACAGACATACAGAGTCATCCTCATTATCCCGTCACTCCGAGAAGCGGGTTTATTTGGAAATCCCGCTTTGAGGGCGCCCGTCCTTTGCAGTGGGCGATCGATGGCTCTGATGTGAAAAGTGGTTTTGATCGGGTGCTATCGACGGCAGGCAACTTCCAGAGAGGTCCCACTTCAAAAAGAAGACATAATTCGCTGCATCAGACTCATATGAGACGGAAATGTTTAGATCGAAGACACACAAACACACCCAAGACGGACAAGGTGATTGAAGAGTGTGACCTGAGGCAATGCAAAAAAAAATAAAAAATCAACCCACTGTGCATACCCAACACTGCTGACACTGTTTTTATGGTAATCCTTTAAAGTAAAGAAATAAATAAACATGAGTCTAACAACTTTAAGTGTATTTAGTGTTGTATCAATTATTTTCAACGATTCAATTCATATCATTATTTCTACAAACAAATGTAACATTATTAGAACATTCTACAACACTGTATAGTCACATCTTTGTAAAATTCCAAGTGCTTCCACAAATTGGAATGTACTTTGGCCTGATCTTTCGTTACTTGTGTTGATCCGCTGTGATGGTATTTGATCGTTTTTACAGTAACGTAAAATAAACCTTCCATGCCGCAATCCAAATGGTATTTTCCAATATCGATGTATTCAATTAATTTCACTTTGAAACAAAAAAAAATAACGGTTTGATTTAATTAACAATCAGCCTCAGACAGATCGATTAGGCTGAATAGTAGGAATAAAAATACATTGATTCATTGATTACATTGATTAATCGTTGCGCCCCTCAGTCCATTTATATTTGCAGAAACTAGTTGATTTTCTGGCAAAAGGGGATGTTAAAGCTCTAGTGCTGACATTTGTTCGACAACCATAACCAAAACTGCCATAACGCAATCAACAAAATGTCAACGGATTTTGAAGCAGAGAAAAAACGCTTTGGGGCATTATGAAACATTTTACAATAGTAATGTGCTGCAAATCGGTGCAAAGCCAATGTGAAAAGCCGCTTTTCTACTCATCAGAATCAGCGTATTCAGGATGATCGCGTAAACGATTGAAAAGTTATGGTATTTCAAAAGTGTTATATATCAAGGGTCACTCCATTTATAAAGGGGTTCACTCATCTTTTTATTGTTGTCTAACCTGTCATCGTTCAAACATTCCTCTACTTTGTTCTATTTCCAAGTGTAGTTCTTACCTCCGCTCGTCAATTAGTAACTATAAGCTTTAGCCAAGCATTTTTAGATTTCCCTCTGTTCGGGCTAACCCCTCGATTGTTTTCAACCTCACATCTCTATTCGTATTTTCATGTTTTTTTATCAGGGAAGTGCGAGAGTTTGCCAATGGTTCTGTGTGCCTGGAGTGCGACAGTCAGTGTGAGAAAATGGATGGAAACACCTTGACATGTCTTGGACAGGTAAGACTAACCTGTGTCTAAATTAAACTTTAAACTGAAATGATGTAAATTACAACTATAGAAAACTATAGACCCAATCATTTGTGGTGTGTGCAATATCTTTATTGTACAGATATTTTTTTTTTACATTCACTAAAGACTGTTTAGTACAAATTTCAACAGATATACAGATATGTTTAGAAATAGTAGGGTTCAAAGTAAGGATGATAACATAAAAACCTTTTTTATTTAATGCCATCTACAGATGGTCACTAAAATGCTTAATAAAGCGATTAAATAAAAGAAAAAGGTTGTTTTGGACACACATTTTGATCAAATTTGATTTTTTTTTTAAATCAATGTGATAGTGCAAATCTTTTTACAGAACTTTTGAAAAATTGTGATGTTAAATCGGAAAAAGGTATTTTTTCATAAACACTTTATTTATGTAAGAACACACACTCGAGCTAATCTAAGCAAATGTTTCTTAAAATCATTTGGAGATGACTGGAGAAACTTTTTTTTTCAATGTTAGATTTGTCGATAAAAGCTCTGAGTTATATTACAGCCAACTGAGGAAAATCTGTGATTAAAAATGGTTTTGCATGATTTTAATTAAACTATTAGCCTATGTTAGCTAGGTTAGCTAGAAAAGATACATCTCTATCTCATATTGTAACAGTTTTTATGTGAAGAAAAAACACACATTTTCATTTGTAACAACTTTAAAGTGGCTTTTTAAAAAAAAATGGTGAACTATATCTCAATGTATGTTTTTAAATAGCATACTACGAAATTTTTACAAAAAGTACGTACAAGTCTAAATCCAATAGAAAACTCATGAAAACTCAATTAAAAGTGTTTATCAACAATGTAAGGGGACCTTTTTTCCTGAAAATTGGAAAATGCCTTTTATCAAATTAAAAGCTATTCAAGACCATAATGCTGTTGTATAATGTTGCTATCTACAGTTCTCCATTTAGCTCATGCTCGTTGACTGTATGTAAGAGCTTCACTCTGTAACCCCTCCCCCGCCTCACATTCCAAATTGCAAGTGGGTGGTCCCAAAATCCCATAAACTTCTATTTAAAAATAAACAGCTGTTACTGCAAAATCTTTGTCAGAATAATCATTCTAGCTCTGATACCTCTTTTTAACATCTTCTTGTTACTCCAACTTTTTTTTCCATTATTTTTTTGCCTGCAATGCAATTTATTTAAGCTATAAACTAACCAATCAGATGCCTCAATAAAAGTGTGTGGCCTCATGTCAAACATTTGATTGACAGATTCAGTTAGGGGTGTGGCTTACCAACAAGTTCACTCCTGATTGGGGAGAGTGGTCTCCAAAGAAGTGTTGACTCAGACCGTGGGCCAATCACTCCATACATGTCACATGATTCCAACATGTTGATATCTGTGTCACGAAAAAAAAACGCAACTGAATTAATGTAATTTCATTGGAGCCAGAAGTAAGCCATTTTAAATGGGGGATGTCACACTAGCCTGATCCGGTTCTCATATACAATCAATGTTGATAGTAGACTAATTGGGAACTCCCGCAAATGCTCAAAAGTGTTTTTTTGTTGTTTTTTGTTTGGATATATATATATATATATATAGCTTTTATTTTATATTTAATGAAAACTATAACAAGTAATGTTGCCGATCTTACCTGCTTTTAGCCTAAATCCCAGTTAATATAAGCAAGTGAAAGATTTTTATGATTATTAAGGAATTTTATAAAAAAAAAAAAAAATCTAAATCCAAGTTTACACATAGCTTGTGATATAAATGTATAGTACTGCTAGCGCAACAAATGTTGGTGTACTGCAAAGGCCAATTTTGCATTTGCGGTGATACATCAGTGGAAGTTGCATTTAATGGGCTGCATGACTGATTTCAGTAAGGCTTGTGATTGTGTGACTAACCTTTTCTGACGGTCCCCTGAGAAGGAAAATGAGAGATCAAAAGAGAGCGACTTTTTCGTGATGTGCCCAGACTGCTGACGTTGAGATGCTGGTCACAGCTGAGTAGTAAATAACACCAGAGTCAATCATCCAAAGGCGCCTTTACACACACATACTCATGCATACAGTGCACACGGACACGCTTGAACACTTTCAGACATGTGGGTGCGCCTGGACGTATGTGCGGTCACGTGCGTGTGCGCAAACATGCAGAATAAGACTGTTTACCGATGCCTGAAAGCGTCCGACTGCGAGGGGCCGTCCGTCAGGTCGCTGCGGTCATCATTAACAGCGATACGAAAACTCCCAGCTGCCTCCTGGCTTACACAAACAAAACACTTTGCAGAATTGTAAGTTCGGTTGAGCTCAGTTGCCGCTTGCCATCTCCACCTCATGAAATGACCTGATTTCTTACACATTTTGGCAATTTTGTCAGGATTGCCGCAGAATGAGCTCTATGCAATTTGCCCACCACATTATAAATGACGGAATGGAATTCATGTGGGTCCTGCCAGATAAATTAGCTGTAATATTGACGTGATTTGCCAGATTTGAATTTGATTTTGTTCAGTTCTCCTCAATCTGCTCATATTTTTTTTCTCCCAACCTTTCGTCTCCCTTTTTCCCATTCCAATTTCCATAATTTTATTTCCCTCATCCTACCATTTCTCTCCATCTGTCTTTGTTCGTTTACCCGTCTCATCCTTCTACACCTTTTTTTTGTGTCTTTTTCTACACTGCATTCGCCCTTCGTCCGTCACCTCTTCATGACACGTCTCATCCCTCTTCCTTTCTTCTCCCTTCACAGGGCCCGGACCAATGCGTGAAATGCCTCAATTTCAAAGACGGGCCCAACTGCGTGGAGAAGTGCCCTGACGGGTTGCAGGGTGCCAACAGTTTCATCTTCAAATACGCCAAGGCCAACAACGAATGCCATCCCTGCCACGCCAACTGCACCCAGGGGTAAGGAGTTAGACACACAAAAACTAATTTTTAGTCCATTCTTTTGACTCATAAAAAGGGGAACCCGGCTCAACTCCTGAGCAGCAATCACGCAGGGTGGATGAAAAAGGATCGACTTTAAAAGATGGACCAAAAATGAGGGAACGGGTGCTGACAAATGGGAGGAAGAGCAAAGATATGAAGCCAAGGGATGTTCAAGCAGAGAAAATTAAAGAAGCAGAAAGGAACAGCTGGCTGTGAATAAAGGAGATGCTGAAACTATTGTCTGCGAACAAGAGATGTATCCATGGGAGGTTTGGAACTGGCCAAATTTCCCTTTGTTAGGAGCTTTTCTTTTAAAAGCTTCATGAACAGATTGCTGCAGAACTTACTTTCTTTTCTAAATAAAAAAAAAACAGGTTTGAGCTGAAAGGTGTCATAAACAAAGAAGCATAAGAGTTGTAGGGAAAAAATTGTGTTTTAGGATCAAATTTGGATGTTAAAACAGGGTTCAAGTGTGGCTTGCCGAATTAAATGGAGACAATATTAAAAAATAGAACGACTTGTGAAGAATTAAATTACACTTTAGTTTACTGGCACACAAAAATTGACTTTCATTCTATTTAGTTCCCTACATATTTCGTAAAAAGTCCATAGGAGCTATAGAATTTTTATTAACTCTTGGGATCAATCAAGATTAATTTTTTTTAAAAAGTGCTTTTCATGTGTTGCAACTCAAAGTGCTTTACATTTAAAAACAGTTAACAAAATATGAAAAAGAAGAATAATTAAATATAAGATAGTAATTGTAACCATATTTACTAGGCTTTTTTTTTTTATTAATTGCGTTCAAATATTTGCGCATATTTAAATATAATAATAATCTAATCCCCCCCCCCAGAAATTTGACAAAAAGGTTCAAATAAAGAGTGTTTTATTCAACCTGGCACAGACATCCACCAGGATATAGGTATCGAGAGATCCAGTATTGGGGCACTAATTGTGTTCTCCCACACCTAGAATATTGTCAAAAATGCAACCTAAGTTTTTTGTTTGTATGTTTTAGAGTTATGTTGCATTGTCTAAATAATGCAATAAACAATTGCAGCAGTTTGAATCTATTTTTTAATCTCAAACCAAAAGAAACCCCAAAAGAATAAGCCCGACTGCCTGTAAACTATAGAACTTTGATACAGAAGCAACTTCATCAAAGATCCGTGTGACTTGAAGGCTGAGCCTTTTTCTTTCCATTCGAACAAAAGTGGGGAGACACCATCAGGGAAGCAGCTGAACACTGAGCCATTGTTAGGGATTAAAAAGATAATGATGGGTAAGGAACTGAAAGGGAGCTCATTGGTGGTCTCTGCAAACGAAGTTAGGGCTCCGAAACCTAGCAACAGAGTTAGTGAGACTATCTTAGGAGGAGAGGGACTTAATTTATCTGTCTCCGACATGGCAGGGGCTCATTTTGTGTTATTGCAGTTCCTTGGTGAAAGTTATTGAAGCAGATTTAGGAAGGGAGAAGCAAAACATGTCACAGATGCAAGCTATTTGGTTGAATTATCTTGAGTGTGATTCCATCGGGCTCTGTCACATCTTGTCTTAAAGACTGGGTGAGGGCCATGTCCTTTTTCCTCATAAAACCTATTTTTCTGCAACCTTGCAAATGTGGAAGTGATTGGTAGTTGTTATTTAAAATAGCCAGACCCAATCAAAGTGGTGATTTGATTGATAAAGAGAAAACCACCTCATTCATTCATCATTCATTTTCCAATCTGCTTTATCCCTTTCGGGGTCACGGGGTTGCCGGAGCCTAACCCGGCTACTCATGGGCGAAGGCAGGGTACACCCCTGGACTGGTCGCCAGTCTGTCGCAGGGGCCACAATCACACACCCATGCACACTCACATTCACACCTACGGACAATTTAGAGAAACCAATTAACCTGTGAAGCATGTTTTTGGACGGTGGGAGGAAGCCGGAGTACCCGGAGAAAACCCACGTATGCACGGGGAGAACATGCAAACTCCATACAGAAAGGTCCCCCAGCACTTGAACCGGGAACCTTCTTGCTGTGAGGCAGGAGCGCTAACCACTGCGCCACCGTGCAGCCAGAAAACCACCTTAGGAATAAAAAAATACTTGAAGACTAACTCCAGTCATCTTTTGAGATATTTTATTTATTTGATTATGCCGTTTTTATCCCAACTCTTCCCAAAAAAGTCTTGTGGTTGTTGTTTGTGGTATTGATATGTCACATACAACAACTGGTGCCATGAATTAAATGTAGATTCCAGTGCTTCATTTGAGACACGTCTCTTACTTACATTCTTTTCAGTTTTACTGTACAGTTCTAGCCGGTGATGTCACCTTTCCAGCGATTGTGGGTGGGCGAGGTCGTAAAGTTGCGCGAAGCAAACGAAATTTTCACTGTACTGTAAAAGTTACTTGCATCGATGAGACAGTTGCAACACTTAACGTTCTGAAATAAAAATTAAATGGATTTGATGCAATTTTATACATGTGTAAGGTGTATTAATAAGTGGTGATATATTGTCTCTGATACAGTATAAGGATACATATCATACCATAGCAAGTATCACGATACATATCGAATCGCCAGATTCTTGCCAATGCACGCCCCCTCACCCGTTACTGAGAGCTCTCTGTTTACATGCTAGCTTACAGCACCTTACACCCTCAACCTAATATTACCGGTAAAACCAAAATGGCGAGCGATATTAGGGCAATCCAGCCGTAGCGTTTTGAGCCACATGCCAACTCAGACAAGGAAAGCGAAGATGTGCATGGATCTAGTTGTTTACAAGTGGTTGCATCAGAATGAAGTGAAGTGGGAGCTTGTTGCCCTCCCACCTTCATTTTTACTGAACAAATTCTATATTTTTGTTTTGAAGAATTTTTCGCCTGCTCCTGATTCATGCAAATTCATATGAAGAAATAATGCAAATTTAAGATTGTTTTCTTAATATATGTCCTCTGTCATCAGAAAAATGCCACAAGAACATGTTAAAAACACAATTCTTGCTTGAGTGGGTCTTTAAGGTAAAGTTTTTTTTCTAAAAGTTAGCAGTGAGAAATAAGTTGCCTTTCCCTTCTTCAAAGCCCCAGAAGCTACTTTTTTTATTTTCTTAATTTTTATAAAGTCATTGATTGTGTGTGGTAACAGCTTGGACCCACAAACACACACACAAAATCTATTTTCCAGTTCAAGCTCTCCAATCAAGTGTCCAGAATTAATGAGGAGCGGGCCCTAATCACCTCCTGCTCGCACAACGCCTCTTAGTGATAGATGTGTTATCAACAGCGAGACCGAAGCATGCGTGCAGTTTCTGTTTGACGAAAAAAAGGAAAAAGGAAGCCATTGAACTTCAAATTCACCTAAAAGTAAAACCCATTGTTCTACATTAAAAGAAAACGTTTTTTGAAAAAGGATTTTAAATTATCAGGATTTGAAGGATGCTTTGAGGCTAAGAAATGTCATCAACAATGCAAATAGTCACTCATTTTCTACTTCAGCAGTTCATTTGTTGGGAGGATTTGCCTATGGCTACTTAATCAATGGAAAGTCAATAAGCCCTTCCTTTTTTTTTTTTTTAGCTCTTGGGGGAAATATTTGCAGCTATAGGTCTTTTGGCTGCTTAAAGCTTCCCTTTATTTACCATAGTCATTACTTTAGAACCTCTACCAGTCAGTGCCTGTCAAGCAACAGATGGAAAATATTTCCCGCCTATGCATGATGAAAAAAATGTTATCTGCTTGTTTTGAAGAAATGATTCAGATCATCGCCAATACACTGACAGTTCTAGGCGAAAATCTATCATCATGAATTTTTTAGGCAATGTTAGACTTCTGATGATTTCTTTAAATGTTTCTTTTGCTCTGGATGATTGACAGAAAACTGCTAATCTAACTGGGAAGCTGAGAGCCAAAAATGCTTATGTATCTCCATATAGATAGACGTGTGATTTCAAGGATGCTGACAGATATCCACATTTCTTTTTGTGTTTGTTGTGGGTAGAAAATCTGATTGCTGACCTTGTCATACAATGTGGAAGTTGAAGAAATGCCACTAGTGTCATGTTTTCGCTTCCCAGTTCTTATGAGGACATAATGCTGAGAAAGTTGGCTGCTAAAGGTGATGGAGTCAAGGTTCACAATCAAAAGTAGTCAGGGGAATTTAATAGTATATGGTCCCATATTGATAAAGTGAAAAGTGGATTTTCAGAATCATTCTGGTGGAGCCAAAGATGCTCTCACAAGTTTTGCATGTCCAAGTCAAGTCAGAAGTCGTTGCGTTCAATTTCAAGATAAGTCTCATATCTTTGGTGATCAATTCAAGTCAAGTCAGAAATTTTTATATGTGATTTAAAGCCAAGTCTCAAGAATTTGTTGAAGTTCCAAGTCTTCAACAGTAAACAGCTGTAATTTCTTGAATTGTAATTTCAAGTCCTAAAAGCAAATATTAATGTTATATTAAATATTTCATTGTGACAAATTCTCATGAAGTTGCTCTTAACCAGCTTGTGTTGACAGGCTGTTGGCGCCTCCTCTTTCTTACTGCAGAAGCTTTTATTTTTTTGACCAGGCACCAGCTTACAATTCCTAAATCTTTGAGATCGAGTCCCAAGTTGCTGCATGAGACTAAAATATGGCTGAAATCCAAGTATCAAGTCCAATTCCTCATCTCTGGCTAGAAGCACGATACATAACTCAGTGTTCCAATGAGAAAGTCCAACCCGGGCTCACTCCCAAGTCGTCACATATTGGGTAGGAGGAGCCCTCCGTGTCAAATATTGTCGCTTCTAGTGGACCCAACTCGTCTTGTTTGACGCGCTGGCTCATCAAATTAAATCAAGGCTCCACTATCCCCAGGCTGCAAATTGTTACCGATCCGGTACCAGACTGCACTAGTACCCCAACCCTAACCATAACCTGGTACCAGACGTAGTTCCGGATGCTGTACCGGTTCCAGAGGGTGCTAGGGTACTGGTACTGTACACGTCCAGGAGCAGACCGGGCTAGGTTACCGATACTGGACTTGTCTCTAGGTTCGGTTTGCATTCGGTACAGCATCCGAAAAAACAACTGGACCCCTAATTTAATCGGAACAGCCGGCGCATCAAGAAACGACGAGTTGCGGGGCACCCAAACCATCAAAGAGTGACGTAGAGGGCTCTTAACCATGCGCCAATATGTGATGACTTGGAAGTGAGAAGGGCTTGGAAAGTCATGTCTGCAGGCAGCAACTAATATCATTTAAAAACAATAAAAAAACCTTTTAAAAGTTAAAAAGAATAGAACAGTGTTCAGTCTGCGCTGTTTGGTCCACATCAAAATTGTTAACACATTGCTGTCCATTTTGCTTCGATATTTACTTGTTATTTCATTTTAAAAATGGGTAAAAAGTGACAAATTGAGGTTACTGTCAAGTAAATCCTTTTACTCAACCATCAACTGTATAGTCAACTGGACTGAGTGAATGTGACATCACAGAGAGAAAACAGCTTGATTCCGGCTCCAACCAACCAGTCAATTCAGTCGCCACTTTTTCCCTATTCGGAAACTCCCATGTTGAAACCAGACAACGTCAGTAAGTAGTGATCGGTCCGTGTTGATCTGCGTTATCATTTCTATGGCAACCACTCTTTAGTCCATACCCCTACCCCTTGAAAGCAGACTCGGGGGAATCTGTCAGTCAAACATTTGGAGCGTTCGGCCAACATGAACCACGTACTTTTATTGAGGCATCCGATTGGCCAGTTTATACCTTGAATAACTTGCACTTCAGACAAAATATAATGAAAAAATGGAACTAGCAAGAACGTGTTTAGAAGAAGGACTGTGGTGCCAATGGGAATTTTTGAGAACCTCAAGTGCTTCCTAGTTTGTGACAAATTGAGAAATGGAAGGTGGTGGTACACATCACACCTGATATGACACTCTTGCTTTTCAGAAAACACTAACCAAAAAAAACTACCTAAAAAAGATCAAATCAAGACTCCTAATGTTCCCAACAGCTGACTGTTCTTTTGGTAGTTTACTTTTTTAAAAGGTTTTCACATGGTGGATGTGTGTGGGGATTGGTTTGCGCATCCTTTATCCCCCAAATGTCCAAAAAGCCTCTTTGTGTAGGAAATGCTCTGACACCCAATGCAGGGAGTGTTTCTCATTCAACCAATTCTTTAATATCCCAAGAAACCAGAAGAAATGCCCTCCAGCGAACGCTTCTCTTTGTGTCACGCTAACAGGTGGTTGACCGCGTTTGCACCACCGCATGTCCCTGACCAGAGACAGCTGATTGACGTGGAAAGAAGACAACACCGGGCGTGCTCATAACCTGTCCCTGATTTATTATTTTATTTTCTGATTTTTATGCCCTGCAGGTGCATCGGACCAAGACTTCAGGATTGTGTTGGGATGATGGACAGGTAAGGATCTCCAGATACATTTGTTATGTGGGGCTGGGGGAGGGAGGTATCCATAGATTCAGGCCCAACTTGTTAAGATTCATGCTTCTTGTTCACAACACTGTTGCCGGTTGGAAAAGAGAAGAACATAGTCTTCCAAATGTACTTAACCTTTTACAATCTATTTTCACCTTTGATGCCTCCAAAATAAAATTTAAAAAACCTATAAAAACTTTTTTTTTTCCTTTAGGGTTACCCCCCCCCCCCCCATTTATCTAGCTAGCAAAAACATTACATCCTTCTTTATAGATCATTTTAGGCCTCCACTGAAGGCTCTGCAGGCCCTGACAGTACACCACTGGTAATTGGACATCCAGTTCGTCATGTCCCATCCTCTTGCATGGACTCATTTCTGAACTTTAACCCTGAAAAGTTTATTAAATTAAATAATTGGCATAACAT
Organism: Adrianichthys oophorus; assembly: GCA_036245035.1. NCBI lineage: Eukaryota > Metazoa > Chordata > Actinopteri > Beloniformes > Adrianichthyidae > Adrianichthys > Adrianichthys oophorus. The sequence continues at coordinate 2,695,808 of BSAI01000123.1, read as the reverse complement.
TAGTTTCATTGTTTTGTTTTGAAGAATTAAGATGTTCCGTTAACCCTTTGATGAAATCCAACAAAAAATTACAATATTATTTTCCTAAATAAAAAATGAATGGTATTCGTTTTGATACATTGGGGGATTTGCTAATGTGAATTTAAGATGAAAAAATACTGACATAAGTAACTTTACCCACTGTTTTAAATTTGCTGTACACTATAAAAATGGTGCAACGGTATTAACAAGTATTAATTATCAACACATCTTGCATTTTTTAATACAGCAAGTAAACTCTTCGAACAATAACTTGCAAAACTTAAAAAAAAAGTTTTTAATATTTTTTCTTATTTTCTTATTTTATTTTGGAGGCAGTAAAGGTGACAATGATTGTAATCGGTTAAGTGACAATTCCGATGAAGTTGTTCCCTTGTCCTACAGTAAAATTGTTATTGAGACTTTATGGAGGCAGCCATTTTGAAATGATCAGGAAAACCCTTCTACTGCTCCTAGTGGAAGGATGATGAACTACAGGGGAGAAACTCTGGACCAACTTATATACAATGTGTTTTTAAGGAAACATTAGTTTGTGTTAAAGAGATAGTTGTCTCAGAAATGTGTGTATCAAATATGATATGAATGGTTTTATGGGGCTAAGAAACTTAATATTTAGTATAAATGGTGATTCTATCATCAGGATAACTAACTTTTTCATGTTTACTTACATTTTTACCAGATTTTTAACAGATTTTTATGACTCACGTGAGCAAAATCCACAATTTTCAATTTAAAAAAAGTTCTTTAAATCGTTTCATTTCTTATTTTTTTTATTTTTAAAACATTGATGAATAAAAGAAATTCCATAAAATGTCAAAAGTTTTGGACAGTCTAGACTGGGTTGTGATAATGCTTTTAGATTTTTTTTAAAACTTTGTTTAACTGAGGCTCCACTATCCACAAGTTTTCTATTAACTGCTAATGGCCTTCTTTAACTGGTGGATTTTTTAACCTCAAGCACAAAGGTCCAAACATATGTTCTTTTACGCAATATTATTGTGCTTTAAAGAGGGGCAGAGGAGATTTGGGCTCTGGCAAGAGGTTGAAAATGGAGTATAGATAGGTGGAAACAAGTGGAAAGGACGAGGACAAAGAGTAATAAAAGAGCCGAATAAACGGGAATTTAACAGTATCAGCAAGTGCAAGAGGTATGGAAATGGCAGATGCATTAGTGCTGTCATTAAAGCAGAGAAAGAGCTTTTAACATCCGACCTTTTAGCTTCTGTTCAGCAGATTAATTTTTTCCCTCTGAAGACAAAAAAGCAAGATTTTAAGGACAGGGACTTTTGATTGCTCATTTTTGGGGGAATTATTTTACTTTTAACAGAATTAGACACATGAGTTTGAGAGTCATAGCCAAAGAATGCTAGAATGAGAGTGTAGTTGAGTGTAGTACAAGTCCTATACTTGTGTTGGACGAGATCATGAAAGTATGTACCTGTACTTGTGTTCTCTTTTTGATGAAAGGGGATGCTTTTGTGATAAGGGGTAACTGGGTTCTCAAAATTTAGGTTTCAAAAACTTACTGTCGGGGAAAAAAACAGTGGGAATAACGAAGTATTTTAGATGAATTGGGGTGAAAATAGAAGATACACTTATCTTCTTAGACTTTTAGCTGTTCCTAACTAAAAGTGAAGCCGAAAGTGAGTCACTCGGCAGGATGTTCAATGTTTCATATTTTGCGACTTTTTTTCCAAATGGCTCAGCGAGGATCAAATCAAACCAAAACATTCATAAAGTTCAATATTCAGTCAATCAAAGAACAATCAATAATCAAATCCAAATTAAATCAAAATACTGCACTAGAAGGCACGCTTAAAAACCTTATTATTTTTTTTTTATGACAGTACGTCTCTTAATTCAGAGCACCTGAAATATGGATTAATTCTTGAGCTGCTTACTGATGTTGTAGGGATTTTTAGATGTATATGGTGCTGTCAAAAGGTTAGGCTTGCAAACAAGGTTGGGTGTTGAGTGTAAATGCACTAATGCCACTAACTTGTAGCGTTGTCGGACTTTGTTCTTTTTACGTGCCATTAACAAGGTTGTGAGTCAGCATAGTCAACGTTAGCGGGATCAGTCTGGAGTTACAGGTATTATTAATATGCTGACATGTTAATATGTAGCATGTTACAAACAAGTTCTAAACTACTGGAAATGCAGCTAATTAAGTCTGACCAACAAACTTATCTCTGACTTCCTTAATGTGTCTTTTGAATGCATTCATTTACGGTGCGACATGTAGTTCAGAAAATACGATATGTATATGCACATGGAGTGACCGCAACCCCCTTTTTGGTAAGGACAGTAGGAACTAAGCCTGTAATCATTTTTTTGAAGTCTGATTGTGTGTCTTTATGTTTGTAGGACGCCTCTTATCGCGGCAGGGATCATTGGAGGATTGTTTATCATTGTTATTGTGGCGCTCACTGTGGCCATTTATGCACGCCGCAAAAGTATCAAGAAGAAGAGGGCGTTACGTCGCTTCCTGGAAACAGAGGTAAGATGACTAGGATTTGTTTTTTTACATTTACTTTCAAATACGTTAAAGTGAAACTACAGCACAATTAACAGTATTGCACTGTTTCCTTTGCAAAGTATCATACTGTAAACCGCAATGCAAAGTGACAAAACTGACAATATCCAGTTGTTTTTTTTATGTTGTACGATGCCTTGCAATAAACTGCAATGCAATAGGAAAAGTAAAAAGAAAAAAAAAATCATGTGATTTACAGGAACTTACTGTAAACAACTTAGCATGACGGGAAAATAAAGTGCGTGATTGTAATTAAGAATAGACTGCCCAAGAACCATCTGAAAATGTTTCATTTGTTCACGTCCATTTGGCATCTACAAACTCGATTTTGTTAGTTTTTTTTTTTTTTTTCCTAGAAATAGCAGAAATGCACGGGAGTTAAAGTTTGAATGTTAGCGTATGTTGCACCATAAGTTAGTAGCGTATGTCAAGGCATGACATTGCTATCCTGTATAATTGGACCTCTATTAAACCAGGAACTCATGGCTTGATAAATGGTTTCACTAATGACCTAAAGGTATGTCATTGTCAAAGCCACCTGGTCTAAGGCTGTACGACAACATGCTGCACATGCAACATAGAAAAGGCAAAGTGTCAGTGCCAAAGGTGTCTCATGGTAAAATCTGTTGTTTTTGTTTTTATAACTTAGAAAAATAAGTTGATAAATTAAGTTATTAAAAAAAAGTTACAAGCTCTTATTGGCGAAAGTGCTGCCAGTCAGTTACTGTAAATTTGTCCGAAGTAGTCGTGAGCAAACCTTGAAGGGATAAACCTTGGCCGGGTACTAAGCCAGACCACGAAGGTGCGTAGGTGGTTTTTCAAATTATGCACGGCCGCCATCGCCCATCGATCTGGCCTTGAAGACAGCTCATTTCTTGGAAGCATTAGACAGCAGATCAGACTTTATATTCAAGGGAGAGAATCAAAGATTGCGGTGCAGGTTGAACAGCGCGCACGAGCCCGGGAGGTCGCAGCTTTGTTCGTTTTTTTATTCTATTGGTGTGTCGTATGCGCCAGGCATGTAGAGCCATGGGAAGTCCTACAACATAAACTAGTTCACAAAGACACCGTTCACCTTATTTGTTGTTTGCAACCCAACGGTTAGATCATCAGTGCAAGTGAGCGGCCTTGCCTCGGAGCAGACCAGGCCGCTTGTCATTCCCTATTACTGTAATTTACAGGTAGAGCCTGAAGTGTAATAGACAGCTGTCAGGTCCAAGACAAGGGGAGGGCGACCACGGGCAGTTTCTGCCTCGTCCTGGCCGCACACATCCATCTTAATCAGTCGTTCCCCGTTCTGACAGCAACTTGACCTGGGGGGAAGCAGATTTGCTAATTTACTGTCACGGCAAAGGAGGGGCCGGGAAGGATCCGTCCCGTTGCGAGATTTTTTGTTTCTTTGCTCCTTTTGCATCTTCATCTGTGTTGGGTTGATGCCAAGCAAGGACTATGGCATTAATGGTGTCTTGAAGGAATTTTGGTCAAAATTAGTCTTCTTGTTCTTTTGAATCAAAATGCAAACTGTGCAAAACGACACAAAGCTGCTACTTCTGTTCAGCTACAGACACACCGGACGATGATCAAGAAATTCACATAGATACCTGTTATTTGGTACAAAACCTTTTTAGCTTTCAATAAAATAAGAGTGGAGGTACGTTTAAACCCCTCTGCAACACAAGGGGGCGCTTTCAATGAAAATGTAAATGTAAAAACGTTCGCGTTAAAGTGTAGTGTTTAGCCCACGGTGTTCATTCTTGACAAGTAGGGGCTTCTTTTGCTTTTTCTACTGCTTACCGTCGCATGTCCTCCCCCAGTTGGAAGAGGCTTGGACGAATTGTCAAAGCAGTGCAATTTTTGTGAATGGCTTATACTTTCTCAGCTCTATTCTAATATATAATAGACTTTGTGTTATATAATTCTGGCCTGCCAAAAATCACAATTATTAATACCTCCTGCATCATGGATTTTCAAACGGTTGGTACTTTTGTGGATTAAAAGGGACACCATCCAAATGTTACTACGAAATTCAAGTATCTGATTGGCCAAAGTTCTACCTGGCGTAACTTTCAACACGTTCGTAGAAACTTACATAGCTATGTGTTAACGTGAGAGTTTGGAAGCTGGATTTCCATAGACTTTTCATTGGAAGTGGTCTCTTGTTTTGCCGAGGGGGTTTGAACGCACCTCCACTCTTATTTTGTTGAAAAATAAAAAGAGTTTGTACCAAAAAGATAAATATTTATGCACATTTTTGACAAATACACTGATATTTTTAAATCATCTTCTAAATGTCGCAGATATTGCTGCTTTCATAGTTCTATCATTCCAATCTCAAGGCTTTATTCTTATGGCATCCAGTGTGCTTTCCTTGCATTTCTGCATCACTCCTTCTAGATGAAACTGCGCAACAAGCTTTAGCAAACGCAGATCCTCTATTCACGAGCATAATAGAGCCGAGTGTGTCTGTGAATGGAGATCAAGCTTGTCTGGACGAGGGATTTGGGGACAACCAAGGCTCAGGGACTCCCTCTTTTCCTCTTCTTTATCTGCTTTTTAAACAGAGAGCTCACCTCTGGTGTTAGATGGGGATAAGGGAGGCCTCCAGTGCTGTCAAATCGGAGCTATTTCCATATCAAGGCCGCGTGTGAAGGCTGTTGTGCTGTGTTGACTTGCAAAACACACTGCTGATGCTTTTTCTTTTTTCCTTTGTTTTACTGTTTTTTTTTTCTTTTTCTTCTGTCCTTCCCTTGAGGAAAAATATTAAAACAGCTGTCTTCAGCTGGAGTGCTTTTAAAGAAGTCCCCTAAAATCAGAGTTGTCTTGCTGTGGCACGGCCGAAAACCTTCACCCAGGTCCAACAAAGCACTAAGACTACTTTGAATTGTCCTTCACTGCTTTCTTTAGCTGCTGGTGCAGGGTCGGGACAGCTCCTGTGCAGCTTACCTGCTTCCTCTGCTTCCTTGCAAGAAGGATTTCAGCGGTCAGGAACACTGAACAGCTCCTTTTCTTTCCATTGGGGTAAAAAAAAATCTGAAAACAGAACCAAAGCTCTGTCGTGAACACGTAAAAGTGCCGCTGTTTCAAAGCTAGATAGCATTTAGCATGGGGACAATGTGCATACTAAATAAAAGCAGACATTTAAAAAATGTACTTAAAAATTTTGGCCTATTAGGTTTAATCCTACTATTATGTTTGGACCCCCATGTGGACTCAAACACAGTATAAGTTTCAAGTAGAAGCAAAAAAAACCCCAATATTTAGTAGCCATTATACTAGGTTAATAAAAAAATTACTTTTTAAATTTTATTAAATTAAATTATTATTTTTTTTAGGTTTGATGCTGTTGTTTAGTCACTTTTTCATGTAAAAATGACCAAATGCAGTGGTCCACTGGTCAATTTTAGATTCCTTTTTTAAAATAAAATATTATTTAAATCATCATCAATAGGAAACTCTGATACAAATTAATTAACAGTGAATCGGGAAAAAAAAAAAAAAAAAAAAACAATACTTTGGTAAAGTTTTGAACCTACAATACAAGCCCAAATAATCATACGACCACTACTGTGCTTAACAACAGATTTTCTGTGGAAATCACGTTCGGTTCTTTTTAATTAGCGTCAAGCGGTTTTACTCTGGCCACATCTGTCTATGGAACACAAAAGTTTGGGGTTTTTTTCATGAGTTTAGAAGCAGTTCCGTTGTTCTTCATTCTTGTTCTGACAATGCCTCCTCAGTGTCATATTTATATTCCGAACAAAGATGCTAACACTTTTAAATGTATGAGTAGTAAGAAGAGAAGTGAAAACGAGGTCACAGAAAAGGGAGCACAGGCTCCAGGCAGATGGAGAACGAAACAGAAGGGAAAGACCAATGCTGTCATCCAAAAACAGAAATCTGGGGACTGTAATGGGCAAAACTGGACAGCTGAAGGGTGGCAAAACTGCCTGGAAGAAACCACAACTCTGACTGCTTCTTGGTTTTCATTTAACTCGTGAACAGCAGTTAAGAGATGACAGACGGCGTTAACTTGGTGTTTTCATAGATTTTTTTACGTTTTTTTATGGCTGCTGGTGAGTTTTCATCCACGTTTTTTTTTTTTTTTCAGGGCCATGTAAGCGATGCTAAGTAATCAAAGATTAAAGGATCATGTTTAATGCGTGCTGCAGAGGAGAAGTTAGCTCATTAAGGATGTGACGAGCTCGCTCATAAGTGCATCTTGCATGCTGATGCTCATTTGTACAAATTGGCTTAATGAGGTCTCGCTGTGACATTGTGATTCCCCAAGCATACACGTGCAGCTTTAGCTTAGAATGCAAATTCAAGGAGAAATGCGTTACAAAGGATGACTAAACCAGTGTTTTATGAACGCTGACCGGTTGGCCTCCAAATAATCCCTTTTATGCCCCTATTGTGTTCAGGTCAATTTGGACTCTTTCTGAAAATGGAAGGAGTGTCTATTGCTTAGGTCTTCTCTTTTGTTGATGGTTGATTTAATGCGTCAAAATTGTCTTAGTTTGCAATTAACTAATTACAACTTTCAAGGGGTCATTTTGACCCTAACCCAGTGGTGCTTCTAGAAATGTTTTGTTACAAATCATGGCATTTCAGGATCGCACAAATACCACCTTGCACACACAACCCCTGGGTCCTGAAATCTAAGATTTAAATCAAACTTATTGAGTAATTTCAGAAAAAGATTTTTCAAATCACTTTCAACTCAATTTAATTATTTGTGCTGTTTCCACATTGTAAAAACAATTGAATAAGTAATTATCAGCACATTAAAAAAAAACTATTGATGTTTAAACTAAAAAGGCTACCACTTCCAATCAATCTAGCCCTCTTTGATTAACGTGTTTTTCAGAGAATAAATCGCTTTTTTTTTTTTTTTAACATAGTCTGGATTGGGAGTGCAACTCGTACTGAGATGCGACGTATCTGTGATTTTTTTTAAACATTAAATAGCGGCTCAGCCTCGCTGAAGTCGTTTTGAAGCAACGCAGATGAAGAAATTAATACATTTAGTGAAATGAAGTGATGTAGAGAGTTTAGTTGACTTGTTAGCATGTTCTTTATGCTATAGTTATCGGAATATTTGTTTATATGTTGTGCTAATACACAAGATTCCTCCTATGTTTCATGAAGCAAATAAAGCATTAATGTGTTATGGCAGTGAAGCGTGCCTGTTTTCTGTCTGTTATTGTTTTCTCTTGTATTATTACGATTTTGATTTCAAAATAAAATATTGTTCCAGTATTTAGTTAAACAAATGCCACAGAAAAGTGTGACTGACGTACTCCAGACTTTTTCTTTTCTTTTCTGAGACTCCTGAATAGAAAATAGACTCTTATAAAAAATAAAAAATCTAAAAAGTTATTCAGATCAGCTTTTATTTAGAAACATTTTTGTTCAGAAGAAACTTGAGGTATATCTTTTGTGTAGTTAGTGTTGTGAAGGCAAGTGGTAAAGGATTGTCTTTTTTTCCTCTTTTCTCTTTATTATGTGATATAGTGGGCAGAAATAAAATAAGAATTTCGCACTTTTCACTCCTTCTTACTAATGTTGTTTATTGAATGTATTACTGCTTGATTATACTATCCATGAAAGGAACAAATAAACCAAACAAAAAATGGGTAAAAGCCTCCCTAATGCTAAAGTATATATTCAAAAACATCTGCAGCAGATTTATGTAGAAATGTGTCTCAATATTCATCCATAATGTTGTTATACTGTAGCTTGCTTTAATTGGAAAAAATTTATAAAAATGAATTTAAATTACCCATAAAATAGTGTGTTTTTGGTAAGGGGATAAACAATGTAGTATAGAAAGATCAAACAAACACAGAAACACAATGTTTTTTTAGGTTTTAGATTTTTTCCTTTACTGCACTCTACATTTTTTACTTTTTATGCTATACATTTACTATACTGTAGGTTTTCATATTTATTATATTTTATGTTTACGTTGTTTGTATGCATTTATTACGTATACTATTTGTTTAATATACAATATGTCTTTTACTTTTTTCTATACTTTTTTTTTACCTATACGATATGCTTACTTTACATTTTATACTTTTTATACCATCCTTTTTATTTACTATATGTTTTATACATTTTATACTACAATTTTAAATTAAATTTTATACTGTTTATATGATACATTTACTATACCATACATCTTGCACTATATGTTTACATTACATTTTATTAATTTTGTACTAGATGTTTACCATACTATATGTTTTATGCTTTGTATAGTAAATTTTTACTTTACTATACATTTTATACTTTCAATTGAGTCTGACACAAAAGTGCCGATGACTTTCTAATGTATCATGAGGTTTATTTTACCAGCTAAGCTTGTAGAACGTCCACAATTGTTTCTTTTAGTTGTGTTGCTCCGGGACAAAAGGTCAGCAGACAATGAAATATAAGTGAAGGGAGCAAAAGTTTGCATTTTGCGTTAATAAAGCTAGCATTAAAGGGCACACCCAAAGGTCTGCTGAGCAGCTTTGTGTTTAGAGACACTGTTTACTCATTCTGTGCACAAGTAATTCTGGGAATGTATTCTAGCTGGAGGCTCAGGCGTGCGTCTTATTTGTCAAATGAAGCGTCCGCATCCCGTCCGTCGTGGCACCAGCGAAACTCATTTGGCGAAGACACGCTGTATTATTAGCTGGTAAATAAATTGGCGTGGTGAGAGAGCTCGCTCAAGTGAGTTTTAGCTGCCGCGAGTCGGCGTTGTGTTTAATGGAGCTCTCCTCTGCCTCTCCGCTCAGTCTGGTCCAGCCTTGTCCTAATCAAACAATAACAGCTACAGCTTGTCACCATCTGCTCTTATTACCACTCCATCACCAGCTCCCCTGGTCTGTCTTTCAGAGTATCTTTGTTTCTCCACCTGCAGCAGCCATTTCCAGTTATTCATGTGATTTATACACAAGCACACCGCTGCTGTTTTTGTACCAGAATGATAGCAGGTTATCAGTAGTGTCTGCAATATTTTAGAGGATGCACATTTCAGTAGTGTTTAAATAATAAAAACCCAGAAATAGGATTAAATGTTTTGGAATGAATACATCTTTATCTGTCGGGAAAAAAATGACGATTTGGTCAGATCGGTTAAACTGTACCGTTACGATGTAAACACCATTACCATCTTTATTATTTCAGAGAAACTTCTAAAGTCAGCAAAAGTTAAGGCCTCAGTCACAACTGCCCTCATGGGTGAAACAGGCTGTTTTGGGGTAAAAATTGGGCAAACTGTACGGGGCACACAGGTGATCCATAGAAAATATCAAAACTGGTTACTGCTCAATCAACCCGTAGGGATAAAAAGTTCATACACGGTATTTTCTGCAGACATGCTGCAGGCAACAGGTTGTAGCAAACACTTAAACAACACGCAAGGGTGAGACGCAGGCACGTCTTACACATTTTTCAGTTTTTCATCCCCCTTCAAATCCTGCGCAATGTGCGAGGTTCTTGTCAGTCCGGTGCCCCTTTTGTTCAGTCTGTGTCTTAGAGTTTAGGAATTTGGACAATGTTTGTGTGGAAATCCTATGGGCAGTTGTGTATCACCTGCACACCGTGTGCATAATGTATTTGCGCTCGGTCAGCAAGGAAACATGTATCCACCTTAGTATTGACTAGAGTGTAGCATAAGGGCACCGTACAGCAGCATTACTCGTACGTCTTAAGTTTGTCCAACTTACATTATCCTCACAAATACTAAATACCTACCAGACGCACAACAATCGTATGTTCCATTGTCATGACGTCTCGAGGTGGATGTAAGGGTCTCAAAGAAGGTCCAAGCACTTCCGATATGTTGCAGCTCCTTTAGTCTACAATCCTCCATGGGCCGAGACATCCCGAAAACCTCAGCACCTGTACGGGTCAACACACTACTAGTGCACAGTAAGACTAGGTGTAGACTATGATTCAAATTAATTTGATTTCTGTAGCACCTTTCATGTAAACAGCTGTAAACCACTGCCCACACGTGCAATAAAATGATAAGATAAATCCCTCATAATAATAATAAACACAGAAACAAACAAATAAAATAGAGACGATTCTAGGATATGATAAAACAGAAGAGTACGGAGCTGTCCACCCTGTCCCGTTGGCTGGGGTGTCAGCATCCAGGCAACATGAGTGCATCCCGCTCATCCCCAGCACCTCCTGCCCCATAGACCCCAACCCCTGGACCCGACACAAGGCCAGGCAGCTCGGAGGACCCAGGACAAGAGAGGCCAGAGGACAAGCAGGGCCGTTACTCTATGAGCCCGAACACAAACAACAAGAAGTGTACAACAAGTGTAAAATGTAAAAGTAATAGATAAAAAAAACAGCTAAAATATAAAAGTACAAATTAAAATAATGAATTCTTAAAAAGTGTAGAAAAGTACAGAAGCTGCTACAAAGTAAAACCATTAATTATTATTGTTATTAAATAAAATGGGTTAATCCATAAAAAAGTACAACAACGTAGTACTTTTACATAATAAAAAATAATGTAAAATGTGAGAGTAAAATACTGGATCCCCAGAGGCAGGGCCTACTTAAAAGCTTAATTAAATAAAAGTGTGTCTTGAGTTTCTTTTTAAAAACCTCGACAGTGGATGAGGTTAGGGTTGGGGTTATCCTCAGGCAGATTGTTTTATAGACCAGGCCTGTAGTACCTAAATGATACATCTTTGGGGTTCTATTTAACCTGGATGCAACTTTTGGTCTTTTTTTTTTTTTTCTTTATAACATTTCAAATAAATGTTAACCATCTATCAGGTTTCTTTAAGTTGCATTGGGGCAAGACAGTCACCAATTCTGCAAGTTATCTTACTGCAAAATAAGAGAGGTCTGTTGTGTTCATCAAAGGCACATTTCAACTGTGAGAAACATAATTTTAAAAAAAGCAATACAGAAAATATCAATGTGTGATTTTTATTTCATTTTTAATGCAATGAGGCAGAAAATAAAATCATTTCAGTACTCTAATGTGGTTGTTGATGACAGAAGTCAACTGTTTCTTGTTTTCCTACTATTATGGTCCATTCTTCCATACAGATCTTATCAAGAGCTGTGTTGTTCTGCAGAGGCAACACAGACTTTCAACTTCCTCCGTAGATTATCTATTGGATTGAGGTTCAGAGACCAGGTAGACCACTCTAGAACCTTAAAAAAACATCTTATGTAGCCACTCTTTTGTTGGCGTGTTTAAGGTCATTGTCACACGGGAAGATCCAGCTAAGTTTTATCCTTGTTCTCACTGATGTATGGAAGTTTTTGGCCAAAATCTCCCTTCTTATCTTTAGCCAATGTGGTTTAAACCAAGAAGAACCTTCTGTTCCTGAATTGAAAGCCAGCCTTGAAGTGCCAAATGTTGAAGTTTCCTAAATAACCACTGGAGGCTGGTTTCCGATGGGAACAATCTCCCATTGATATCCAGAAAGTGTCTACTTCCAATGTTGACACAGACTTTTTCCCAAAGTTTCAAAGAATGGATTTGCTGGGTGAACAACTAGCACCTCTGCACCTCAATGATATCTTTCTCCAATTGAATTTATCATCTCTCTTTGTTTGGCCGGTCCACTTCCAGCACCGGCATTCCAGCACCTTTAGGGCCCCCTTTAACGGGAGCCATTAGACCTGATGTCCATGCTGACCTGCAGGCACTGTCATCCATTCTGTAGAGTTGGCCTGGCACTGCTATTGCCAGTCCCATTGTGATGATGGTTTTATATCACACTGAATGTGGCTGACCGGCTAATATATGGTGCTATTATATTGTTTGATGGTGGAGTTGGGTGATTATGCTGCTGATAAACCGCAGAGAACCAGACAGCCTATAGGCCAATTGCTCATTAAGACATGTATTGATCTTGAGCATTGACTTTTTTTGCATGTGTGTGAATATGTGACCTATGGTTTTGCATGTCTCATGTGTACATGGTTAGCTTGGACTGTACATATTGTCGTGCGTTCTGGGTGTTTTTGCATCACAGCTCAGTCGGTTTACAGGTGCCAGCTCCGTTTTGTTTTTTTGTTTTTTTTGTAGAGCCGTTTTGTGGAGCCACTAGTAGGGAAGCTGGTGACCAAGCCAGCTGCTGAGATGCTGTTCAATATCAGCTGTTACTGGCAGAGAAAAGGAGCGGGGGAGGACTGTCAAAGGCGTGAATTGGAATTGTTTTCTATATGCACAGCTGGTGAGCCGCTACTCTTTGTCGACTGTGATAGCAGCTGACACCAGACTGCGATTTGCTTAGCAGCAGGCACAATGCATCGTGCCAGTGCCTCACATTCACATCCCTTATTCATTTCCTCATAAATGCTTCTGTGTTTTTGTGAAAATGTATCAGGGCGGGACAGCCCCGCCTTTTGGGTTATCTATGTCATTCAAAGAAACAGTTGGACAGAACGGACAATGTATAGGATTAAGTGTGTCAGCATTCATTTGTGAGACATCCTTTAGAATGTTTTGGCTCAAGTCCAGTAAAGCTTCAAATGTTCTTCTAAATCTAATTTAGTTTTCATCACAAAGGACAGTTTCTCAAAAAAGACACTAATGCCAGGTACCATCTTGACTATGACTTTTCTGCCGTCCTTTAAAGTTTCATGCCTTGTCCTCATCTCTGATTCACTCACCAAGTCTCTCCTTAAGAACTTTTTTTTTTCTCCTGATAAAAACAAAAGTTTCTTACAGGATTTGCCCCTTTCTAACAATTTTTTCACCATAAAAGCCTCCTATTAAGTTGACATTTTAAGCACAGGAAAACAAGCCAAAATCTTGGTCTTTGTCCTTTTTTTCTGAAGAAAACCATTGCACACACTTTCCTGTATATCTATACCTGTGAGGACTTTTTATTTATTTATTTTAACTTTAAAATGGCTTGATTTGTTCTTTTTCATACAGTCACCTTCTGCATTTAATAATCAATTTTAATTCCTGTCTATTTATGGTACCAGATACATGAGCGGAAATCTTTGTTTTTTTTTCTTATTTTTGCAGAAAAAAATACTTGTTCACACATTCCTGCAAATTTATACTAATGGGGATGTAATTTTTATTTTTATTTATTTATTTTACTTTTCAACTGCCTTTTTTGTTCTTATGTCGCCCTCTCCAAAAGTGCTGTTTTAATTCCTGTCTTTTTAATGAATCTGATCCATGTATCACCAGTTTTTTTTTTTTCTTTCATGGTTTTTGACCAAAATGTTAGGCATTCAAGAGTGGAGGATATCCGGTGCATATTTGCACAACTGAATGAAAAGTTTGAAATGGTTCTTCTGACATCTTTATACAAAAATGTGTGCCATAGCTGGTGGAGCCCCTGACCCCCAGTGGAACCGCCCCCAACCAAGCTCAGCTGCGCATCCTCAAAGAGACAGAGCTCAAGAGGGTCAAGATTCTTGGTTCCGGAGCTTTCGGGACAGTCTACAAGGTCAGTGAGTGAAACCTACCCATCGTGAGATGTACTTTTAAAATGTTACCCAGAATGTGACACTTCTGTGACATTTCTCTTTTGTGATAATGCTTCCTACCAGACACGAGACGAGAACCTTAAGCCAAAACTGTCATTTTTCCTTCAAATTCAGCTAAATTATTCATACAGCTACCCCCTAAAGATCAGCAGAAACGTATCAAATAAATGCAGCTATAAATACAGCTCCAATTTCTTATCAGGCCTCATATTGATATGGCTCTTTAATTTTATTTTATTTTCTATTTTTACTCATCTTCACCCAAGTTAAAGCTGCAGAACAGGACTTACAGACTGTCATATTACTAAAAGGAACACAGGAATTTGATGATTTCAGTCGAGCCAAAGCAACTTGGTCTTTTTTTTTTACCCTGACAAACAGAGCAAAGCTGGGACCAGAGGTATGCAGAGTGTTTAATGCAGCAGGACAGTAGCCATCATTAAACCCAACCAATACCTATTAAAAGCATCAGTCTTTGGCTGTGTGTGTTTGAGCATGTTTATGAGGACTTAGACCGGCGTATTCACGGTGATTGCTTGTGTATTTCAGGGCATCTGGGTCCCCGAAGGTGAAACAGTGAAGATCCCCGTTGCCATTAAGATCCTTAATGAGGCCACCGGCCCTAAAGCCAATGTGGAGTTCATGGACGTGAGTATTTATAACACAACAATTTGTGTCTACTTGTATTCACTGCAGTGCGTCCGAGCTGTAAAGTCTTAGCAGTGTCAGAGAGATGGCCTAAGCTGTCACTTTGGTGGGATTGTGCATTTGGCGGTAAATTCTTACGAGAGTACCACCTCTGTCGGTGCCTGTAATAAATTGGACCAACTGCGCTGTACAGCGAGGTTTGTATTGAACAAAACTCTATTAAAAAACACCAGCAGTTTATGAGAAATGGCTTTATTGGGATGGAGAGGGAAGAAACGAGACAAAAAAGAAGAGTCAGGCAAAAAGTTTCAAACTCTTGTTTCATACTCTCTTTTATATCTCTGTCATTTTGTCTACTTCTTCCTCCTCTGCCATGCACGTTTGACCTCGTAGTTACAATTTTTACTTGTACTCATATTCATTCAAAACGATAGGATCGTACTATTGAATTACTGCAAACTTTTTAGGGGTTTGTCAAGGTCTTCTGTGTCGGTCAGCATGTACTTTGTCCTAAAAACAAAGGCCAAAACAATACATTTGGATTAAAAAGATAATAAAAGTAGCTGACTGCATGTTGGTGAGTAGAACGCACCGAAGATGTCACAGAAATAACACACACTCTTTGACATGTCGTAACTCTTTAGCCGTTGGCGCGATTCTGACGTGAAGAAAAGAAGCTTTTCAACAGCCCAGTGTGAACACCATATGCGAAAAGTTCACTCAAGAACCTGTGTTCATTGCCTAGCGTGTTTGTAACATTACATTACAATCCATAGTTAAAGTCAAGTTTTTTTATAATGGAGCAAAGCTGTTTTATCCCCATGACCGAATCTGCTGAAATATGTTGATTTTCTAAGAACTTCACGGCAGCAGTTTCAGGATCGGCTGGAATTACATCAATTGCATAAATGGTTAAATAATGACGATAATCATAAGAATGTCAACAGTGGTACGATGTCAAGGTGCACTGGGCAACAGCATAACCATCATTAGCTTCCTCCAGGTATGGCACAATTTTAAGCTCCTCCAAGACTGTATTTGTTACGTAGAATCTAAGATGGACGGGCCACAAGCTCCCTGCTCTGCTACATTCTGACAAATCCGTTTGTTGTTTTGTTGACTCAAAACTGTACGGCTCCAGTTTCGCTCGCCATACCCCCAACCGTCAATGCTAGGTCGGGGGTGTGAGGGGCTGTAAGCTAGCTGGAGAGCGCATCAACAGTGAGCAACAGGGACAGGAAAGGAGGGCGGGGTCATACGGCGCCACTGGTCCTGCCAACAATTTCTGGTCCTTTCTACTGGTCTTTTCTAAAAATTGCCATCACGACCAATTTCTAATGAATTTCTGCCGCTCTGCAGAAACTATGTTCTAGAAAACAACACTTTTTTTTTTTTAGCCAAAAATGGCATAATACCACTGGGAATGCTTTTAAATAGATCAAAAAATGATCGGAGTGGGTCTCGAAATCCCAGTAGCTCGAATTTAAAATGGTCCATACTTGGCGCCTAGTGAAAAATGTTATTGTAGATTAGATAGCAAATACACTTCTACTCAATGTATGTCTTATTTTAATGAGAATATCAAATATGTTCTTAACCTTTGGATTAAATGGTAATAGCCAGATATTGTCAAAATTAACGGATAATTATGAGACCAAAATAGGCAGGTGTTGCCTATTGATCCAACAGCAACAAAATTTACTAAATCGAGACATGTTTTTAAATCTAAACTCAATTTTTAGATCACATATTACTGTGTCAAACTATGGTTTATTTGAGATTGGGCATAAAGGCGGAAAAAAAAAAAAGAAAGTCTGACATCCGCTCATTAAAGTTGTAGTAACTATAAAAGTCAAGGTCAAGATCCATTAAAGCAGTACAGTTGACAAATAATCTGAGCAAAAAAGAAGTAAGCAAGAAATAAGTTGTATAAGATTGAAAAAACATTTTTTTATGTAGCTTCTTATTATTATGACAGAAGATGTAGGCTGATTTGCTTGTTTCATAATTCAGATCAAATCAAACTTTATTTGTAAAGCGCTCGTGTTTCTCAAAGCGCTTTAAACAAAAACAGAATCTAATTTTAAAAACACACAAAAATTAAACCATGCTTTTGGGAAAGTTTCTTTGTGAGATGTCCTGGCTCCAGTTGATTTCCTTTGTGTATGAGCTTCAACCCGGAAGTGAAGAGTTGCTTTGTGGACCCATTAATCGAAGATTCCAATGCACATAACTTTAAGTCTTTTCTGCTCTTTGGTATTGAAATCAGATATACATGGACATATACGCATACATGGAGTTTACATTGTTGATCCCCTCTCTATGCAAGTAGATCAGAAACTCAAGTTCAGTCTTTGATATGCCAGTGATAAAAGAAAAAGTTATCTAAAGAATTGCTAAAGGTCTAAGAACATTTTGAAACAAATGCAGACCTTTCAAAATAAAGCAAAAAGAAATTACGGGCAGCACAAGACTTTTGTACATTTTTTTTACTATTGTCCTTTAAATAAAATGACTTTTTTGAGACATAAGAAGCTTCTTTCGGGGACTCAATTTGTCTGATGTTGGCTCTTTGGGATTTTCTTTTCATACCCTGTCCTTTTACTGACCTTTATTCCTTTTATCTGTGGGGATTTTAAGGTTTTATATGTTTTGTACAGTCAAAAGTTAAAACCCCCCTCTTTAATCTTGTGTTTTTTTTGTGAGCATTTGCCTAGCTGATAATAAAAACCATCTGTTTGTATTAGGTCATAGTATTTAGAAAATGTGGCCTCAGATAAACAAAAACCCAGACAACAATATAAACTCAAAACTGAAACAGAAAAAAAAAACATGTATGCAACAATAGATTTTTTTTAATTTCCTTTTTATTAAATATGATCATAATTAGCATGAATTATTTTTTGTTTTTTTAAATAAAGTGTAATAGTTTTAAAGACTTAAAAAATGTTATCGTCTTAACTTTGCAAATTACAAAAAGATCAAAAATCTATGACAGGTTGCTAAAAGTATGGACTGAAAATATGTAACATATGTAAAATATGTAAAATAACTTATATTTGAATATATTTAAAGACAAGCTAGATTGTCTTTTGAGTTATTTTAAAATTGATTCTAGAGGAATTGTAATTCTGATTGTGCGTTTTTTAGCACAAACCAATAGTAGTAGTTCAATAGCAGTAGTAGCGGTAGTTCATTGGAAATTATCAATATTTGGTGCAACTAAAATGGCGAACAATATCGAAGCTATCCAGCTATTTTGAGCCAGATGTTTTGTCTACAAGTGAATGTATGGCGGATGACATGTTGGCCTGCCAGCCTTGTACTTTGTATGTAACAATTGATCTACATTTGAATAAAGAAATACTCAGGAATGCAATTTTGAGCTTAATTTTTTTAATAGTCTTTAAAAAGGTCTTTAAAAGCAAAATCATGAGTGAATTTTATTTGTTCACAATTTGAATAAATCCAGGCGTCAAGATATCAAACTTTTTACCTGGGTAAATAAAGGAAAACTAAAATTAAAAATGATAAATGCAGACATTGTTTTTCTAATTCTAGACTTTCTATGGAGGTCATAAAAATGCTATTCCTATACAGAGCACGTTTGAGGTTCCTAAATTCCAAAATGAAAAAGTCACTTTGTCTCAGATTTTTACCACTAGACTTAATAAATTGAAAGCAGTTTAAGACAGGTTTAAGTCATTTGATAATTACTGGCTAATTTTACAGAAACTCTACGCTTTTAACTCTGGAGCTTGAGCATGTTTACAGAATCAACCCAATTACTGCAGATTCTGAAGTGGAGAACAGCTGTCATGCACTGATATGCAACACCTGCACTGAAGTGTTTTTGCAATTAATGCAAATCGACTGATTCTGTCACAAAATAAAGCGGCTCCGTAGTTACGTAAGGTATGCTAGTGCGAATGCGCTAATGTAAAATGTTGCATATTGGTGCAAAGCTGAAAAGGCCGCTTTTCTCCACGTCAAATTCAGCTGATTCCCATTGATTGTGTAAACGGTCAAAGAATTACGACAGGTCAAAGAGCAAGGGTTTTTTTAGCGTTGTCGATGACATTTCAGGTGTTAAAAGGTTAAATAGGTTATTAAACCTTTTAAAATTACAGCAAAGCCAAAGTAGAGCTGGGTTCACACAGAACACAACGCGGCATGTTGGTCTGGTAGCTTTGGTCTTTGCGGCTTTCTGTTGGACAGTGGCTTCTCCCAGACGGGTCTGGAGCGTAAAGTTTATGTAAACCTTTTTGGACAGGTGTCGAGCAGCAAATTTGAAGTGCGTTTACAGAGAGGCAAACTTGACGTGCGAATTGTGTTTGGTGAGAACTTGGCATAAAGCTCCGTGGCTCAAGGCGGAAGATTCTGAATGCTGAAAAACTTTTATGCTTCAAAAACATTAACAGTGTTTACAATTTGCCAAGAGCTGGGCCAACCCTAGTTTCATGTTACAAAATAGTCACCATTGTCAAATAAGCCAAATTAGTCTGAATTTGAACAACAGAAACACTGTTAAATGTTCATTTGTCGGCTGCATGACAAACTCAAAGATCCCAAAATGTCTACTGGTTCACTAAGAAGCAAAGAACACAATGAAATTGGTTTACTCATTTGTCTTTTTGATTTTTCATAGCCTACCCATAAGCGTTTTCCTGTCTTTCTCATCTTTTCCTCTTTCTGTGACTCCCAGTGGGTGTCTCTGTCCATCCAGAGCCAATATGCTCCGTCTGCTGGCTTGTTAAACAGCAATCTAAAGGCAAGCTCACGCTTTGCCACTGAGAAACTAGCCACTGGAGTGCCAGCTCCAAACACACTCAAAAAACCCGCATAGACATACACACAAAACCACAAAAACCACGCAAAAAAAAAAAAAAAAAAGAAAACGCCTCCCCCTTGTGGTTATGGTTTGGCAGGTCAGAGATGCGAAGCGACTTGCTTATGTTGGCAAATATACGAATCCGAGTTGATTATTTGATATGTGAAATGCATGGGCCTGGTAATACACTGATTTAGTGCGCACTGATGAATGCATAAACATGCTGGAGCATGCACAAGCTTTGCAGAGCTCAGACAGTCTATTCGTACTGCATGTGTGCAAAATGTGCGTGTGCCTGGGAAAGAGAGAGCAAGGTAGCGAGATGGGAAAGGCGGGTCAGCCGGCAGTAATGGAGGTCAGCGCTTGGAGAGATGAGAGAGAAATCAAGACACACACACCCATGCGCATGCACAAACACAAGTCCTCAAAGGTTTTCCTGGAGTGTAGAAACCAAGAGCCGGAGTTTAGCCCGACACAGTTTACAACTCCTGGGGTCTCTTGGGATAACAGAGTGACAATAAAGCACTCTGTCGTCCTCTTTTCTTCCTCTTTTGATCCAAGGGTGTTAGGCAAGTCCAGTGTGGAGGTGGCTTGAAATGTCAGGTGGGGAGTAGTTGCTCGGGGAGGCTTTATTATCTATAGTGGCTCTACTTTGGCTGGGAAGATTTAGCTTAAATCAGGTCACCAGTTCTTCTCAAACCTTTTAAATGTCCTTGTCTGTTTAGAACTAATGATTTAATCATATTCACCCGTTCAAGGTTTGACTCGTATGGCTGCTGCGAGTTTTGGAGTTTTCCGGGTCCTTGGAGGCTCGTAGACAGCGTAGGTAGCAAAAGGTGCAGCTCCCTTGAGGCTCATACCACCTTAAGGGATGTCATGCCAACGGAACGTACGATTGTCGTGCATGTGGTAAGTGTATTGTGACATTTTTTTAAAGATAATGCGTACATGAACCCAAAGGACTGCTACAGGTTCTTGAGTTGTGCGGGCCCATGGAGGGTCGTAGGGAGGGGCAGTCGCATTTTAAAGGTAGAGTAGGGGTGTCTTGCAGTTGCCTCGAGGCTCATACTGCCACCTTAAAGGACATCGTTAAAATGGAAAGTATAATCGTTGCGTGTGTGGTAAGAGTATCGTCAGTGTATGGATCCCAAACTGGAGTTGACTCGTTCAGGTACTACAGGTTTTTTTAGTTCATTCATTCGTTCATTTTCCAATCCGCTTTATCCCTTTCGGGGTCACGGGGTTGCCGGAGCATAACCCGGCTACTCATGGGCGAAGGCAGGGTACACCCCTGGACTGGTCGCCAGTCTGTCGCAGGGGCCAAAATGTCGACTCTGAGATCCGAACTTGGGACTCTCGCGCACAAGAGGGGTGGACTTCCCGCTTTTGCCACAAGGGCACGACGGTTTTTTAGTTGTCAAGGCCTATGGAAGGTTGTAGACAGGCACAGTCGCATCCTAAAAGTAGCCTCGGTCTGCCTTGCAGTTTCTTTGTGGCTTGTGCGTCCACCTTAAGGGACATCATGAAAATGGAGCATACAATTGTCATGCACGCGGTAAGTGTATTGTTAAATATTTGTAAGGATAATATAAGTTACATGCACTTATCACTAGGTCTGCAAATTGTTACTTAACTGATAACCCGATACAATTCAAAAATCAAGATAAAACCAAGATTCCTACTACTTAATCCTAATTGATGAATGGTTGCTATATGTTTGTTTTACTGGATGAATGGAAAATTAAAACAATGTGTATTTAAACAGCATCACTTCTACTTTCATTTAGAACAGAAGATCAGAATTAACAAAACATAGCAGATGAAAACAGAAGGATTTTGAAAGAAATAAACAATAACTATAAACAACATCACACTGAACTTCAGCAGTAAACAAAACTTGAACGGCACTGTTACGTCGTATCATTTTACAGCCAATCCTAAAAATGTTCTCCTCAGTTTTTCCATCCTCAAAGTTTTGCTGACTGCAGTCATGGTAATGAGATTGTGAGGAATATTTTATTCTATATTTATCATCATCTATATATTATTTTTATATATTTAAAGCAAATGCGTTTTTTCAGAAGTTATTTCAGTAAACTCAACTTTTTTTTTTTAATCAATGTAGTTTAAACATAATAATAGTTTATGTGCTTAAAATCTTAATAGATTCTGTATTTTAGGGTGACAATTACTTTTGTCTGAAGTGCATTTTTACTACACTTCATTTCCAAAATATTTGTGTTTGTATTTTCGGGAATAGATCACAAATAACTGAGTATTCAGATGTCCGTTACATCCCTGCTTTTGACGTATGGGTTTACGCTGTGGTGTGGTGCCCTAATGCTGCACACTAGCACACTGGTTCGTGTTGATAGGATGTTCACACAAACTACCCTCTGATAGTCACATTTCCTCTCCTGTCACCCACAGGATGGCCGTAGAACAAATGTGCAGGAACGTTTTTGCTCTACAGGTTCACCAAGTGGTCTACGATCTTAAAATGTTCTATGGGCAATCTTCTTGCCCTGTACAGGTTTTCCCAATTTTTGCCCTCAGTCACCTGGTATCCACCCAAAAGGGCAGGTATGACTAAGGCATAATCCATTTCTTTCTCTTTATAATCACTTCTCAGTATCTACATTCAAAGAGACACCTCATCTATCTATCACCTGCTCCAAAGCCAAACTCAGATATACACCCCTTTGACCACTTGCTATGTGGAAATATGGCAAGAAGAGGGTGTGTGTCCTTGAGCGTGTGAGTGCGTGAAAGGGCCGCCATGAGACTCTGTCCACATGCTCAAACGCAAGAGGGATAGACAGAGTCAACAAGAGATAGAAGTGAGTGTCTTCAAGCGACGGCACGAGTGCTTCTGCTGCACCCCGGCCCCGAGTAAACCAGCCTTTGCAATCATAACACTTCATCACCGCCACACACTCCATTGCTCAAAGCTCCGCAATAACAATTACCTAACGTCGAGTCCCAACTGTTCAAACGTCCACGTCCATCTGCTACGAGGGGACGGAAGGCAGAGACTGCAAGCTAGTGAAAATCTGACACGCAGTGAGTTTGTGCTCACCAGCATGGGTGTTACAAGCAAGCATGTTTCGATGCAACATTCAGGAAGGCTTGCATCGTCAAACCGAGTTAAAGACTATCTGTCCAACCTATGAGATTGAAATCTGGAGGATATTATCACATTGAGAAAACGTTGGACATGTATGCCAGACGTAGGCATCACACAAGTATTTACATCATGCAGCAGCCCTCACCTCCAGATGGAAGAATTTGAAATCCATGGCAGCATTATACATAAATGATTGATGCATGGTCGGACAGTTCTGCAGATAAAATCTACCAAAATAAACTAGCTTCAGGGTAAAATGTGCATCCCTGGATTTTTGACTTGCAAATTCTGACAGGGGTCTTCAAAGCTGATATGATTTCATTAGGAATAGATTTGACACGGCATAATTTTTTCTCTGGATATTGTTGGTCCTTGATTTGTTTTTTATGCCACAGTGATCCATGTTGAATTTCAATTGTTGTGAACATACTGTAAATACTTGCTCGGTGCCCTCCCAATCAAAGTGAAGGACTTTGGGTTATAGACTTCTTGTATGAGGCGCGTTTGAAAGCCAAAGTAACTCAAATCAGTTCTTATGGTTAGTCAGATATTAGATTGCTGTTACACGACCAACAGGCCAAGTTTACAACATGAATACTCATAAATGTTTTCGCGTCTATGATTAATTCAATTCAATTTAATGTATAAAGACCAAAATCCCAACCATAGCCATCTCAATGGGTTTTCCACTGGTATTTATGCAAAGAACATAAAATTAGTCATAAAAATATAAGCAATAGCTGGTTGCTAAACTAAACTAAACACACTTAGCTAAACTGGCAGCTAAACTTAGACCCTCATTCTCGGTGAGGAAAAACTCATTAAAAAAACTTTCTCTCCGGAAAAAAAATGAGAAGCCTCAGGGATGTACACATGAAGGAGGGATCCTCTCCCAGGATGAACATGGGCTAGAACTGTTAAAGAAGAATTAGCCTATCTAATTCTACAAGTACATGTTTGAATAAACAACTACATGTTTGAATAGTGTAGCAGAGGGGTTTTATCCAGATGCACTGTGAGTCAGCTGGGGGTGCGAGATGAGCCAGAGGCGAGGTCCACAGCCAAAGACAGGAGCACAGACGATCCACTTGAAACCCTCCCACTCCCCCGGTATCAGTAGTCACAGCTCTGACGGCACTCAAGCACCAGGCTCCTACCAGCTAATCAGCCACATGACACTTAAGCATTGCTCAAAGTTCAAGTCTGGTTTGACATTCAACGGATTTTCAACGAACGCATTTTTTGAGTAGAGCCCGAAAATGGTCATAGAAACTTGCATTGCAACGCATGAATGCAAAAGTAATGAATGCAGTAGCCCAAAGTTTACACAACCTTTTCATTGGAAGTGGTCGCTTAAACAGGTGTTGCCAAGGGCGCAATGAACATAGCTTAGACTGGAGGATAATCTTATGATTGACAATTGAGCCAATCATTCTCGTTTTGCATTCAGTTTGTTCTAACACAACAAAATCAATATTTTTTGTGCATGGCAAATTAAACCAAAACAAAAATGTCAACTGAAGTTGGATTGAATTTAAATGTAAAAATACTGAAACTTACAATAATATTGAACAAAATCAACTGAATCCTGAAGACCTGAAATGCATCAGTCCTCTTAGTCCATTTCTGTTTCTTTTTTCACTTCTCACCCAGGAGGCCTTGATCATGGCCAGCATGGAGCATCCTCATTTGGTGCGTCTGCTGGGCGTCTGTCTGAGCCCTACCATCCAATTGGTCACCCAGTTGATGCCCCACGGCTGCCTCTTGGACTACGTGCACGAGCACAAGGATAATATTGGCTCACAGCTTCTGCTCAACTGGTGTGTCCAAATAGCCAAGGTAAGCACCCGTTACCAGACATGAGATCTGGTGTCAAACCCACCTGTTAAAACCATGGAACTTTGAAATAAAATAAAAGCCTTACTGCAATAAGATGTTGCAAATCCGGGCAAAGCCGAACAAAACGAAAATGGAAGAGTGATCGAGGAGCTTATGGCATTCACCGGCGACGGCTCATACATTAGCCTTTTAACACCGGAACTTTAGCCCCAGTGTTGGCATACTTTCGACTATGTAACTCTTTAGCCATTTAGACAATTAACGTAATTAACGTACTTTAGTACTGTGTTGGATATCAATACAGAGCCATTACGAAAAACTTCTTTTCTCTGCGTCAGAATCAGCTGGAATTGCTTTAATTCCTGTTTGTCGTTGTTCACAGAAACAATCAAAAAATTTTTATTTGTCAAAGAGTGTTTGTTATTTAGGTGTAATCTGCGACATCTCCAGTGTTATAGGGTGAAGCTACTTTTATCAGTTTGAAAAAAAAAAAGTTTCGATGGGCCGCAGTGCAACAGTAACCTATTGAAATGTTTGTTGAAAAAGACAACTTTTAATGTGATACATATTGCCTCTCACTGTTTTACCAACAATCTATATCTTATAAAAACTTATCAGCGTACCTTCATGGCTGACATTTCCACTGTACCAAAGTAGCAGTAAAAACTGTTGTACCTAACGTTGATACCGACATTCAACAAATGGCATAGAATGTTGCTATCAACAAAATTGATCAATGAAATATAAAGTTTGAATAAGTAAACTATCCCGACATGGATTACAAAGCTCAGAGCTTCTATTATGCTTTCTCTCATTTCTTTGCCCCACCCTCGTAATTCCTGGCCAATGGGTGAAGAGATCTTTAGTCACATGGTTTTATTCACAATCTTTGGTTCCAAAAAGGAAAGTTTCATGATGGCAGTCTGATAATGGACCAAATGCAAGGATCAGGACTTGGTCCGGACTAACAGACTTTTCCAGTATGGATACACCCTTAGAAATCATCAAAACTAGGTTCTTTAAAAATCGTAAAAGTAACAAAAGCAATATTTTTATATGAAATCTTGAGTCCTTCAAATCACTTTTTTTTTTTTTTTTTTTTTATACATATACTTATTTTTAAACCTCTGTAATGGCCTTTCACTCTTCTGGTCTCATTTGCCACCATTCCAAAGACTTTAGAGCCCCACCATATAAAATGTTCTACCACTGCCACTAGCTTCAATAAATTACAAAAGCACTGTTCGTGTTTTTACCTGTCATGAATTAATCAATTTGTAGGGTTTGTTAAGTCTGGAAACAAAAGCATGAAGAACTTGTTTGTTACTAATAAAATATACAGTTTCAGTTTGACATAGCCTTATTGTATTCAGCTTTCTGGATACCATTTTGTAATCAAGGGGAAGAATTGAGTCCCCGGCCATTTCCCAAGTTTTCAGACATTTTTGGGCGCAGGCCTTGAAAATCCATCAAACTCTTCACTCAAAGCGCAATATCAGTCAGTGCATCGTAAGTTGTTCAGCACTTCTTTTTAATTTGATCCAATAAGGTTTTAAATTCAGAGTAGCTGATTTTTTCCCTCCTCTCGGTTGAGTCTAAATGTGATAGCTGGTAACCTGCTTTTTTTTTTCTTTTTCAAAAACCTCTTTCGTTCTTCCAACACCTTCCATGTACGTGTTCCCAGATGGTCTAATGGAACAAACCATCTGGCTCTTTAGGTTAGTGAAATCAGTGGAGCCATTCCAGAAGTCACATTAAAAAACTTTCCAAAAAAAAAAAAAAAAGATCTTACTGTATAGAAAAAGATGCCTGTAGCTGAGACGTGAGGGACCATCGTTCAGTGTAAGCTAAGTTGTTAGCATTACAACACACTAATGTTGCCATTAGCAGGCACTTAAACAGCTTTGCAAGCATGATAAACACAGTCTCTTAACTACATTCTCATAAACAAAGCTTTTTAGAGGCAGAAAATCCCTCATTTTACAGCTCCTCTGTTAGCAGGTCCATTGGAATTGATTAGCATGGGTCGATAAAAAAGCTACGCCTACCCCTGCTTCCTGTAGCTGACAGTCATCTGTCAGTGATGAGCACTCTGGTTTTATGGGAGATGGGAGGTCAGTGTGGGGGAGCTTAAACCTTTATCCCCACATGATGGATGACTTCTAAGAGCTTGAGGAACAGGTTACTTAAGCAGGTACTTATTGCCATAATTAGATTCGATTTCACCTGTGGCAGCAGGGAGGGAAATGTCAGGACGCTTCTGAAGAGAGGAAAGATAATTCAGGGTTGGCCTCGGCTTACAAAGTGCAGTGACATTTACTAGGGTAAATAGGCAGATTTTGATTGACAGCAATTACCACCTAATATGGATGTTAGGTGTGGATAATCACCACTGGAAATCAAACACATCCTTTTCTTTTATTGATTTAAATCATACAGTTAGCTTAGCTGATAATATATTGAAGTAGCGAACAACTCCTCCCTAAAAGTGATAACATCACAGTGGGAGAAATTGAAAAAAAAAACAAAAAACAATGAATGGAACCAAAATCTCTTATGGGGCTGGAAAAAATAGTTCTGAAGTCACCATCAAAACCAAAATACCATCCAAAAGATTTTTTTGAAATTATTATGGGATGGTCATAAGAGAAACATTTTGACAAAAACCAAAAAAAATTATATCGGGGATAGCCAAATTAAGTTTTAAAATTATTATGGGATGGCCACAGGACCTATGGCCTGGCGACTATTTTGTGGCAACGTTTGAAATTTGCTGTTTTTTTTTTACATTTTTCCACAGTATGGGGAAAGACAACATTTGTTTGAGCAATTTTCATGAAATTTCACACACATGTCGCCATCTTAAGTCTACAGCCACAACCAAAGTTTAGTTAACCTCTGACTTGGGAAAAAATGTTGGATTTAGAAGTTGTAGATTTTTATTCTGTCATTTCCCTGTTGGTCGTACATTTTTTACCCAAATATTGTGAGAATTTTATACAGGAATCATTGGCTCAAGCTGAATGAAAAAAATTGACATATGATACGATTATATCAGAAATGTGAGTGTGGTTAACGAACATACCTCTGTTGCCAACAAAAACTAAGAGTTTAATTTTGTTGATTATTCTTAAAATGACAAAGACCTGTTAGTTACTCCCAGGCAACCAAAACTTTAAATGGTTGCCATGGCGATAAAACCAACGGAAACGCCGCCATTTTGAAAAAAAAACAAAAAAAAAACTGTCACATGCCATTCTGACCAGGGTTGGAGGGGCAGAGTGAGAGGTGTCTAGCAGCCACTCACCATTGTCGAGGGGGTGGATGAGTAGCGCTTGCAGGTCGTGTGACGCAGCATTAATATTTGAAGGTGTAAGAGACATTACGACAAATTGCAGAAATTGTTAAGGCCTTGGTTGACTGTTGCCAGGCTCAATAATGGTTTTCATTGAAAAAAGAAAAGTTGATGAATCACCTCAAGTAGTTGCAGCGTTTTGTAGTTTCCTTAAATTGATGTGTTCAAGTTGAAGCAGCTTCCCTGAGCTTCTACAGCGACGTCTTATCACTTGCAATTACTCATAGTGGCTCCAATTTGCACATGAACTCTCCCAATAAGTGCAAACAGGGAAATCCTGTTATCAAAGCTACTTTTAGTGCTCTTTTTTTGCAAATTGTTCTCTAAATAGGTCTAATTCTTGCTCCTTTGAGAATAAAGAGTGATAAATATGCAGCTGACTGTGGTTTAAAAATGTTTTCATTAGGAACCAGTACCACTTTATATGAACCTCCTATATTTTATTGCGCCAGCTTTACAGCAGGTAGTTTATTTAAGTAGATGTTTTTTAAAGTCTAAATTGTGGAGTTAATTTTTTAAAGTAAAAAGCAGTGATTAAAGTGGCTCTTCTGGATGAAACGTTAAAAAAATGTTTTTTATTAGTTTAACTATTAAACGACCAACTTTTGTCTGTGAACATTTGTGCGTTCACCATAAATAACTAACGTTTTTTTTTTTTTCTTTGGGTGTCTGTTCATCTGAGCGCATGTGTAAGCGCTTGCAATAAGAATAAATAACTCGAAGCCTTTTGGTCTGAGTGATTTTTTTTTTCGGCGCTCTCAAAGTAATGATGGGGAAGCTGTCCTCCAGCAGAGAGAGCATCCTTCAGAAGATGCACAATTTTCCGAGCTAAGGGGAGAATCATTTCCCCTGCTCTCCAGTTAGGTTTGAAAGGCCTGTTGTTGAGATAGAGGACAGCAAAGTAATAGAGAGGAAAGAAGGTGTAAAAAAATAATGGAGACTTCTGTAAAAGGGTCTTTGCTAAAGGCCACTAAGCCTTAGACGCAAGACCTGTGTGTACTGATCAGGAGCGCGTCAAATCGCACACTCACACAGCTGAGTATTCACTTTCCCGAAACAGTCAGTTTTTTTTTTTTTGCCCTACAAGTACAGCCTTTGCTCCTGAGAAATCTTTTAGGAATATCGTGTGGAGTGGAGGATTAGGTCCCGAAATTAATTTTTTGTTTTACTCAAAGAATAATTACTTAGAAATTGCTAGGCTAATTGCCGGCCTCAATTAACCCCACTGTTTTTTGTTCTTCTAAAAGTCTTACTAGGATGCTAAATTTCTCTCTATTCACATTACTGACCAACTGCCAAATAACCCAATTAATGGCTGGAACTCTTTACAGCACTTAAAAAAAAAAAAAAAGACTTTTCCTGCTTTTTTTATATTTGCGACTTGCTATTTTATATGTTGTTTTAAGTGTTGAAACTTGGCGTGGTACACTACACTATGAAAGGAGTTTTCGGTTAACTAAAAAATAGATGTTAACTTAAGTGACATCCATCTTTATACGTACTTACATAAAATGATTCCTAAACGGACTTGGACTACCATATATCTTCCAATAGTGGCTGACCCAGGGCTGTGTGGCGCCCTAGGCGAAGACTCATTTTGGCACACCTTACTGTACGAAACAGCGACTACACAACAAACAGAATTTTGTGGAGAAAAATATTTATTTAAAAATAGAAAATAAATAAATCACACAAAACATGAAAAATATACATTGAAATTAATATAACACAAGCCTAGCTTAAAAGACTAAATTAAACAAAAATGAGAATATGTATAAATAATTTTGTGCAAAATACTTAGTGCAACTCTTAAAATGAACTCTCAAAGGGAAACAAATCAGAACAAAAATGATCAAGACAAGTTTTAAAACTTTACACATCTTGCTTTGCGTGCAGCAAAAGCATCTGCATTTTTTTTCAAAATAAATACATTTAAAACTTTTTTTTTTTTTTTTTAAACCTTGTGATTATGCGCCCCTCCAGCAGATGTTGCCCTAGGAAATCACCTAGCTCACCTTATGCCCCGGGCCAGCCCTGGTGGCCGGTCTCCAATAAACGCTGGGCCCCTCAAAACGTATGGCTGGATAGCTTTAAAACTGCGCTCCATTTTTGCACAGTTAATGCTAGCTTGGGGGTGTGAGGAGCTTAAAGCTGGCAGGAGAGCATGTAAACAGAGATCTCTCAGCAACGGTAAGAGAAAGAGATCTTTGGTTTCTCCGCACAAAAGGTCCCGCCCACATCTCATAGGCGAATTAACTGCTGCCACTTTGCAGAAACTATGTCTAATTGTTTTTTTTCCCCAAAAAATGGCACAGTCACAACTAAATAACCACTGGGAACTAATTTACAATATCTGTAGTTAAAGAGATGATTGGAATGGGTCTTTAAGGACTTGTAGGATTCGCTGGTTTTTTGCTGTGGCGCTGTGAAAGGGCGGTCGGCCTCTGATCAGAAAGTTGCAGGTTAAATTCCTGCCTGTCCCGCCCATGTGTTGAGGTGTCCTCGTTCAAGACAGCGAACCCCACATTGCCTCTGGCAGAAGGTTGGCGCCAGTGTTCGGCAGCGGAGCCACCAGTGTGCCATCAGTATGTGAATGTGTGTCAATGGGGGAATGGGACGGTGACTGTAAAGCGCTTTGGGCCTTCAA
Source organism: Adrianichthys oophorus (assembly GCA_036245035.1). Taxonomy (NCBI): domain Eukaryota; kingdom Metazoa; phylum Chordata; class Actinopteri; order Beloniformes; family Adrianichthyidae; genus Adrianichthys; species Adrianichthys oophorus. The sequence continues at coordinate 2,665,299 of BSAI01000123.1, read as the reverse complement.
GACATTTACCATTTGGTTTTGGGACAGGAAATACAACACAAGAACCATTGTAACTACATTACTGGTCCTTTTATTCATTTTCCTGACAGTGCACAAGTAAATATGGACAAAAACTATTACACATTTTTTTTAAAAACTGCCCATCATCACCAATCCAGATGTCTAGGATTCAGACATATTGTAAAGCTTTTTCAAAGCCTCTGTTTAGTATTTGTGACATGAAAAACTGTTGGTGGCCGACACTTGTACTTTTGAAACAGCACGAAAGTTGATTCTAACACGCATCTGTTAATGTAGTCGCTACGTTAACTTTGTTTGGCTGCCTGACCATGCTCTAATGTCACGACAGCCTGCCAACATCACCGCCGCAGCCCAGACTCCGGCCGTATGTGGGGTACGACCTGGGCAGGTGACTGTTGCGCTGCAAATTGATTGGCCGAGACCGGTCGCCAGGCAGTAACTCTTCATCACTGAGTGTTTTGGGCATTGAGATAATGGCCCCCATTAATCTAGAGCCACACTCAGGGGCTGCTCCACCCCCTCTGCACACAATGTCACAGGCGTTCACACTTAACACACACACATACAATGCGTTCACAAAGGTTTCTTTAGGAGTGCTTGAAAAGCCTCTCATTTATTAGATTTCCATTTTTGTTTTGCACTTCCTTTTCCTGTTTTCTTTGCTTTCTTTTTTCTACTTTATTCGTTTTTTTTACCTTCTTTCCATATTTCACATCTTTCTGCTTTGAACCCACTCATTCTATCTTAATTATTTCTTTTCCTTATTCGCCCCAAATTCTCCCTCTTTACTGTTCACTTGTTTTTTTACATATTTTCTTCCGTTTGTCGCAATCCCACCTCCTGCCTGCTTTTGTCTCTGGTCATTTTTCATCTCCACCGCAGAGAGGTCAGGGGTTCCCCAGCCCCCTCCCCCCTCCCCATTTTTTTTATCTCCAGGCCACATACCCTCAGCTCACCCCAGTGTGAATGAATCCTCAGCAGGTAACTGGAATGGGAGAAAATTGACCTCTTTCTGGCTTTTTCTCACTCTCATCTGCCTCTTCTTGTCTCCACCATCCCTCCTTTCCCTCTTTTTTCATTAGTCTTTGGGTTATTAATGGAATAATTAGGATTGGGATGTATTTTAATGAACAAATCAATCACTGAATTGAATGTACGATTGGAAGTAAGAGTTCGTGGAGCTCCGGGGGCCTTTTAATTTGTCTCCCTTTCTTTTTGTCTTTCTTTCGCGGACTCTCTCCGCAGGCTCAGGGTAATAAAAGGAGAACAGATTCAACTAGCCATGGTAACACTGGTGAAATGATAGGCTTTGGCACTCCAGCCCCTGCTGGACGACGCTTTCAATTGTTTTTTTTTCTTCATCCGGGGGTGGAGTAAGACTGTTTTATGAGGGCTGAATCTGGGCCACGTTCACGTTTTGACTTGCAGTGGGAGTTGAAGGTGGTGGTGGCGGTGAAGGTTGGGGGTGCTTTAGTGGTAACCACGCACACACATGTTGTTTTGGTTGGGATGACAACAACAGGCACAGCAGGAAAGCCTTCAGATTAGATCTGCGCCCTGCTGGTGTGGCGGCTGTGGCTGCTAATGACAATACCCGATACTGACCTTGCAGAACTTCCACACGAAACCAGGGCGCTCCTGATTCCCAAACTACTCCATCATGTTTTTGGAGAAGTAAGCAGGTATTTTATTGCTAGTGCTTAGTCATGAAGTGGTATTTACCGTGGCCCGGTAGTGCAAATCACATTAACGAATTACTTAACGCAAAAACCTATTAAAGATCATTGCAACAATTAAAAAAGCTAAACAACAGCTACATTTCGAAAATCTAAAAACAATTCCAGAAACTAACACACAAATACAAACACCTGAAACAAAAAGTTTCGTAAAACATTTCCAAAAATCTAAATGGAATGTTAAAAAATGAAACAAAAGAAGAAACTATAAAAGGTAGGTACTATGGGATGTTGTTGATTGGATGATAATGTTTGATTTTAAACTTTGGCTGAAATGATGGACAAACATTGTCCTCCATAGTACCAACCTGTTCCAGTTTCTGTAAAAAAAGAAAAAAAGTATCTATCCATCCGTCTGTCTGTCTGTCTGGATTATGCTATCCAGCATGGCTTCGCGCCAAATGACTTTTGACATGGTCATGCAATCAGCCATGTCCCATAGTACCCATCTTTTCCGGTTTCTTCTTATTTTTAACATTTCATTTAGATTTTCAAAAAGTACTTTTGTTTTCTGAAACTTTTCTTTTTATTTTGTTTATTTTTCGTGTAATTGTGTTTTGGTTTCTGGAACTTTTCTTTGCTTTTATAAAATGTAGCGTGATTTTATTATTTGTTTTGCTTTTTCAATTGTTGTTGGGATTTGTAATGTATTTTTTTGTGTGTGTGTGTGTGTGTGTGTTGAGTGATTTGCACTTCAAGGCCAACGTAGATATTAACTTTGGCTCTTGGGCTGACTTCCTCCACTGCGTTCTCTTCCACTCTTCTACATCCTTTCACTCCCCTTGGGATGCCACCCAAAATTGGAAATCCAATCTGGTCAAGCTTAGCTCAGAGCCCCTGAGTGTCACCGCCTCCCCCTCAGTGCTGAGCAAACAACATCTCGTCTGCACTCATTAGCTAACCCTTAACACTTCGCCCTCCTTTTCCGTCGTCGCCGTAAAAAAGGAAATCTTTGAATCAAATCATCTCTCTGCTATGCTTCTGTGTCTGTCATGTCAGTCCGTCTCAACTGACTCAACATGCAGGCGACGACGTTTGTACTTCCTGATGAAATTGTTCTGTTTTTTTTCTTGTAGTCACGCAAGCTTGCCTCTGAAATAGAAAATGTCATTTCTACACCAAGGACATGACCACAGGGAACTGTGATCTTGAGACATTTTTCACCAGAAAAATGAAAACAATCATTGTTGCTGAAAGGATTTTCCAATATTCTCTAAGTCTTCAGAGTCATGGGGCTGCCGGAGCATCACCCGGCTACTCGTGGGCAAAGGCAGGGTACACCCTGGACAGGTCCCCAGTCTGTTGCTTCTGCAATCATACACAGTGCAATCCAGGCTGAGCTATTCTGATTAATAACTCAGCAGATTCCTGAAAAAGCTCTTTTGTAGCATCTTAAACTGAGCAGATAAACGCTGATAATAGAAAGATGAGACTTCCCAATTACACAAAAAATAGTTTGCCTTTACCAGACTTTAGAGAGGGTATCAAATCTTATTACTGTTTGAGGTTGTGGAAAATAGGGATAAAAACAGACAAAGAACAAGAGTGTAACTGAAAAATGTCAGAAAAAGAAATAAAGCAGATGTCCAATGCCTTAGTCACAACTGCCCATTTCGGTGGAAACAGGCTGTCATGGGCAAACCTGTATGGAGCACTGAGATGGCCCTAACAAAATTTTAAGGTCGTAGACTTCTTGGTGAACCCGTAAAGTGAAAATGTTCATGTGCATTTTTTTTTGACAGGTTAAAAGTTTCATTTGAAGTGCGATCTATTAATTCACTGTTTTAAAAGGGTGTGTAGCCACTCCCTCTAGAAATAATACATGCCTGCTATTTTCTAAAGAAGTGTTGGGCATAGGGTAGGGGCAGATTCATGGAAATTAACTTTAAAGTTATGAGATATTTGACACCAGAGCATTGTTTCCACTGTTATTGGTCTTTGAAATACTGTAACTCTGTTTCCACGATTTATGTAATTCCAATGGTTCTGAAAGCTCAGAAAAGGGTCTCTGGGCTGACATTCAACCCCTTACAGCTGCAAAATGGGTAAAACCTTCAGAATTCACTATTACACTACCGTCAAACCCTCTAGTTTGATACCAATGTGCCAAAAAGTCTCTTAAAGGGGATGTGAGGTTACTCACTGATTGGACTGTTCCATCTTACATCTCTTTGCCCTTTTGCTATTTGCACTGAACACACAGGCTGTTTCCGCCACTGACAAAATAGCAAATGCCACAGTGTCGCCTAAATAAAACGAATCTCAAAAGAGGTTCAGTTTTTGACAGCAAAGGAGGTCGTATGAACCCGTCATAACATCTGTACGTGTCCTAGGTTGGACGTTTTAGGAACGTTTAGCGTGTTTTAGTCCATGTAAGCTTTACCTGAGTGAACACCTCCTCATATGGTTGCAAATGAAATTAAATGCAGCAGAATAACATCCGACACGTATGTGGCCAGATTATCAAATCCCAGAATATTATTTAACAACAAATCGAAGTTATTTCGGTGCCATGCTACATTTATTAATAAAAGGTATGACAGGGCAGCACAATTAACTGTAGAGATGAAAACAATCTGTGTGCACTGAAAGGCAATTATCATTATGAACCGAGACGCAACATGCTTCCTGTCATTTCAATTTTTGATAATAGCTGATGAGCAAATGAGTTGCAGCCTGGAGGCGAAGCACTCCACTCCAACATTTGTCAGCGGCACGTTTAACAGGCACAGGAAAGTGGAACAAGTCTTTTGCAAGTCAGGCGAGATCAAATGCAATTTGGAGTTATGTTCAAAATTATACTACGATAATAGCATCTCAGCGATTTTTATTATAAGCACCTGGAACATATGCACCACCAAGATAATCTGATTTTCAACCAAAAGTTACAGTAAACTGTACTTTTGGTTCTATATTAATTTTTATGTCAAAAAAAATACTGTATGACAATAATTCTAGCCATTTTTTTTCTCTCCACTGCCGCCTTTTGCTTGAATTAAACTCAAAACCCTTCACTCTAATCCATTGGTAACTATTGCATACCACTGTAACCAATAATATCCAATTAACTGCCTTCTCCACTGATAAAAATATATTTTAAAATGTATTACTCACACCTCTGAGGCAAAAAAAAAATCCTTTTGAATTTTTGTTTTTTCATTTTGGTATATTCGTTGGGTTGTTGAAGACTTAAAATAACCTGACTTTAGCGGTAGTATGTGAACTGATTTGGATTTGAATAAATCTCTTCAAGAAAGCTATGTTTCTTTTTTAAATAGATATGAAATCTCCATTGGTTTCTGTGTTTAATGTCTCATTAAAGAAAAATAGGTTAAAAATGTTGATTTTCATTGAATGTGATAAAGTTAACAACAAAATCAGTTAAACTGGTTTATCTATTATATGCAATAAACCAAATCCAAATAGATTTTATTAACTTTTGAAAGAAACTGCTAATAAAACTAATGATTATATTGTGCTATACAAATATACACTGTAAGACACACACCTGTTCTCCCCTTAAAATGCGACCGCTCCTCTCTACCACCGTCCTAGGGCCCAGACAACCCCAAAAAACCCTCCTGGGTCACCTGACTAAGGCACAATTAAAGGCTGACTTTTTTTTTAAAACCAATTTCATTTTTAGATTATTTTGGAAGGAATTGTGTATTGAACATTCTTGCATTTAAACTGGCAGAAACACATTTTCATGTCCCAGTGATTGATGTGAAAGCGTTCACTTCCTTTTTTCCTTTACTCTTCGTTTTACCTCCAAAACACATTATGCAGTTATTGTGAATTTCTTACTGTCAGCAGGCTGCACGGTAGTGATCCATGTTCAGCACTCCATTTCCCCGGGGCTTTTTTTTAATAATGCAGCCTCACAATTCTTTGCATCCTTCAGCTCACGCTGTGATTACCAAACAACCCAATGCCATTTTTACATGGTACAAAACAAAACCAACTAATGTGCACCCTGAGCAGCCCCCCCCCTTTTTCCTTTGACAGAAACAACAGCCTCGGTTTTTCTGTCTGACACAAGCACAGACTAGACCCCAGGAGGACGCACGTGTCCCTGCTGACACAACAAATTAGGTGCTAAGGGTGGAGGAAGATGGGGGAGGAGAGAGAGTTTGAGGTGTCTACAGTGAATGGTGGGGAGACATGCCCCACGGGTCTTTCTAATTATCTGTAAGGATCAGCAGTGCTCAAGGATGCATAAGAGAAGGGATTTGACTGCTCGATCCGCTGGCGAGGAAGCTCTGATTGGATTGGTCACCTCTTTCCATGCATACCCATTAATCACCGAACTTAGGTTTGCTGAGTCGCTCTCCAGCGGGCCATCATCACAATGTGTTTTTTTAGGTTTGCTCTGCAGTTTAAACTTTCTTGTTGAGTCCGAAGGGCATCATTTTACTAAAACAATAAAAGCCCTTCTTTGTACAGTAGAAACCCACTGGAAAGGAGGCATCTTATTTTGGAAAATGAATCAGCACATATCGCAAATGACGTCATCTTTTTTCTTCTTTGCGTTTCCGGGAGTATATTTGTACTAGACTAAGGAACCTATTAAATTCTCTTCTTATTTTTCAGTTCATTTTGGTTCAGAACTGGCAACTTGGAACGTCTAACAACTAGATGGGCGATGGCATCTGGCATCATTGGGCGGAAGCCATACAACTTTAGGCGAAAGCTGAAGTTTTTTTTATTTTTTTTGCTTGACTACAGTGTTCCCTTGCTATGTTGTGGTTCACCTTTTTGTAATCTTGCTGATCCTTTATTTTTTTATTACTTGTGCGCTTTATTTTGAATGTATGAAATGAAAGTTGATCATAATTGCGCACATAGTGTGTACTAATTGCTTTTGAATAAAGGCAGGGTACACAATGCACACGCCTCAAAGTCACATTCCTATTCACAACTAATGAACCCATGAAGTATATTTTAAGACTGTGGGAGGAGACTAGAGTACCCAGAGAAAACGATATTAAATTTTCAAAGTAAAGAATTCATTTTAATGATCAACTTTTTTCAAACTTAGCCAAATTGGTGTAAAACTGACAAAAACTTCTTTAAAATATCCTATTTTTCTGATTCCATATCAGAAAGTTATTGACATTTGTTCATGTAAATTTGCCAGCACCTTTTTTTTTTTATCGCCTGCACAGTGACATTTTGGAGGGATCTTTTTATCCGACAGTGGAGAGGACATTGTGGAGACAGGCTATAAGGTTCCTTTTTTTATTTTTAAGCAAGAGGCGTGTTTACTTTTGGTGTACAACGATATATCAACCATAGATAAGTTGCAACACGATTTTTTTTCTTAAGTGTAGTTCTACCAACATAATTTTGTCATCTCTTACTAGTTTTTTCTTACCGTTCACTCCCTGGAGACGAACACCAACAAAACCGCACAGTCGGTCGAGTTGATAGATAGGTACAGTTTTTCCTGTTCTGTGGCTCCACATCGGCTGAATGCGGAGTAAATGGGCCTTCCCCCTCCGACTGTTGCGCCACCACTGAGCTGTCATTATATATGCCACAGTATATCACATTCACCGGCACTCTTCATTAAGCATCCAAATATTCGCTGAGCAGGTTTGAGGTTTGTTTTGTGAGTGGATATAACTCAAAGACTACTCAGTTTTACAGCATTGCCTTGAGGTGGTTTGAAAATCACATTAGGCTCAAATTTCAGGACAATAGTTTAGCATTTGTGATGCAGTTGTGTGAACATGGCCGTGATTGAAGAGACTGTACCATTCTTCATTCTGTTTCTCGCACACACAAGCTGTAGACGCCTGCTGGCTCCATCAGACAAGCTTCCCGGTCTATCTTCAGCATGCGGCGCATGACAGACGACCACCTGTGCCACCTGAGTGAAGCCCATTGTGAGCGCTCCTTATCGCGCTGGTTCCAGTTCCCAGCTTGTGGACAGTCCCATTGCTCACATTGTTGAAGCTACCTCACCCATATTCCTGAGTGCTGGGATTCCCAGCAGTGGTGTGGTTGCACTTCATATAAAGCACATATCAGTCTCTATGGAAACACATGCTACCCTTTTTGTTTCAACTAAAAAAAAATATTTTTTTTTTTACTCAAAAATTCTTGAGTAAAATCTGGATTTTTTTTTCCCAGAGATTATTTGACATAGACAAATGAAATCCGATGTTTAAAAAATCACTTTTTGATTAGATGGACTTACAAGCTATCTTAAATGTTGCAAAAATGGCAATTTAAAAAAAAAATTGTGAAGCAATGCTGTTTAGTTTTTGTTTAGTTGTGTCAGGCAAAACAAGGCACAGCATCTATTGTATCCATACACTATTTGTCAGTAACAAATGCAAGTTGTCCCACTTAAGAAGATGAGGGAAGAAGTCTAAAATCTTCATCATTGGTACACGTCAACTGTAAGAATGTCAAAAAGTCCCAAAGAATCCCACTGTAAATGTACAGTAAATAAGTATTTCAATAGCAAATGTTTTTCTTAGTACTTTGTTATGTAACCCTGGTTGTCAATGACAGAGGTCAGTTGTTTCCTGTAGGTCTTCACCAAGTTTGAACTCACTGTTGTTGCTATTTTTGGTCCATTCTTCCATGCAGATCTTCTTAAGAGCTGTAATGTTTTGGAGCTGTAACTGGGTAACACTCAGTTTAAACTTCCTCCATACATTCTTAATTGTATTGAGGTTTGGAAGCTCGCTAGGCCACTCCAGAACCTTGAAATGCTCCTTACGGAGCAATTCCTTTGTTTGTTCCCCTATTTAACTCTGGGCTGTTTCCTCACCGTTCTCAAGATAATTTGTACCCCACCATGTAAGCTTAAGGCTAGGGTTAGGAATCTTCTAGTTTGGATATGCAAATTATGCTTCCAGCTAAAGTTGCAAACGTTCCACTTCCGGATAATGATGTGTTTAGTTATGTGATTGGGGGTCATGTTGTCTGCAACCAGGCCCCTCTCGATATTTGTTCCAACAGTTGATCTTCTCTCACCAAGTTACTTTTTTATTGCATATTGGTTCACCCCAGTCTTGTTTAGGTGAACAATCTTGTCACTGGTGTCCTTTGACAGCTTTTTGGTTTCTGTCATGATGAAGAGGTTGCAGTCTGACTGTTTCACGGTATGGACAGGTGTCTTTTTATACAGATATCCAGTTCAAACAGGTGGCATTAATACAGC
>BSAI01000123.1:2465982-2651476 GCA_036245035.1 Adrianichthys oophorus | reverse complement strand
CTTTCTTTATCTCTCCTCTTTTTTTTTTTAGTTCAGACGTCCCCCCTCCCCCCCTATTCACCACTATCCCATTGCCCCCGTCACTTTAAGTCGAAGTGTATTAATGTATTAATGGGCTGTGTGGCCCATTGATTCCTAATTTCTCTTCACGTCAACATCAGGGATAAATATTGCATGGCACTGTCTTCTCCAAGCTTATTGTAATCAGCATTGCTATTGATCAGATGCCCCAACCCTTAGAAGTAATCTATTTAGAATACTTTCAGTAAAACATAGGGGGTGTACTTCTTTACAGCATGCTTTGTCATATTTGTAGCCTAACTGTAATACACAAGAAGGAATCCTCTTAAGATAGTGGATAAAATAAAGTAGACGTATCCTCTGAATGCTGGGAGAAAACAATGTCCGTCTTTATAGTGTCAGTGGTCTCTTGGTGGTCCCTGTCAGTGTGTGTACATGTGTGGGTCTACACATCAGTCTCGCCAAGGCTGCAGGATGATGGATGAGGGATCGGTTAGCGGCGAGTCAGACGTCGGCGCTATCGATTTGTCCTCGCCTGTGAAGAGGCGGCGCAGCAGTGGCGGGCGTGGGCCGGCTCGAGCACTGCAACACCGACGTGCGCATGGGAATACACATTTACAGTATTTGCACTCCAGCGGCGCCAAATGGGCAATGATCTTTTCATTCTGGCAAAGGTGCGGGCCTTGGTTTAAATGTTTCATTGTCTGTTGAGTTCAATGACCACCTCCCTCCTCGCCGAGGTGTTTTTATTGATCCACCCGCAAAGTGGCATGCACTTGTTTAACATCCAACCTAATACTATTCAATTGGCTCAGCCTTGCCTTTCCGCTTGCCCGCATCGCCAGACACAGAGGAGTACATGTGCCTATTAGAGCATGGATGAAAAGAAGCATCTTATGATTGCTGGTGTGAAACAGTGGTTCACCCCTTTACAAAAAAAAAAAAAAAAAAAACTCAACATGCGTGATTTTATTGTCAAGCATCTGCTCCATCCACTCCATTTAGCTAGAAATAAATGCTGCCAGGCAGAGAGGTCTTTGTTGTTGTTGTTTTTTTCGTGTACTTGTTTTGCTTATCAGACATTCGCAATTAACAAATTGACAGTCTATCTGCTGTTCTTCTTTCTTAGCCATTTTGAAAATGGCCCCAATTACTGAGGCTGCGAGGGTGACATGCCAGACAAAATCTCGGGTACAACTGAGCATAATTACATCTGAATTGGACACAACAGTAGAATGATGGCCCACCTTGATCTGCCTTTTTGTCCCTCTAAGTTGCAACTTTCTGTAGCTTCTGGGCAATAGTTGAATCAACATGACCCATGGGTTTATTAGTAATCACAGGACTTACTGGTTCCCACTAAGCCACAAAATTCCTTTTCATTTGGAGGAGGGTAATATTTTTACTCATACATGCATGGTCCCTATAGTCTGGAATGCTGCAGTCCATAATAACAAATTATTATTAATAATGGATTTTGTTAATGCAGCTTCTCCTCCATTTTTGTTTACTGTAGGAAAAAAGCAACATCAAACTGAAAATGTGTCACTGGCTCTGACAATATGTATTGACCTTAGGGAACATATGTTGGTACAAGTAGCTAGAAAAGGGCCTTTCAATGCTTTTCGCAGCTGTTAGTAACATTAGAATGACTACCACAACATATTGTTAGTTACTTCACCTGTCGAGAGGTGATACAAGCATGTACTGCAAAAAGTTGAACGATACTCACAAAGTTCCTTATTCAGCACCGTTTTTTCCCCCATCTCTGAAATGCTAAAAGCCACCTTGGTTGTCTATCTTTAAGGTATAATAGCAGTGCAAGAAAAAATCCAAATGTCTGCATGGCTGGTGAGTTAATAGTGACAGCAGTTATGACAATAATTTTATGTTAGAGCTGACATTTACCGCATCACAGCTCGCTTCAATCTTGAGATGTGGCACGATTAATGGCTCCTGGAGAGGATTCCCTTTCAACCTCTTTTGCTCTACGTTTCAGGGGATGATGTACCTGGAGGAGAGGAGATTGGTCCACAGGGACCTGGCAGCTCGAAACGTGCTTGTGAAGTCCCCCAATCATATTAAGATCACAGACTTTGGCCTGGCGAGGCTGCTGGACGCAGACGAAAAGGAGTACAACGCAGACGGCGGCAAGGTTGGTGTAAGTGGAGGCATGAAGATATTTGTTTTTCTAAATGGTCAACCTGTCTCTGATTAATTCAACGCAAAGGTCACTGAAGTACAAGAATTGAAACGGTTACTTTTATGTAACCAGCTGGCATCCACTGATGATGACGCAATACTTTGTACAAGTATAACTTGGCGGAACGGTCACCAACTACAAACTACTCCTTCTTGTGCTTTTGTAGCAATTTAAGATAATTTGATAAATGTTGAAACTGGGTCAGATTGTTAACGTTTTTGACCAGATCTGATGACGATCAAGATTATGAATGAAGGCTGCCAGAAACAAAAAAAAAAAATCTTCAAAAAAAGCTGCAGGCATGGACCACATTGTGAAAGACTTTGCTTAAAATCTTTATTAATATTTAATATAAAAGGTGAAGCTACATCAAAACAAAAGGATTAAGATATTACACTACATCATTTTCTTGTTCGGTTCTTGTTCAAGTCTGTTAGGAAAATGACATAAAACACTCAAAATTTAGATTTGAAAGCAATTTAAGAGTTTAATTTTGCGGCTCTGTCTTTGTCTGACCGAACTCTTGAACAAATGTGTGTCATCTCCATTTGTCCCTGTGACCATTCATTTCCAATGTCAATACAGCTGTGTTACCCCCCTTCTCGCATCAGTGTTTCTCCGCGTTGTGAGCTTGGAAATAATGATTTTACTGACACGTTAGTGCACCGGCGCACAAACTGCTTTTATTTCACGTCACTTAACGGGCAGTATTTATAACCAGCGATCAATCAAATAACTGTTTTCTGCTTTTTGGCAGGAATAGAAACCCAAAAAAATGGTGACTGACAGTGGCTAAAATATGAGCAACCTGAGACTTGAGGATCTTGGGAGCTGAAGAATGGGGCCGAACAGAAACTAATTATGCTGCTTATCAATCAAAAGGGGGAAGAAGAAGGACCTCTTGTGTTACATGTCCAACAATACAATAGGGATGGGAGAGATAAAACCAGAAGAAATCAGATTTTTCTATCAGCTTTACCAATTTCCCCTTAAACAAACCCTGCTTGAACTTTCTTTTCATGTAATACAATTTAGAAGTACTTCATCCAAACAAATCACGCCGCCGCGGTTCCAGTCAGTTTGTTTTGTTCGGGGACCACATTAATCAGAGGCCCCTTCGCTTTCCCCCTCGCTCGAGACCGGCTATGCAAATTGTTCCGATCAACTCCCTTTATTAAATGGGCTTGTTCATTGCCACGTCTGTTCAGCCGGAGGCCCGGAGGTAGACGTCGCATCTCCAGGCAGACCTGTTATCTCTGGCGAAAGGAGGAGTGCTGGAAGAACGAAAAAAAAAAACAATTTCACGACCCACGCGAGTTGGAAGCAGTCATCTGAGTGATTGACTCCATGTTGGTATTCACTGATGCCTTGATAAATGAGAGCTGTTGTCAGCGCATCTACATGTATGCCGTAAAAATAGACGCGCCGTGGAAGATAAATCAACAGAGATGAAAGTGGAGGGGCCATAACACATTTCCAACCTGACGCATATCATTTCCTTTCTTTCTTTTCATTTCCCTAAAGAGCAAAGGTGCGTGTGAGCCTTGCTCCGGCGCCGGTGAGGGGCGGGCCGTGTTTCAAACGACCCGGACACGTGCGTTCACGCGCTTAATTGGCTTGCGTGACCACAAAACTCCCTTTTAAACGTCAATAAAATCATATCGCAGTCGGGAGACAAGTGTCCTTGTCAGGAAGGTCGGGAGACGAGTGTCCTTGTTCGCGTTTTTACTGAAAACTTTCAGTCACCAGAGATAATGTGAGACAAACGGCAAAAACAGCTTTGAAAGTCATTAGTTTGATTAATTCCACTCTGTCTTAAGCAGTAGATCCCAGATTTGGCTCCTTGTGAGTAAATTTTGTTTGCAGGTCAGGTGTGAGGAGAAGTTATATGTTCTCATCTGTGTCTCCTCAGATGCCCATTAAGTGGATGGCTTTAGAGTGCATCCACTACAGGAAGTTCACCCATCAGAGTGACGTGTGGAGCTATGGTGGGTGTTTTTTTTTTTATCTGTTATCAACCAGAAACCCCTGCTTATCATTTTTTGCTCAAACACCCTCTTTCTCCTTTTGTTTTCACCGCCTCCCATCATGCTGCAGGAGTGACCATCTGGGAGCTGATGACGTTCGGAGGCAAACCGTATGACGGCATCCCCACAAGAGAAATCCCCAATATCCTGGAGAAAGGGGAGCGCCTCCCCCAGCCCCCCATATGCACAATCGACGTCTACATGGTCATGGTCAAATGTGAGAAAACGCAAACGCACAAGATACATTTCCCAAAAAATGCTACAATAACAACAAATAAATCCTACTCGCACTCCTTGAAATGTCAAATATATTTTATTGTTTATGTGATTAACTTGAATCAGCTGATTCTGACACCGAGAAGCGTGGCCTTTCATATGTTTTAATGCAAAGCTGATATTGTCTACAACAGAATCAGCTAATTTACATGAATTGTGTAAGCACTTTATTACCGAAAAGTGTTGCAAATCAGCAAAAGGAGCCTGTTCTCCACTTCAGAATCCGCTGGAATTACATTAATTGCTTTAACAGTTGAAGAGAGATGGAATGTCAACAATGGGGCTAAAAGAGTTTACTCTTTTACACAGGATGTGTCACTGGCGACATATAAATAAAGACAGGCTTTTTGACATATCAAAACTCATTGACCATTTACGCAATCAACGTAAATCAGGTGAATCTGACATAAAGAAAAGCAGCCTTTCAATTCAAGTGTTCCACTTATGTTCAAAGCATTGCTAACATAAAGTGATCCAAAACGGTGCAAAGCCTTTTTCATTTGTGGCAGAAACAGTTGATTTACGGTGATTGCGTAAACACTCTTACCACTGTAAATTATTGCACGTCAGTGCAAAGGTGCTTTTCAGAATCTCTCTAATCTCATCAGAATCTGCTAGAATTATGTTAATTGCATAAATGGTTGAAGACTTGCAGTAGTAAAAAGAATGTCAACAATAAATGGATCACACTTCACTAAGTAACCACTGCGGGTTGGTTTCATAGATAGTTACAAAGATTAAGGCTAAAATCAAGACAGCTCGGAGGGAAGTGAGTCGGATGACAGAGGCCCAAAGAGGTGCAATGAAAAAGCAAGTGCCTCAGAGATACAGCCATATGTCCAGACCTGAAGCACTGAAAACTGCCAATCAAAGCTCCTGGCATTGAGCAGCCACCTAAAGAGGCACATAGGAGACAATGAAGCCAGACGGATGAACAGGCTGTACGCAACTCAACCTGTGAAAGTGTACGCTCGGCAGCAGGGTCAAAACAGCAGAGCAGACCCACCAAGGCTGGAAACTGAACAGTACTGGAAAAGTATAGGGGAGAAAGAGACAGCACATAACAGCAATGCTCAAAGGTTGGTCTCTCCGAGAAAAGAGCACAGCAACCTCCCTGAACAGAATCCAGTAACCATCACAGTGGCAGACATCCAAGAAAGAACCTCAGGTATGAAGAACTGGACAGCACCGGGCCCTGACATGATACATGCATACTGGCTTAAGAAACTCACTGCACTCCATGAGCGCTTGGCAGCACAAATGAACCAGCTAATAAGAGTGCAGTCCCATCCAACTACTGACCAATAACATGTCTCTCCACAACATAGAAGCTGATATCAGGGATCATTGCAACCAAAATACATCGGCACATGGATCAATTCATGAGCAACGCACAGAAGGGCATTGGTAGAGATTCCAGAGGAGCCAAACATCAACTCCTGGTTGACAGAACAATTGTTCAAGACTGCAGGTCACGACACACCAACCTGTGCCCAGCCTGGATTGTTTACAAGAATGCTTATGACTGAATGCCACACACATGGATCACTAAATGCTTGGAGCTGTACAACATCAAAGAGGACTCCAAGGGCTTTCATAGGAAACTCAATGACACTGTGAAAAACCACCCTTGAAACCAATAGCAGGCCAATTGCACAAGTGCCCATCAAATGTGGCATATACCACAAGGACATGCTCTATCCCCACTGCTGTTCTGCATAGATCTGAACCCTCTAAGCCAAAAAATCAACCAGACTGGCTATGGATACTGACTCAGGAATGGGGTTTATGCTAAGAGCGAGCATGACACTGTCTCACTGATCCACATCACCAGGATCTACAGTACTGACACTGGAATGTCATCAAGAAGTCCTACCAATGGCTAGAAAGAGCTGGCCTACAGGACAGCACAGAAGCGCTCATCCTGGAAGCACAGGAACAAGCCCTGAGCACCAGAGCGATAGAGACTCAGATCTACCACACCAGACAAGACCCAACGTGTAGGCTGTGCAAAGAGACGCCTGAAAACAATCCAGCACATAACAGCAGGGTGTACGATGCTGACCAGCAAAGCATACATGGAGCGCCACAACCAAGTGGCTGGAATAGTTTCAGGAACATGTGGGCAGAACATGGACAAAACGTGCCATTTAACGTGTTTTGAAACCTAAATCAGGTTGAACCTTGACCATCAGGGACTTAGATTTGGTCTTTCCAAACTAAGCCATTCTGAGCCAGAATGGGACCATCTTACCTATTAATCCAAATGCGTCTTTCTTGTATGATCTAGGGAATGCAGTGTTTTAATTTTGGAACAAAAGATGCAGGCAATTTTTGGGAATTTGTGTGAAAACACTAAAATTGCAAATTATGATCTAGACTCCAATACAATGTTTGACCTCACGCGCTTGACCAGAGCTATGATTACATAATACAGACCATAGAATTTTACACTTTTATTAAAATTTCAGTTTTCTAAGGGTAATGTGGGGTTAGATATTTTGCCCAACCAAATGGTTTACCCCACCCAACTACCCTAAATCACCAGCTTAAAACAGATTTTACGGACCTACATTTCTCATTGAGTAAAAGGCAAATTACAAAATGCCCAGACTTTGTTGCTGGTGTCCCATTCTTTTTGAAGATACGTTTTGATGATTGTTACATTTACTATAACATATCTCACCACAAGTCTTTTCAGATTTGATCCAATCCTGGCCTAAAATCCTGTTTACACCCTGTTGCAACTCAACATATGATTAGAAATCAGAGATGCAGTTTAATAAAAGACACCATGTGTTGAATATTTATCTTTTGAGATGGAATTAGAGCTGTGGGGCTTCACATCAAGGCAAAAGAAAAAGTTTTCTTTAAAAAGGAGGCTTGCCTCTAATTGTGTTATGAAACTTTCACGTTGGTTTATAGTCTGTAACACACGGGCCAATCGTCACCAAGGACTTTATTCGTTGGTGTCATCCTCCCATCTGGAACGCCATGCTTTCCCCCCATCTGGCTCAAGCGCGGTCTCTCCAGAAATTACAGCTCATCCAAAAATCTATCCTTCATCCCTCCCTCCCTCCCTCCATCTTTCTGTCCCTTGCTGAATTCAGATAGTCTGTGCTAACGGTGAGGCTGCTGAGGAATCCACCCTCCCATATTTCCAGGAAGCGGTCCAAGCATTTTTGCCAAATCAGGCATTGCGGTTTGCCAACGATTGGCTGCTTGGCCAGCTTTTCTGCGTACCATTCTGGTCATCGCTGCACCTTGTCTGAACTCATCAATGGGAGAGCAACTTCTATGTCAATGTTTCCCCAATTACCCAAAAGTCTCCTGCAATGACTTTGTAAAAAAAAACCAAAAAAAAAAAACCTTGTTTTACACAAGGTACTCTTGTGTTGGATTATTTATAAACATAGAATAGGAAATGCGTTTAAAAAAAACATTTTTTTTTCTACCCACTGCCTCAAATCCAAACATATTCCCACAGTAAAGACGCTGATCCAATGGAAATGTCAGAGCTTCTAATAGCGTCCAATGGTTTTTGACAGCACTGAAGCAAACCCTAAGAAGCCCTCCAGCTATTAAACTTAATAACAAGGCCATCTTATTCTTTCATTCTGGAGGAGAGAGATTGGTTTCATTTATTATTCTAATCTGTCAGGACATGCCGACGCAATTATGTAACATTTTTGAGGTGAAGGGGCTCTTCGAAGAAAGGTCATTTCAAGAAAAAAAGGGTTTCTCTCATTGATTTTGGAATGCAAGATTATTAATAATATAATAAAAGAAATGGCAGACAGAGAGCTGCTTAGAGAGAAGTACAAGTTGAGTCTAGACTGCTATGAACCAATTGCCCATTTATAGAAGTCTTTGACAAAGTCGCCAGTGGTGTCTTAACCAAAATATGACCAAAAGGAATAAGATTCATGAGTAGCTAAGAAACTACGAAACTAGACTATGACAGTCTAAAAATAAATTTGTTTGTAGTTTTTAAGCAATAAAAGTTTAACTTCTGTCCCATGATGAGAAATAGTTAATGTATATTTAGTGTACAAGACTACTGGCCTGAGTGAGTGTGATGTCACCCATACAAAAATGACTTACTTCCACCTCCAATAACACAGTCAATTCAGTCACCGTTTTTTTATAAAATGGTCATCGCCATGTTGGAAACGAACAATGTCAGGAAGAAGTGATTGGTTTGAAGCAGTAGGAATCATTGTCTCCATGGCAACCACTCTTGCCAATCAGGAGTGAGCTTGTAGGAAGTCCACACCCCAACCACTTGAAATTGTGCAACACGAAATCTGACGAACGTTTCGAACGTTCAACGTGGGGGCTAGCTGGCACCACGTGCTTTTATTGACGCATCTGATTGGTCAATTTATAGCTTGAAAATCTTGCACTACAGAAAATTGAGTATAAAAGATATAGTTCTGTATTTAGGCTGTTTTTTGTTCTTTTACAAGAGTGAAATAGGTATAAAACAACTGTCTTGAGTTTAAATGTTTTAAAGACCCACTCTGACAAAATTCTGGTTTTGGTGTTTTGAATATGTTCTTGTGGCATTTTTCTGATAATTGAGAAAATATATAAAGAAACGTAAGTTCAACATTACATTTCTGAGTATTTTTTATTCAAATCGTGAATCAGGATCAAACTACAGTTTGGAAAAGATTGTATTTGTTATGTAGAAAATATGCTGGGCAGGCCCCAAACTCCTTGCTCTGCTCTCCAGTGTAATGGGGAATGGGGGCGGGGTTGCTTCACGTGAACCGTCGCACCCACAACTCAAAGGCGAATTTCTATGAACTACTGCTGCTTTGCAGAAACTATGTCCTAGAAAACAACAAAGGTTTGTTGATTTAGGATAAAAACAGCATAATCATAATAAAAAAAACTGGGAACTCTTTTACAATAGATCAAAAGATGAACAGAGTGGGTCTTTAAGGAGGAATTCTAATGTGTTTTTGTGAAGTTTTTATCACACAAAAATGGGTCACTGATACCAAAAATGGACACAAAAGGGGCAACCAGGTCAAGCAAATGCCACCACTGTTATAAAAGTAACACAAACAAGTTGATCATAAAATTTGAGTAACACTGCCCTTTAAGAAGCCAGGCTGGAGTTCAGTAATTGGCCACATTAATTGTAAGTACACATCGAGGGCCATTGTTGGAGGTTTTGTGTGTCGTCACGTTGTGTACCCCGTTTCTTCGGTGTCACCCCGGCTGAAGCGGAACAGAATTTTTCTTGCGTTCCTCAGTAATTGCATTGTTACTGGTTAATCCACTACACGTGGAAATTAGATGAAGTAGTGAAGGTCAGACAAAGTCATCTGAAATGGCAACAGGGACCATAATAGTAAACTGGATTGAAAGTAATGTTGACTGACAATTAAAAGGCTGGATCACATGTCCAGACTTTGTTGTTTTGTTGAATTTTAAAGACCTTGGTTCAGCCAGCCATGTTGCAGAATGCATAATAGAGGTGTAGACACTGAAATCAGCAGCCCAGGTAATCTAATCTGAGCCAAAACACCACCTGCTGTTTCACTCTACCCTCAGGGTTTTGCTGTGTTTGCTGCACTTGTAGCCTGAGGTACAGAGCGCGCTCGCATTCTTGAAAGAGAGCAGCACAATTACTCGATAACATACAAATGGGTAGAAAAAAAGTCTGTAAAGTGTTTTGTCCTGAAACAAATTTGTTTTCAGAAATGGAGCGGTGCGCTGTCAACATTACCGAACTTTTTAGCTTCTTATAAGGTTTGTAAATTGTGTCATTATACTGTAGGAGTTTATGCATTCCAAGCACACGAGGTTAGCGATGGCAGCGCTGAATGAAAATTAATCGAATGCAAGTGCAGTGGAAGGTCAAGACTGGTCTGTCTAAGAAAATAGCAAAGTATCTTGAGGAAGGTTACGCTAAAGGCGAAGGAAACAATAAACCTTCTAAGCTTTTAGCCATTATCCATCTGTATGTTTATGTCTTCCCTGTCTCTCGTCTCCGCCTTTCCGTTTTTTTTGTCCCAGGTTGGATGATTGATGCAGACAGCAGGCCGAAGTTCAAGGAGCTAGCTGCTGAGTTCTGCAGAATGGCGCGTGACCCCCAGCGATACCTTGTCATCCAGGTGTGTCTGCCTCATCATCTTTGTCCACAGATCAACCGTTAATGAGGCTTTTCTGTACAACCGTCTGCATATCCAGGAGTACCTAAATATAAGATGATTAAATCTCTGCACTGGTTTCAGTCTTAGTGGGTTTCTGGGTTCCCCGGGTCTACGGAGGGTCACAGACAGGTGCGCAGGTGTGTTTTGTTGTTTCCTTGAAGCCCGTGCAGCCATCTCAAGGGATGTCATGAAAGTGTATTTGTGTGTGATAAGTGAATCGTCAGGGATCTGTAAGGACAATGTAAATTATACGCACTTATGACATACGACTGATACTGTTGTGTGGTGACCTTACAACACACTCCAGTTGTTGGTAAGGTGTGTGTACTGGCTCCTTACTGACGGACACAAATGCCACATGCATGGGGTGTGCAGGTGATATGAAAGTTACCATAAGATGCCGGCACAAACTAGGCTTTGATTGTCTTATTTCCTCATTTTCTAACGCATAGCGTGTAGAGAGCACGCAATTTACCACTTGAACAGCACCAAGGGCCCCTTGTGTAGAATAGGGTTTGAAAAAATGAAAACATTTGCATCAGGTGGGGAGTCCGTCTTCCAACCGCCAGTTAGTTATCATAGTCTCTGTTGCATTTCCGGTCTGTCCTCCCTACCCTCGGCTCCGAAGAAGTAGTTTGTCCTGCCACCCCCGTGAGGAGTAATTCGTCCCGCTCTCTTTGCTCATGGCCATCCTCACTGAGTCATTAAAAATTGCAGAATTTTGGAAAAAACTTTCGTTGTCCATGGCGAAAATGGAAGACGGTGTTATCCGCAGTATTGACATGCGTTGTTAAAAAAATAAAATAACATTTTAAAGAGTTTTGTTTTGAGTACTATGGAAGTTTTTATTTTGAAACCCAAACCTGTTTTCCTTTTCTGTGATTTTTTGGCCATGAAAGTAAAGCGTCGATAGATTGGAAATGGAACTCCTTCGTAAAGCTTAACAAACGCAACATAAATATTCCGATTGATGAACGTTATATTGTTTCTGTGTCAATGAACATTTTCACTCTACGGGGTCACTAAGTGGTCTACGATCTTAAAATGCCGTGCCTGCCCTGTACAGGTATGCCCATTTTTGCCCGTATTCACCTGTATCTACCCGTAAGTGGTGACTAGGGCATTAACTTTCATCCATCTGTAGTGGTCGTTGTGTAAAATAGGACAATATTTTGCATGTTTACCTTTCAGGGAGATGACCGCATGAAGCTTCCTAGTCCCAATGACAGCAAGTTTTTCAAAAGCCTACTTGACGAAGAGGACCTCGATGACCTGATGGATGCGGAGGAGTATCTAGTTCCTAGAGGTTTCAATGCAGATTCAACGTCATCCACCACCAGGCCTCGAGTGGACTCCAATAGAGTAAGAGGGTTCACTTATATGCGCCATTTATCAAATGGGATTTAGTTAATGAACAACTAACTATCCTGGGACATTTTAAGGCTAACTTAAACTGAAAAGGCAAAAGCTACACAAGTGAATTATGCACACAATCCTAAAAAAGGGCCACACAAAAGCTACAATGAAATTGTACAAATGTTGAAAGTTGTCAAGAACTTTTGAAACCGAAAAATACTTTAGGTTCATAATCCACCCGCACCATTTTGTCAACAAGTGGGGCTTGAACTTACTCAGCGCATAAAAAAACAAAAGATCACTTAAAGACCCAATCGTGCTTAGGATGTTTTAAGAAGTTCTTGTGGCATTTTTTTCTTGATCGAGGATATATATAAAGAAAATTAAACTAAAAATTGCTTTCTTTTCTTTTTCTTTTAGTGTTTCTTTATTTAAAGATTGTATGATGTAGAAAATTCACTCGGGGAGGGGGGGGAGCGCGTGCCTCCTTCTTTGAGCTCTCAGCAATAGGGAGGGAAAGATGCCAATGGTTCTGCCCACAACTCAGAGGCAATTCTAGGATGACCTACCGCAGGAACTATGTCCTAGCAAACAATACAGTTGTTTTTATTTTGGCTAAAAAATGACATAACTAAAAGAACCCTAAGAACACTGAAAAGCAATCAAAAGATAATTGAAGTGGCTCTTTTTTTAAAGGGTTGATTGCAATAACTGAAAAGCAAAAGGTGCTTGCTGTGATTAAGGACTTTTTTTTTTTTTTACTCATGGCTCTGTATCTTATACATTCGTACGTCTGTGAATTCCCTAATGGACCCCAGAAGTTTAAAGTCAACAAGTCTTTGGTAAATGCGGGCAAACTCTAGGAACACTCATGAAGTTAAAACAGTTCTCCCTTACATAAGGAATGTGGTTATTCAGTTCAAACAGACAATAATCTTTTTGATTTGCTTCTAAACCAGAAAAAAATGATCTAATATTGACTCACTTTGAAGTCAAGAAGTTTGGAGAAGGAAAAAGTTTGTTGATAGAATTTAGACTACTTAAGGTGAGCAGATACAAACCCCCAGGATATTTCCTTCTGTGTTTTGTTGTGTTTTGTTGTGTTTTGTTGCTTTGCCTTCTGTAATTGTTGCTTTTCTACGAGAAGCTGGGGCGGGCGCACAAGAGTCGGCCCGGATTAAATAGCCCACGGCAAACCAACACAGCACCGCACGAAGCCCTTTTGCTTCGTGTGTCATGTTTTGTTTTTTCTTCTGTTTTTTTTTTTTGTTGTTTTTGTTCTTTTTTGATGTTCAGGTGCTTAAACCGCAGCTTTGCCTGACTGCCCTTTAAAGTCCCTTCAGGCTTATGACTATACCTGCAAAACTTTAGTTTGAAAATCTGACTTTAAAGTTATGTGTGTATGTTAAAACCCTCACTCAGTACAGAAATAAAGTATCTCTTATGTTGCCTTTATTTCCACTCTTTTTGATCTCCTTTTTCTATTTATTTCAAATCAACCCAATTTGCAGAATCAGTTTGGCTATCGTGATGGTGTTCCCAACCTTGCAGAGGGAGCCCTGGCTGGGGCCCAAAGTAATCTGAGCCAGGATGCCTCAGGTGGCTCTGGTTCAGGCTTAGAGGACCAGCGCTGTAATGGAAGCCTGCATAAAAAGAAAGGAGGACTATCTGCAGGAGAAGACAGCGGGGCCCAAAGATACAGTGCTGACCCTACCATCTTCCTGGGGGAGAGAGCAACCAGAGGAGACACCGATGAGGATGGTTACATGACCCCCATGAAGGACAAGAGTTCCTCAGGTACTTTAATAATACCTCTAAACAGACATAATCCCTGTATTTAAATTTGTAGCCACTTTTGGCCAATTTGAACCCTTCAGATTCCCAGGTTGGAAAATATTATGGAATTTCAGGTGCCAAAATAAAGAATAAAAAAAAGCATAGTAGAAGTAGATACTTCATGTTGTAGTGTAAACAACTAATAAACATCTTGTTTACATCAATATGTGAAAAAGGCAGTGGCGTTTTGAGTTTGGAGCAACGTGGAAGGCCTCATTGCCTTGTGATGTTACCATAAATATCCTTTTTATACCACCTTTTTACTTTTAAAAACTCATCAAGTTAAAAATATCTACATGTATTTTATTGGTAGATACCAATACTTACCTGCTCCAAGCCTTTGTTGCTATGAAAATGCAAACATTTACTTTGACATAGATTTTTGAAAGTTGCTAAACATGTTTATTAGGGCCAAACAACAAAACATACTTATGGTTGCTATGGACATTAGGCAAGTTTGTTTCATGTAACCACCATTGCATGGTGCAAAAATAAATACATAAAAATAAAAAAGTAAATCAACACGGCTGCACACAGATGCCTGAGGTCATTCAAAGCCTTTCATTGCATTGACCAGAATAAGTCAGGTAAATCATAAAACACCTAAGAAATGTACTGTATTTACATAAAAATTCCGTATTAAAGTAAAGTTACATTCTGACAACCACAACAAGCGCAAATGCGAACAGTTACATTTTTTTACCGGTACCATGATTATGATGTAGGTGTCCCAAGTCTGGTTGCTATGAAAATTTAAAAACTTACTTTGACCTGGAGCTTTGAAAATTGCCACAAATGTTTATTAGGGCCAGACAACAAAAAACAATGATGGTTGCTTTGGACTTTAGGCTAATTTGTGGCTTAATTAAAGTCTGGCTTGTGACCATTGTTCCATGGTTCAAGAATAAAAACAAAAAAAACAAAAATAATTCACAGTTGCACTTCCCTGCTTGGCAAGCAGGGGGCATAAGACTACTCGAGCACTTAATTACAGACGGAAGATTCATAACACACCAAGAACTACAAGAAAAACATGGAATAAATAAATTCTTGGAATATCAGCAACTTAAATCTGTAATTACTAAAACATTTAAATCCAGAGACAATGACTTAAAATTACCAGAACTAGTTACCTCTATGATTAATTTTTCATTGAATAAAACTCTCTCCAAAATATACAAACTCTTATGCAACTTAGATAACGAAGTCTCAATCCCAACAACAAAATGGGATGCAGACTTAGGCAGAAGTACAGATACAAGCTTCTGGTCAGAAATTTGTCTAAATACCTTTAAATTAACCAAAAGTCCAAACCTACAACTAATCCAATTTAAAACTCTTCACAGAATCTACTATACTGGACAGAGGATGTTCAAGATAGGTCTCAAAAACTCAGACATTTGTGAGCATTGTGATAGTAATTTACCTGACAATTACATGCATGCTTTGTGGTTCTGTACACCTGTCCAGGCTCTCTGGCAACAGGTATGTGCTGATTCATCAGTCTGGCTTAAGGTTTCAATCAAAGCCTCACCTTCACTTTGTGTGCTGGGTGACATGAGTGCCATCGACACAGAGGGAAGTTTAGCATCTATAATCTTCATAACTCTTTGTATAGCAAAAAAGACAATTTTATTAAACTGGAAAAACAAGAAAAATATTAGTATAAGTCATTACATGAATCTGCTATTGGATCATATCAGCTTGGAAAAAATGTCAACTAAGAGCTCAAATAACTTAAAAGGACTTCGGGTTCTCTGGTCTCCCATAGCTAACTCCATAACTTAGGGGGCGGGATTCCTGGGTGTCGCCGCGCCTTGACTGTCTGCCGGGGTCGGGGCCTACCTGGTGCCTGGTGGGGGCAGGGGGGCGCTGTTGGTCAGGGGGTCTGGTCCGGCGCCTGGGTGAGGCAAGCGCAGGGGCCGCATGGTCTCCCGTCTAATACAAGAGGCTCTCAGCTCATATCTGTTTGCTCAGCTGTTGGACAGGACAAGTTAAAAAAATAAAATAAAAAAAATAATAATAATAATTCACGTTATTCTGATGCCAAACTTCTTTCAACATGGCTGGAGACAAAGGTCTGAGGTCATTTAAAGCCTTTCATCACTGAGTCTGAGTCATGCAAACCAAAAAAACACCTTAGAAATATATCTACATAAACATTCTGTATTAAAGTTTTAGCATTCAGACAACCACGACCAGCACAAATGTGAACAATTACATTCAGTCTTGTATCTCTTTTCCCTCAAGTCAGTGTTCATTCATAGAGCAAACAAAACTTTCTAATAGGCTTGCCCGCCTGTCATTTTGCTTGTTCATTTCATTTAGGTCAATTGATTAATATTCCTATTGAGTTTCCAGCGAGTGTGGTTCATGTCAGCCAATACTACAGAGTCATGTTTTTTGCCTTTGATCATATTTCACTCCATTGGCCCTTCTCCTGGGCTTTTTTTCAGGAGCTCCAAATATAACAAAGCCTGAAGCAAAATACATCTGACGCAATCGTAAGGAACTCAAGATTGGGCAAAATCAATGGGATTACTGTCATGTGAAAACTAAAATGAGGACTCTATCATTTTAGGGTTTTATTTATTAGAACACGATAAAGTCAGGCCTTCTGCAGGCTTTAAAAAATCGGAAAATACAACGTTGGATCAAAAACAATGCATTTTACATTACAGTGCATCGTTATTTATTGAACAAAAACCCAACCTAAATTCAGATGGTGTGTGAAAAACCATTGAAATCTACCCATTCTGATCATGAAGGAAAAAAAAAACATGTCTGATCTGGTAACTCAAAATCAAGGGAGGAATGATATAAATTGTGATATAAAAACAAGTGTTGCTGTTTATCGACCTGTGAATATTTGATGCCATCTGAAAAGTTTATCATTTTGCAGTACGAAAGATTTTTTTTTTTTTTAAAGTAGATGCTGTTTAGAAGAGTTGCTTTGCTAAAGGGCAGCAGGTCTCATTTCAGATTGTACAACACTTGGTGAAATGGTATAAAACAAACTTAGGCACACAGTGAAATTCTTGATTTAACACATTCCAGCCAATAGGATCTTGGACTTTTAGAATTGATTATGATCTACAGTTTGGGGGGAAAAATAGAACAATCAGCCACTGTTTTGATCATGATGCTGCAAGTATTCTGCATCTATTTGAAATTCTCTGTCTGTCACCTTGGGTAATATTTTGTCCTTCCATACCACAGACTTAGCTAACAAGCACATCAAAAACAGAATTGCTAATGTCTTAGTCACACCCGTATAGAGATTGACCCAGGATGGGTTGTCCGGGCCTGTGGAAGGTCATGGACAGGTTGGTCGCATCTCAAGGGTAGTGCAGGTGTGTCTAGAAGTTCCCTTAGGTTTGGTCGACCATCTCAAGGGACATCATGAAAGTAGAATGTACAATTGTTGTGTGTGTGGTAAGTGTATCGTGAAGTATTTGTTTGGATATAGAAAGTTACGCTTACTTGTGTTGTACAGGTGATGCTTTTGTAGGGTGCCCTTACACCACATTACAGTTATTATTCAGTTAAAAAAACTTGCTCCTAACTGATCCCACACAAATGGCACAGGCTGTGCAGGTGGTATGTAAGTGCCCGTAAGATGCCCACACAAACTATGCTCTGATTGTGAACTTCCTCATTTCTAACAGCCAGGCTGTTACAGATGTGCAAGGTTCAGGGGAAATAACAAAGAAAAATCTAAACGACATGCCTGCGTCTCACCTACTTTACCCTTAGGTTTTGTATAAATGTACACCACGACTTGTTGCCTATGCCCATTAGTAAATAAAAGTGTCCATGAATAATAATAATAATGGATTGGATTTTTCTGCACTTTTCCAGATGCTCAAAGTGCTTACGATGAGAATTCATTATTCATTGATTCCTCATATATACTTGAGTAAATTCATTCATACTAAGCTACTGATGTAGCCACAGCTGGACTTCGGCAGACTGACAGAGGCGTGGCTGCCAGTACGCTCTGACCATGACCGATACATTCATACATCTTCACACACCAATGCGGCCACAATAGAGGTGCGGGGGGGTTTAAAGAGTATCCTTTGATCATTGGCTGACTTGCTCAACTACCTAATCCACTGCTGCCCATGAACATATTTTACTTACCAAGCAGTCTACAATTTTTATATTTCGTGCAGCCCACCTGCGTGGTTTGCCCATTTTTTGCCCGGACAGCCCAAATCCACCCCTAAAGGCAGTTGTGACTATAGCTTAAGAACATTTTGTAAGGAAAGTTCTTGGAGGTTAAGGATTTTCTATGATCAAGCCGTTTCATGGACTTACAGAACCTAAAAACCGGTAGCCACTGTGTTGACCATGATTCTATCCATGCAAGTATTCTGCATTCATAAGTCAACTGAGAAATGTTCTGTCTGACACTTTGTGTGATGTTTTGTCATCGCAAACTAAGATAACAAGCAAATGAAACACAGAGTTGCTAAGAAATAAATGTTTTCAAGTATCCAAAAACGTCTTATCTTTTCTGAATTAGTCCACGTTTGGTTTTTTTATGACTTCAGGGCAAGTGATGCAGTTGGAGAGGGTTCATTGATTAGTACTTTCACCTCTGGCAGATGGAGTTTGTACTGCCAAAAAAACTGTGGCACACTGCCCGTCTGGCTGCCATCAGTGCCGATCTAATCACCTCACCTCCTCTATATCCAGAGAATTGCTTTCCTGCTTTGTTTTCTGTCTTTCCTGAATTTCTGTAATTTTTTTGTTTGTAATCTGTTATAAACTCATTTTTTCTTTTCTCCTTTTCATGTCTTTCCCTTTTTCTTCTACTTAATCTGTGATGCAGAGTATCTGAATCCAGTTGAGGAGAACCCATTTGTCTCACGACGTAAAAACGGGGAGATCCATGCTTTGGACAACCCAGGCTACCACAGCACACCCAACAGCCAGCCCAAAGGAGAGGATGAGTACATCAATGAACCCCTCTACCTCAACACCTTCCACAATCCTGCTGACTTGGGCATGGAGGCCCTGAGGAGAAACGGATTGCCCTTGCCAACCCAGGCCCCTTCCTTAATCACAGCTTCAGGCTCCCATCTGCCACTCACAATCCAGACCAGTCTGCCTCACTATGCCCTCTCCTCAACCCAACCATCCCCATCTGGGGTACCTTGCCTCCATGGCCCAGCAACTCACATTCTCCACGCCCACCACACTCTCAAACCCATGGGACAACTGGGCAATCTCATCTCTGTGTCTCAGAGCCAAACAGGAACTACTGCTCAAGTGAGCCAATCAGGCCCCCTATCCACATCGGCAACCATTGGTCACGTAGGCCTTCCGGCCTACCAGAGTCATACAGCTACACATCCTTCGAGTCTCCTCAAGCATGGAGGGCACACATCAGGAAAGGCAAGTGGGAAGAAGCTTAAAGTAACCTTTGACAATCCTGAATACTGGCAACACAGCTTGCCCCCCAAATCATCTATCCAGGTGGTCCCAGACGTAGCCCAAGGAGGATCCACCAACACCAAGCTCCTCTATAAGCAGAATGGACACATACGAGCAGGAGCAGCAGAGAATCCAGATTACATATCTGAGTTTTCCCTTAAGTCTGGCACTGTGTTGCCACCTCCACCCTACAGGCAGCGAAACACTGTGGTCTAAATTGCTCCCACCCCATGGTACTCTACCCTCTAGTGACCTTGACTTCCTCTTCGCTTCTACAGTCATGGGTGGCACACCAAACCTACCCTCCAATTTTTATTTCTTGTTTTTTTCCAGATAATGTACCGCCTGCTGTAGCAGCATCCAATGTACTTGAGCCGCTAACTAGGAAAACCTCACTTAAGCCAGTCCATTTCATTTTCTGAGCCTCTGCTTCAGCCAACAGGAAACAAAGAAAAAAAAAACACCAAGTAAATGAGCTCAAGCAAAAGATACGGCTGTGGACATTGTGTCTCAAGGCAGACACACAACTTTCAAACATAATGTATTCAGTTTTGGGGACCTGAACTCACTGCCAGACACGTCAGTGTCCGATTTGTGAGAGGAAAATAGATTGTTTTTCCTTTGTATCTTATTTTTTTCCCCACAAACATAGAAGTCTAAGTCTGAGCAATACTCCACAGAGGAAATTAGGAAAATCGACATAACCAATCCAGTCTGTTCCATTTCAGATGTATTTTGGCTTTGTAAATGACCCTAGCACAAAGCTAAAGAACAGTTTAAATTCTGTCATTGGAGTCAAGTGTTGTGGCCTTTATGGTCAAAATTTTTGCTTTCGAATTTCACCACATATGAGAAATGTGTCTCGCACTAAGGTCCTGCAATGGACAAAGCTACAGCCATCTGCTTTTGCATTTGCAGTTCACCTTTATAGCAAAGATAAGGGGGATCCACTGTCTTGTTTTTGCTTCATACTTAGAGATGCTGGTAAAGAGAAAGAAAATTGATTCCCAAGGAAAAAAAAAACATTGCTAATAATTTTATAAGCAATGGTTGGAGTGCTGACACGCTCAACTTTTATACACTGGTTCTCCCGTTCAGACCTTGTTGCTAATTATGGCAAGTCAAAGCAGTTATGCAAATTGCTATATACAGATAAACTGCATGTCAAGATCATCCATAAAACAGCAGAGATCGAGATAGGGGATCACAGAAAGCTGAGGGAAGAGTCATACAAGTCGGCTAATGAAGACCTTAAGGAATGAGAAAGGCAACACCAGCAGCACACAGTAGAACACAACATATTTTTAATGAGACTGGGATGAGATTTTGTGTCTTTCTTTTGAATTCTTTGGATTTTTTAGGGACAAAAACAAAATTTACAATGAAATGACACTGGAAGTGACTGTTAAAGCTGGTTGAAATCACTGATTTTAGTTTGGGTTAGTGCAGTTGGTTTTTTACAAAAGGTATTTTCTGTGGAAAAACTCTGATTAAACCAGACTTTTCACACATCCATTCTGTTAAGATACCCAGACCTATTAGTGGCACCTTGCAAATAAGCCAGAAACCTTTTGGTTCATCATGCCGTTTTACTTCCTCCCTTATAAATAAAAAGAAAATACTAAAGGGCACCCTCCAACACCAACAATACATTCTGTAATATTCCTAACAATTATTTTCATAATCCTAAGATAACTAGTGGAATTGTATCCTTTTTATTTTGCCCTGTTTGCATTCATGTGGGTATATCAGAATATTTGTTCTTAATATTACGTTTGACTTTGTAAAGTTTTAGTAATCAACTATTGTTTACTAAGATATTGTCCATTCGTGAAACTAAATTAAGCAAAAAAAAAACAGGTGGTACTCTAAAATAACAGCTTTTTATAATTTAGTTTAAATAAATGCCTTTTCTTATACTCCACTGGAAATTGTTAATATGGGTTGTCCACAAGAGCTTTAGCTAAATAACGGTACAACTCCAAGACACGATAAGCAACGAAAACAAGATTAAACAACATGTTTTTATTTATTTATTTTTATCTTTTAAAGAAATATATATATATATTTATTTTAAATATAACATTTTTTATCACCCCTATTTTATTTTGTTAAATTTGACTGGACCTACACTGGACCAAGCCATCTAAAGTGTTCTTTCACATAACTCCTAGATGTAGATTGTTTAAAATATTTATTTTGAGCAAACCATTACTGAGCATGCTGTTATTGGTTGTGTTTGTTTTTTTTTAATAGAATTTATAGATAAAAATCAGTATTCCTAGAAATGACATTTTCCAGCAGTATCCTCTGATATACTGCCACTGTTTCAAAACAAGGTAATGGTCAGAGAAAGATAAACATTGTCTTAGTTTTTTGTCTGTTCATCCAACATCAACCGACCAATCTTTTGGTTCATTTATGTTTTTTTTTTTGTTTGTTTGTTTTTTTACCTGAATATAAAGAAAAACAATCAAGGTTTTTGTTTCAAAAGATCAAAGAATGATACATAACTTCATATTATCTTTATAATCATGTGACACTTAGCATGACAGAATGTTTTCCTCCAGGGTTTAGTAAAATTTGATTTTTGGAAGATGGTCTGAAGAACATTCCGGTTGTAAACAGTGGTCTTCTTTCGTGATGATGCATCCTATGGTCATAAAAAGCGCACAGGTCATTAGCAACACTGTTTTTTGGGGACAAGCTTGAGCCTTTAAAGTTAAATATTTCTTTGTATATACAGTACATTACTAAAAAGTAAAACTGTACTTCAGTTGACTACCTAATCAACTGAGTAGAATCAAACAACTGCTTGAACTGTTAGCCAAGAGTAGAACTATCCGAAATACTACTGAGATAAATCATAGCTGCAAAATTTAGTGTCAGACTCATTCACTACTGATGCCTCTTCGGGCTAACTGCCATTCAATGCTGCTAAAAGTGCTGGTTTTTACAGCCGTTCTTTACACCTTAAAAGCCATACTAACAGCCCTCAAAGTTTACCAGTCGTAGAGCACAAAATCTTCATGTAAACTTAGACCTATTGCCGCAATTCTGTCACTCTAACTTGTTGAAACTGTATTTCAAGGACTTGATAAACTGTGGTTTTTGCCATTGAACAAGTTTAGGACATGCAATAGTAGGCAAGCCTCAAGGGGGCAACTTGATCATGAACTGTGGTGGTCAGGAAAGCGTAAGACAGAGAAAGAAAAAAACTGGAATAACAAATAAAAAATGATACACTCAAAAGTGGTAGCCCTTGTAGGAGCATTTTATTTTCTGTTCTTTCTATATTACAAACCCTTATCTGATGTAAGTCTACTGTTTCCCCATAATAACTCACATCAAAGTATTTGGTAATAAATCAGTCAACTGGATTTGGTTTATATTGTATTATTGAAGACGTTTCACTTCTTCAAGAGCATTTATCAATTTTAG
The DNA here is from genome assembly GCA_036245035.1 of Adrianichthys oophorus. Taxonomy (NCBI): domain Eukaryota; kingdom Metazoa; phylum Chordata; class Actinopteri; order Beloniformes; family Adrianichthyidae; genus Adrianichthys; species Adrianichthys oophorus. Next base: position 2,628,701 of record BSAI01000123.1, on the reverse strand, counting down.
ATATTCCTGATCTACCTGTTGTTTATTAGCTGGATAAGATGAGTTTTACCAAGAGAAGATGCAATGGTAGGTTTAGTTTAAAAAAAAAAAAACAAGTAGGACACCAATCTTCAAGGAGTGCCCTTTCACACATTTGCCATTGGGTGTACATTTCTTTTGCCACCAAACATGATGTGTTAGTATGTACTCATTCATATTGGAGGACAATTAACTGGTTGGTCTGGTCTCACCCATAAAGTAGTGTATTGTTGGTCTCTTTCAAAAAAGATTGTCAAATAATTGAACATTCTAGACTCTTTGCCATAGTCAATGTTAAAGCTATCACAGGCCAAATGATTGTTTTGGATTTTTTTTATTTGGATTGCAATGCAATAAAACAGAAAGACCAAGGTTGAATGTTAAGACATTCAAAAATAGTAGGAAGAATACTCATCCAGGCTTTTTCTTTCACAGCTCTATTCCAATATATGAAAGACTTTGGGCCATATAATTCAGTCCAGTCACAAACCCCTAAAATTGACTTCATTTAAAATGATCATTTTTTTAAATGGTTGGCATTTACGTGTTTTGAAAAAGATGCTACACATACGTCCCTACCAAAACTGAGTCGCTAATTGTTCAAAGTTCAACTGCTTTAACCTTTGACGTGCTCTCAATGAGCCCAAAAACAGACGTAAAAACGTGCGTAAAAAAACGCGTAAATGTGAGAGTATTGATCGTAGAAGCCCAAAATGCATACATGCATCCATTTGCATAGACTTTTCGCTTGGACATGCGCTCCCGATCCTGGAGTGAACGTAGCATCTCGAAAAATGTTTTTCTTTGGCACATAACCTATACTTTCCAGCCTGTCTTTTTTATATATTTATTTTTCAAAACACCACCGTACCTCCTGAAGAGTACAAATTCCTCTACTCTCACATTGCAAAAATGCAGTACACTGACTGTTTTATTCAAAATATATTTCACATTTTCAAAGAAAAACACGTTGTTGTGTCAGTTTGCACTCATTTTTAAAAACATCGTTGGGGATTGGCATCACTCAAATGACTTCTAAGACGACGGGATCTAGACCTATCGAGTAGTTTTCTAGTAAGATTCACCCCTAGAGGAGTTTGGGGGTAAAATCTTACATAATTCATGTTTAGCACTTATATGATTTACTATTTATGGACTGCAATGTACCGCGCAGCACATTTAAAGTCTCACAATCTTGTAATTTCTACCCAGAGATTTTCAGACTGCTACACTTCTATAGACCTAATAAACTCTTCATTTGTAAAGTGTAGGTCATTGTTAGGTAGGCTTTTAATCATTCTACACTATTTATTTTCCACTTTTACTAAGTATCTGAGTAAGTGTGAAAGTGTTTATGTACATAAAAAGATATATATGTTTTTCCTCCCAGTGGAGCACTTGATCAAAGTCTTGGGTAGAACGAGAGCATTTCTGCTCTTCCTTACTGAAATATTCAGCTTGTTTATCTGGTCATTCACCAATTAATAAGGCAGAAGCTTGAGAGTAAGCATGAGGAAGGTAGTGTGGTTGGGTTCAAGACAAGAACACTGTTTAGGTGGTGCTGATCAGCTTCAAGAATGTCCTCATTTTGTGTTTTTTTTTTTTTTTTTTTTTTGTTTGCTTCTAGCAGTATTTAAAATGCAGCTTTGATGATAACATGATTAATTGATGAAGGAATATTTTGTAGTCCATTTTAAAGCTCTAATTATATGAAATAGAGACAACATTTAATATCAGTGCGAAATATTGATTGCACATTTGAGCTGCTTCATGGAAGAGACAGCCAAAACTGGGTTTTAAGAAAACGAAGAAGGAAGTAGGAATGGTAAAAAGAGAGCATGTGCATTGGTTATGTTCATCCAAAATTTTGTGGAGCCAGAAAAACTATAACGATGATTCCGTGCAAATATGCTGCGTACACACCAAGCATTTGATAAAAGTTCTTGAATGCATGTTCTTGAATGTGCTTTCAACATTAGGGGGTTCATACTGGACTTTCGCTACCCGATACTAGAACATGTACTTACAGTTGGAAGAGGCTGGTTATGAAATGTCAAAGCGGTACAAATCTAGCTTTTTTTCACAGCTCTATTCCGATATACGACTGACTTGGTGTCATATAATTCCGGCCGGGCACCACATCTGAGTCCCTGATTTGTGAAAGAGTAACTGTTTTAACCTTCATCGTGCATTTAATGATCGCACATTTATTACTTAGAGCCCAAAAACGGACTGAAAATGTGTGTATTAACTCGTAAATGCAGGAGTCTTGAGCACGGGAGCCCAAAACGGGCCTCTATGTGCATTTACATACACTTTTCATGAAAAGTGGTCGCCTGAATGCGTGTTGCCAAGCCTGGTGTGAACGCAGGATTAGAGGTCTTTAACAGTATTTTTAAATGATTTTTTAATTCGATCATCTTAATACTAAATATTCCAGTGTGTTTGCCTGTCTCAAGTATCAAATGTCAAACCTTTGACTTTTGTTTTGACGAACCCTTTACAAAAATCGGAAAAAACTCCTTTGATGTTGCAGCTGTGAGCAGGTGACACCGTTACCACTTGCAGGTGTCAGGTGCCACTGTAAAAAAAAAACACGTTGCTCATTTGAACGACTGTAATGTCTTGGCCTGGGATGTGTCTACAGTTTCAGATTTTTTGTTTTTAAACTTGGCACAAACAGGCGTAGACACTTGTCGCACTGGTACAGTTTGGCTAACATGCAATCTCATAGGGTTGGCGTTGACAGTTTTAGATAGTTTGCCGTTTGCCTAACAGGATATTATAGGAGTTTAATTATTTGACATTTTTTTCTTTATTTATGTTTTCTTGGACTCAGTCTAAAACGTATTTGTTGATTTTTTTTGTTTAGTTTTTAGAGATGATCTCGAAGCCAAGGTGCAAAGGCATGTAGCTGTGTGCCGAAGTGAATCCTTTCGTATAATGCTCAGCATTTATCTACTGTACAGAACTTCAGTAGTCTGTTATATAGTAAAAAATAAAAAATAAAACATTTGCATGGTACCCCAAATTGGTGTTTTACCACCCTCCATGTTCATTGATTATTATGTAATAAATGTTTTTGTTCATCTAAAAATGGGCAAAGCTTAGCAGCACAAAATGGCAATTGTTTTTCTATTAGGGTTTCTCATAATGTTTGTGTTTGTGTGATACTCCTGCAGGTTTTTTATTGTTCTATTGCCTTTGGTACATACTGTCAAAAATGTAATTTTCCCCTCACTGTGTCCTCAAGTGCTTCTCACATAACATGTATAAGTCCTGATATCAGTTTTAGTTTAATTGCACAAAATATAAAAGGCATTTTCCCTCATCTTTAAGTTGGTATATCAGTAAAATTGTACAGAATCTTTGGGGTGTTCTCCAAAATGTATCTCAGACTTCAACAACAAATGTGAATAGTATTTTTATAAAGCACCGAAACGGGCCGACATAGTGAAATTGTAAATACGGAGGCATTGCTTTGAATTTATATTGGTCTTCTCTCCTACTGCTGTTTTCTCCTGCTTAACTTGTATAAAAGAAAGAGCCGTACATATTTGCTTTATGTGAGTGTACCTTTGGACTAATAGGGAATTGTTTTTAAAATTGCTTGTTGATCCTTTCTCATGTGAAAACTCTGTTTTGTGGTCCCATTTGGACCTTGTGTGGCTGTCCTCATTTAATGTTTCATTTTAGATGAACACTGTAAAGCTATAAAGTAATGGTGGCAGACCATCTGCATCTCTGACTCCTCGGTGTCCACCGCTTTAACAAGTTGGCTTTGCTTCCTGTCTCTTCTTCATTACTATGGAACCATTGCTGCCAACAAACCAAGGAACTTCAGTGTTACCTTCTCTGCTTAGTTTTTACCAAAAACACTACTGAGCCAAGTCAAAACTTCACCTCTTTTGCGAAAGGCAGAGTATACCTGCCTTAGATTAACCTCTTCCCATTTAAGTTCCAGTAGGTTCTGCATGCTTTTAGAGGACACATATGAGAGAAGGTATCATAAGCCCTCCCCATGTTCTTTATCCAATGCCATCATTGCTGGTTATCTCTAAAAATATGGTAAAAAAAAAAAAAAAAAACGAAAACGAAAAAAAAAAAACATACCCAAAGCTTTATATCATAGAAAAATACCGTTCCTCATGTTTGTTACATGAATCTGTCAAAAGTATATTTTTAATTTAATATAAATAAAGATCAATTCTGTATGTTTGTGCTCATTGTGAGATTTTGTGCGCCTGTTTTAAAAGAATCCACTCAGGTTTTATTTGACATCAGTTTTGGGTCAGTAATGAGAAGTTGCATGGTTTACCACAAGACAACAAGTACTTGTCTTCTCATTTTGTGCAGATGGACCAGTAGTAAAAAAGTTGTGAAACACTGCCACCAATTAATTTGAATTGAGTAAGAGTATCCAAACATTAGGTCACTACTGTTCAATAGAAGACAAAGAAGGATAGTTGGGGCAACATCACTTCTTGTTTTTCTTTTTTAAACATTTAGGTAGTCACAATATTTTGCCTTGCTAGGTTACTCTTAAACCTTGTGTTGAAAACTTTTCCACCATATAAATCAAGTAAACAGGAGTCCCTCCAATCATATTTGATCTATTTTCAAAGCATCCCCAATGATGATTCAGCTAGACATAGTTTCTGCAGAGTGGTTGTAGTTCATTAGAAATTTGCCATTGAGTTGTGGGCGGAATCAGTGGAACAGAGCAAGCCTGCCCCCATTTCCCATCACCCATCTGAAGACACGGTCTCCTGCTAGCTTACAGCTCCTTACACCTCCAGCATAACCTTGGCGGTGCAACAAAAATGATGAGAAATATCCAGCCATTACAGTTTTAAACCAGATACGAGGCAAACAAAGATGTGCATGAATCTAGTTGTCTACAAGTCATGGCCTTTTTTCAGATACCATTTCTTTACCACTTCAGTGCAGTTTAACTGTAATGCAAAGAGACCCAGTACAACCAGGGGGTAAGATAAATGATTCCTTTTTAGCACAACATGTAGTTATGAAAGACTTTTTTGCTTATTTGCAAACTGTTCTAAGGTGTATTTACCATTTTTTCTTTTTTTAGATCTTGCAGTTCCTCTTGACAAACTTTGCTTTCTGCAGTAAATGGGGGGCCCTCAAGGCCTTAAGACGGATCCTAGGTTATTTTTGCTTGATTTACCACCCCGCTGTTTAAAAATCAAGGCAACCGACCTATGCTTTAATGTACACGCTAACAGCTTCAATAATGAAATTTAGCAGATGGTCTCTTTAATTAAGGCGAAGAGACTCTCAAGCTACACCATGCCTATTTGAGACCCGACTCTTTTGGATTAGCATTACAGGAGCTGCAGTGGAGATGGGAAGCTGAACTGCGCCACGCTTTCATGCTCAAAAGGATTTGCAGATGAAGACCAGCTGTATGAAAATGTCTGCAGTGTTCTCTCACAGGTTCCTCCAAAACCTCGCTTCAAACAGGCTGATGTGTGGATATAACATTTTGCTTTCGTTTTCTTTAATTATTTATTTATTTTTATCCTGGCCCCCGTGCTGCTCTTAATTTGCTGTTTACCCAAGTGTTGGTTATGTAAACTGGTATGGGCAACATCGTTTGCTATGCAGCGCTCCTCCACCGCTGCTTTCATTCCAATCATAAATAATACAAAACTGTCCAGTGGCAGAATATGAGCTTTCTGAAGTCACTGCTATTAATACTAATAAGACGATGGCTTGCTTAAAGTAAACACGTTTATGAACAGACCCACTCTTTTTTTCTATTCTCTTTTTTCCCCACTCGTTTTATCGCCCAGATTCAATTAATAGGCGCATATAGTTTTACTATAGAGATACAAGCAAGGGACCTCTGCATTAGAAACAATATCTATATAGAAATACAAAATACATATTCATTTTGCTAGCTGGAATAATGGACCATAATTGGATGTCAATATTTCTGGACAGGAAAAGGGATAAGGCAGCCAGGAAGGGTGAATTTGCTGTTAATTTGATTGTACAAGCTTTTGTCAGTGTGTTACAACCCCCTCTAAAATCGTCCAGAGAAGCCCCTCTCTGGTCGCCGGGAGACGACATCCAGCTCCATCTCAGAAGCCTTTTGCAATTATACTTAGAGCTGCCCCCTTGCAGCCGTGACATCGCTCGGCGATGACAGCTCATCTCCAGCACACCTCTGCTGTTTAATTGCAGTGTGTCACCTTGACTGGCTGTTTAACCTGCATTTTCCAAAAAGAACCAAATGGCTCCATCAAAATATCTTTTCTTTTACCCCGAGGCATATAAGGAATGGCATTTTATTATAAAATTTTTAGTATTTATTTTTTTTAAACTGTTCTCATAAGGAGTTAAATCTGCTTGAAGGAAAGTTTAGACCATTGTTAACAACTCACTCCAATAATCTGTTAAGCTATCGGAAAAGCGTTCCCAGTGGTCTTTAATTTATTTTTATGTAGATTTTAGCCTAAATCAAAAAAGCCTGACTTTTTTTCTGAAGAGCGGAAGTAGTTGGCTAGAAAATCGCCTCTGAGTTGTGGGCTGAACCAAAGAGCTATCGAAGGACACCAGGAACACAACTGAGCAATTATGAAATACATGCAAGATCACTGATTATCTGCTTTGACTCGGAGCACCATGCAATGTCTCATCAGATGGGGTACAAATGCACCCACCTGCCCGGTAGTCTAGTCAAGAACCCAGACCAGGGCCCGCAAGACCGCCACACGGGCCACCAACACCCAAGAGCAGTGAGCCATGGGAGCACAGAGTGCAAGCCCTAGCCCAGCCAGAAGAACAGCCCTCCCAACGTGCCAGGGGGCCCAGCTTGGGGCCTTACTTCCCGATAACCCACCCCCCACCACCACCCAGGACACGTAAAAGAACAGAAACAGAGTTTTCATTGGAGTGGGTCTTTAAATGAGTGTCACTGGAATTCTGGGCTAAAGGAAATTGCTCCTACAAGTGAGTGAGTTAAACAACAACAGGAAACTTCAAGCATGAAAAGCTTTTTCTCAGATATCAAACATTTGAAAAAAAATAGCTGGAAAGTGCTCAACGAACCTAATGGGTACAGTTACTAGCTGTTTACAAAGACTTAAAGGGTCGCTCTGGGATGAATAGGAAGAACATGGACAGGATAATTGAAGTTTACTGCATACCATAAAAATTCCTAAACATCGTTTGCCCCTAAGTGCCGTAAATGGGAAATGAAACAATAAACATTGAAACAATCTCTGAAATCTGACTGTAAAAAAGTTTAGCTTTGAGCTGGACTTTTTACCATGAGAGTTAATGAGAAACTGCCTTCAACCTTCCATCCATCCATCTTCCGAACCCACTTAATCGTTTTTGAGGGTCATGGTGTTGCTGGATCCAAACCAGCTACTGTTGTGAACAGGTCGCCAGTCTGTTGCAGGGCCACACATTCACCTGGACACCTAGGGGCAATTTAGAAATCTAGTTAACCAACAAAGCGTGTGCGGAGATCATGCTAACTACTCACAGAGAAATCCAAAGGTTCAAACCAGGGCCTTCTTGCTGTGAGGCAAGAGGGATAACCACTATACCACTGTGCAACATATAAGATAATTATCCTGTAAATACACCCTCCAGTGGTCATTTGAGGTACTACAACAATTGATAGTTTCAATTAGTTGAAAAATAGATAGAAGGGGTTTAATTAAGATCAACAATGTTTATTAAGGATCACTTCAACAAAAAATGTGTTTGGGGTCTTTTTAATATGTTTTTGTGCCATTTTTTTTTTTATGACAGAGGACATAATGTAAAGAAAATCAATCTTGTTGCATTTCGGAGTATCTCTCCAAATTCAGGAGCAGACGAAAAAATGCAGTTTGTACAAAAGTGTTTTTGTGATGTAGAAAATACACTGGGAGGGCCACAAGCTTCCTGCTCCACTCCATTCTGATGCATCTACTTGTAGACGACCAGATCCGTGTGCGTTTTTGCTTTCTCTGTCTTGTCGTTCTCTCCTGCCAGACCTCCTGTTAGGCCAGCCTCATTTCCCTCTCTGCTTACCTGCCAGTTTGTGGTAAGTCCTGCCACGATCAAGCCTAGTTTTCATACAGTAAGTATTGTTGCCTCTTTGCTGCTGACCTTGTTTCTGTATTCTGACCTGGAGCTGCCTGTGGAATTATCAAGTTTTCTGGTATTCGTTTATGGATCTGGATTACCCTTTTGAATGTTTACCACCAATCTGACCACCATGGTTCATCATAGCCCACAACACATTTTGTATCCTAGAAAACAGCACATTGGGGGGGGGGGCTATAAACAGCATAATCATCATTAAAAGACCACTGGGAACACTTTGAAATCGATCAAAGATGATCGGAGTGGGACTTTAAGGTTGATTCTGTGACTGCTTTGGCTTACAGTGTACACTTTATTTTCATAGTTCTTTGTGAACGTAGTCAATTGAACGCTGTGGTGAAATTAATGCTAAAAAAAATTTAACGGGGCCATACACGATGAACAGGATACATACCCAAGTCAGATGTTCCAAAAAAAAAAGTATTAGAAGCATTTTGTAGACAAAAACCCAACATCATGCTTAATTTCCTTCCTGGACAAAATATTTAGCATCCTCATATTAAACTGCTGCTTCAAAGTACATCTACCCAACAAGGAAATGCTAATCTGAAATAATTACTGTAACATATTACCCTTTTTAATTTCAGACGCTGTATTTACATCCTAATACCATCCTGCTGGTGTTGTGTAATGTGCAATTAGAATTTGAATGTTTCTGTTATGATTTTTCCATAATGCGGTTAAAGATATGTAGCATTAATCATAGTTATCTCCCACCGTGGGGCTGTGTTTCCCCCCTGTTGTGCCATGACTGCACATTTTAAAGTGCGGCTTTATGAGTTACATCTTTAACGATCCAATGTGGAAGGAGCGCGGACGGCTTTCACGTGTGATCTGTGGAGAGAATAAAGCTAAAGGGGATTTTTGTTGCTGTAATACTGGCTGATTTAATGGGATAATCATTATTCTTTCTATGTTGCTTCAGTGTGACTCCATTGGTAATCTAAATGTACGCGGCTCATACTCAAAAGAGGAATTGTTAAAAAAGATGTGCAATTTTGTGAAATACTATAATTGTTGCGCATTTTTTCTGTAATAAATATTTATGACATACTTAAATTGTCTGATTTTCTCCTACCAAAAGTTCACATATAAAAGATTCCATCAACTGAAAGCCCACTATGGGTCAGTATCTCCTCAGTACCTCAACAAAACTTGTCGAAAGCTTCTTGTAGCTCCGTGCCTCAGACTTCAACACAAGTCTGGGGAATCCAAAAAGACACATCTGCATCAAGCTGGAGAAGACAGCTCGGTCTGCTGAGGATAACAGTGTGGAAGATGAAGAAAATGAAGCAGGAAGGCTGCCGAAGCACGTAGAAGCCTGGGCAGAGTCATGAGCTGGAAAACAACGGAAGAGGAGACCGAACGGACACGATTAGCCTGAGGCAGACTGAGGAGGGCACAGAGCTGCCCAGAGTCAACTCTGTGAGGTTACATGGGGACGCTGTTGCCGAAAAGTTCTAACAAGACTGTAGTGGAAATAGAAAAAGGCTATTTTCCAAGAAAACTGTCGATGACAACAAAACGACCAAAAGTTCAATTACAGATGTGGACAAAATGATTAGTATAGCCATGATGGTCTCTGAAATACATTCAAATAGACTAACACAGGGGTGGGCAACTCCAGGCCTTGAGGGCCAGAAATCCAAGCCCTACTTATGACTGATTGCCTGGTTCAGGTGTGTCCAGCCAATTAGAGCAATGCCAGAGCAGGGTACGTTGGCCCTTTAGACTTGGAGTTGCCTAACCCTGGAACAAAGTAATAAGAAAAAATAATTATAGACGTAAGTGGCATTGTACGGCCTGCAGGCGCTACCAGCCCTTGCCCTCACCCCCTTCTCCTAGCACGCCTTTTACTGGCTCATGGGATCCTACACACCCTCTCAATCTCCCCTTCTGCCCTTGCCACCCAGGTCAGAGCTGTATGTGACAAATTCATACATAAAACCCCTTTTTCAAAATGGCGGCTTATCTGTTGGTTTTTACTATTATTATAATAAATACTATTATTTATAATTTTCATATGTTGTATTGTTTCATTCAGCTCAAGCCAAGAGTTCATGTATTTAATTTTCACAATATTTTGGTAAAAAATGTGCAAGCAACTGGGGAACGCTACTTTTGCAAAATTGTCACGATAACACCGCTAAAAAACTTTGAAAGTCAACATTTTTCCCTCCGACTGTCCCAATGATATTCGATGAGTTACGAGGCAATAGACTGAATCCACTACAAGTGTGTTAAATTTGTTGAAGGTACTACAGCTGATTTATTTTTATTTTTTTTAATTCAAGATATTGGCCTCTTTCTGAGATCAAATGTCAGAAAAACTTCATTTGTGGTTGTAGACTTAACCTTGTGCTGTGTGTGTGAAATTTCGTAAAGGTTGCTCAGACAAAATTTTGCATTTTTTCCACATTGTGTGAAAATGTAAAAATCGCCACAATTTCACACTTTGCCACAAAATGGCCGCCAAGTCATAGATCCTGTGGCCATCTCAAAATCATTTTCAAAACTTCCTTTGGATATCGCTGACAGGTGTGTTTTGATTTTGTTAGTAAATTTAGGAATAAAAAAATTGGGAGACCCATAAGATATTTTCGCTTATTAGTTTTTTGTTCTCTCCCACTGTGATGTCGTTTTTGTTATTATTATTAAATTTTTTGGTTTATTTATTTACTTTGGGGGAGGGGGTCACTTTCTAGGTTCATGGAAATTTGGGTTGAATTTTTGAACAAAAATTACAAAAACAACATGACCCTTGATTAATTATGGACCCAGTCCAGGACTACTGTGGTCCATAAATAATTGACATTGTTAATCAAGGTTGAAAACCAGACATTGCTTTGATGCTTTTTTTTTTCCCCATTTTTTTAATCATTTTTTCTTCTTTATTCCTGCAGTGACCTCCAGCAGTGCCCAAACACACACACACACACACATACAAAGAGTCTGGCCTGAGGACAGAGATGGAGAGTTCTAATTTCCACTGAGCCCACAAAGTCTATCTATTCCTCCAAACTCAATATCCTCCTTTTCTCCCTCTCAAAACTGCACACAGTTGTATAAATATCACGTGTAGTCAAACACACATTTTGGTGCTATAGACGTGCGAAAAAGGTCTTGCCCACCACACACAAAGCAAAATAAAAAAATATCACACAAGCGCTTTTTTTTTTTCCTTTTCTGACTCCGTCTGACCCCCAAGACGCGTGTGGTCTGTGAGGAGCTTCTGCATCGATTGGTACCTGCAGCTTAAGCTCTGAGAGCGGTTAAAGTTGACCATGTGAATCAATTTAGTGCATTGCTGGATTTTAAGGTGGTGCACCTCCGCTGTACCTGCTCACTCCATCATGTGTCAGTGTGGATAACAGCATCAGCGAAATCTAGAGTGTGCGGTGAGGCTCGAGGATGTCCAGATGGTCGGCGGCAGCTCCGCAATTCGGCAAAGGAAAATTATGCTGATGGTTGTAAAAAATTAAGCAAATACATGCAGAAAGCTCTTACGTTTGAAGAGCTATTGCATTTAACTCCTCAGTAGTCTGTAAATTTAACCACGAGTTTGTCAATCACATCAGCTTTTTTTAATGACGTAGGAATGATCCCGCCATTAGCATTGTTTGTTTGAGGCGGCTGTGGTGCAGAGGTCGACCTCTGATTGGAAGAATGCTAATTCGGTTAATGCCCTGTGTCCAAGGGTCCCTGGGCAAGACACTGAACCTAAAATTACTCTTGGTAGTTATATGTTAGTGCCAGTAATTACGTTCACATTGCACATGTGGCGCGCGTTCTAGAACACCATTTTCCATATGGAGTTTACGCTGAACAAGCAGAGAGGGGCATCATCTTCTATTTCTACTGGTTACTTGTGCATGTCCGCACCGTTTCCAACCGTACAGCTGCAATAGTCTTGGAATCTTGCGAATCTTGCTCCATGCTTTTTCTTTCCCAGCTCTATTCTGATAAATGAATGACTTGGTGTTATATAATTGCTGATGGACAAAAACTGCTATCACTCATTTCTCTCGTGATCAATGGTCAATCTCATGATCAATTATCAAACGGTCAGCACTTCCTTAAATGAAAATGGATGCCGTCTAAACGTCAGTACCAAACGAGTCTCTGACTGGATAAAGTTCCGGCTTTAGCTTTCAACCTGTGTTCAACAGACGCACGTTTTGTACATACAGTCCAAAAAAGCCAGTCATAGAAACCTAGGCAGCTACAAGTGAATGCGAGAGTTTGGAACGCGGAAGCCCAAAATGCGGCAATAGGTGTATTTATATACGTTTTTTGTTGGAAGTAGGCACTTAAACAAGTGGGTGCTGTAAGAGCTGTGAACATTGCTTTAGAGTTGCTATTTAAAAATAAAGTTTTTTCAAGTGATACGGAAGACTTCCGGTTCTTGACTTCCGGTTTTGGTTGAGGACTTTCGGTACAGACGACAATATTTGTAACCAGGTCCTCTTGGATGACTTAGCCAGCCACTTTACAATGACGTTAGTATTGTTTTCATTCAAAACTTTACTTGAAGGTTTCAAAAACTTTTGGTTTTAAACAAAAAACAAGAGTTATGACACAAAATTAGGATAGAGTGTTCCCTCGTTTATTGCGGGGGTTAACTTTCAACAAATATTCTACAATAATTCCGCGATGTAGGTTTACAGATATTTTAAGGCTGCAAAACCGCATTAGCATTTTAAACACTTTGCTCTATTGTCTAAACTCCAGAAGTTCAAACCTTCATACAAAAAGTTCAGTTCAAATATGGAGAGCTGCATGGATCTGTACAGGAGATTGATTGACAAGCTCGACATCCAATCAGGATGCAGAACATAGAATGCTGTTTAAAAAAATAAAATAAAAATGCAATATTGAACTGAAAAAAATCAGCAATAAAGCGAGGCAGAAAAAAGTGAACCGCGATATCTGAAAGGAAAAACTGTAGCACTTGGAATAGATTCTTAGAACTTTCTGCTGTTTTTTTAGCCAATTGTCATTGTTTTGACCTCACATTTGCTTTGTTTGTAGATGTATACATTATTCTTTTGTCTCAATACATATGGTCTTTAGCAATAAGACTTAAAAAGTATTTGTTCTCAATTTTGTTTTTTGCAGTAAAAAAAAAACAAGTAAATACCCCTCGGAATTGAGTTTTTAGGATAGTTTCAGGTTCATTGTGGAATTATTGTAAAAACTATATCTGTTAAAAAAACCTGGTTTGGTGGCAGAGTTGTTATCATAGGGCCACCATCCCATGAAAAATGAATCTGGAGGTTAATTTATCTTCATAACAAGTGTTGTGTTTACCGCCTCACATTAGATTCTAACCTCCAGCACAAGCTGCAGAAACCGCTTTGACTTTGCATGCTTTGCTGCGATGACCGCTTCGGCCGGCTGCAGCCGGTGAAAGCATTTTGTTCCATCTTAAATGCATAAAAAAAAAACTCCCGAGATATCCCTCTAAAAGGTACACAAAGAAAAAAAAGGAAAAAGAAAACCCTCTCTGGTGTCTCGCCCTTTAACTTCAGAGGCTTTGATGTGGACGAATAGAGAAAAGAAAGCATCGCACCGATGCCTACCTACCTCCACTTTCATCCTGGAGTAATCCTGTTAGCTTAAAGAAGGAATCCCACAAATGCAAGAAAGTCATAGTAAGCAACAGATACTTTTATGCCCTAAAGAAATGTGATTGAATTCAGGTACTGTATTTTCCACACTACGGGGCACGCCTTCAATGAATGGTCTGCTTTCTAAATTATGACATATATAATCTGCCCCAAACTATAAAGCGAGACTAGAGTCAGAGGTAAGTCCATCATCAGTCAGACTTTATTAACTGCATTCATGTAACTGGGTCATGTTCCCTGTTATACTTTGCATTGTGTACTGGTGTTAATCGAAAACGTCTGGGTTGCTGTCAATATGCCTTTTATTTTGTTTGACACCACGTTAAAACAGTTAACAGCTGTCCCGACCTCAGTACGTTTTTTTTTCTCAGCCACGGCATGCTGCAGTCCTGCTGGCGCTTGCTACGTGAACGTGGTACGTTCAAGTACTATCCGACAGACTGACAAACCTCCAGGAACAAGAGTTGACTAAAAAACTCTTTACAATGAATATGTTATGCTTGAACTGCTTAAGACAAACCATTAACTTTAAAACTTGTTTTTTAACATGCTACATGTTAGCCACATTGCAAGCGTTAGCCACGTTGGCATATTCACAATGCCTGTAATGTTGGGCATGTGTGGCTTGTTGGAGAACGTGCTCAACGTTGGTTTTTGAACGTCCTTTTAAGCGTCTCAGTTCTGATTGAGCAGGAACGCCTGGGCCTGGGCCTCAATAAGTGCTCTTGCGAGCCGGAGTGGTCCTCCGCGGGGGACCAGCAAAGGCTCTCCGATAGCAGGCAGAATGCCCGCTCAGTGGAGTTTAACACGCTTCTGCAATGACGTTTGTATCAGAGGATGTTTAATCGGTCGTTCTGTATGTCAATCAAGTTACGCACTTCCCGGTAAAGATTATTCGCTGACAGAAATATTCTAAAGTATGTATAAATATATATATATTTTAGTTTATTGATTACAAGCTACCCAGACATCCTTCCTTATCATCGATGTAATAAGAACTCTTGGCATAGATTTTTTAATGAAGGTTGTGGGCCAAATGTGCGTTTCCAAGCCCGATGTGAGCACAAACTCCAAACCTTGTTTGCAACACATAAAAAACACAGTCCAACACCACTACATGTTAGCCACATTACCATATTTACAGTACCACCGAACCGAACATTTTAGAATAATGGCATGTATCGCTCAAAATCACTTCAACATTACTAAGCACAACCAGAATGAATCCATAAATTAGGTGTTCCGGTTTAAAATACGCTTTTTGGAAAAAAATTAAGGCTTTGAAGTGTGCCTTATCGTGCGGAAAATATGGTAACCAGAGACTTACGGAAGGCGTGGTGATGAATCTAAATGGAGGCAGGTGAATAAAAGTTGCCCAGTTAGTGTGTTTCTTTGCAAATGTGTCGTGTGTTTGTCCCGGCATTCCCCGCGGTGACTGACTGTCTCTAATTGAGTGTGCTGCTCGCTCAGACAGGAGGTCTCAGACAGTGTTGACATTCAGGCAGTGGAAGGCCACCATTGGGGATGACAGCTGATCATTCTTCCAGCCGGCAGCCTAATTACACGGAGATGGAGGAGGGAGGCATAAACATACACACGCACACACAGACACATACATAGGCTCTTTAAACAACAAACAGGTTCCGGTTGCTTCCAATCAAGCCTCCCATCCTGCTGTTTCATCCATTCATAGTGGTTGCCACCCCCCTTTTCCTCGTCCTTAAGGGTAGAAAGGAAGCCAACACCCTACTGGCTCTCTGCTCTCAGACCGAAAGCCCACAACCTGCCATCTCTCACAGCACTTTTCCCAATTATACCAAAGTCCTGCACTCCCAGTTGCGATTTTTGCCCAAAAGCAAAGAGAAAAGCCGGATTCTCTCTGTCCTCCTGTCTTTCTGCTGCGCACAACAGACACATGCCTTTGATATATGGACTCAATCAGACTCTGTTGGACGATGGCCTCCGGGTATTAGAGAGTTTGCTCTCTGCTCACCCACATGATACACTCTTCATGCGTCCACAGGCTTTTATGGATAATAACGGCATCTCCGGCCCATGTCGCCCTTCAACATCCATTTCAGCAGAGCTGTCACGCCGGTCCGGAGGCGAACAAGGTTTTACTGGAATAAACAGGCAGGATGCGAGCAGTCAGTTAGGCAATTATGCAGTGCGTTTTTGTTAGCCCGATGACCCAACCCTACTCATGCTCCATGGACTATAACACTGCTTTCTAACCCTGTCTCTGGCGATGCCTAAATAACACTCGCTCTTTGACATACCGTAATTTTTTGATCTTTTCAATGATCCCTGTTAACCAGCTGACTCTGGCGTGAAGAAAAGTGGATTTTCAAATGGGCTTTGCACCAACGTGCAACTCTTTAAGCCTGGTTCAGAGAGAACCACCTCAACACCAAAAGAACTGTTTGTTGACTTGAGTGAAAAAATACTTAGGAGACTCAGGCTTGAGCATCTATAGTGAGGAAGGGGAGCAGGCCAGAACTTTCAAGTTCTCCGGACAGGTCCGGCCCTGGGCATAGGAGACCTAGGCGGCTGCCTTGGGCACCATCTGCTGGAGGGGGTGCCAAATGACAATGAATAGGCCAAGGTTTTTTTTTTTTTTTTTTTTTTTGTAGTGGCTGTTGGACACACCACTCAATTAGTTTAAAAATAAAAAAGTTATTAAAACATAAATAAAAGAAACTTAAAAGTTTGATGTAATCAATAACTTTGCCTGGTGCAGCGCCCCTCCTTACCTTAAGCTGCCGCTGTCTAAGCTAGGAGGGGCGGGGTGACGGTGTTGCCTCTGTTCGTGTCTCTTTACAACCCTCAGAATGAAAAAGCAGCAAAACAAGCCCTCAGGGACAGCTTTAAGGGGAAAAAGGGAAGGAAATGGAGAAAAACTGGATCAAAGCAGAGGTTTGACTGTTTTATTTACATTCAGCTGCTTGGAAATTCAACCCCCTCCCCTGCATTTTGGTCAAAAAAATACTCTTGTTTTTAGCGGAAAAACGAAATGAGTGCCGATCATTTTTTTTTTCTATTTTTAAACTTTTAACACAGGAGATACCTGTTTTACACCTACCTTGCTTTGTTTTGCAACTCTCATGGTGGTGCAGCAAAAGTGCATCCACTTTTCAAAACAGAATGTTTTGTTGCTTCAAGCTTTGCTTGCGGAATGACTTTTAATTTGCAATAATCACAATCTCAAAAATTATTTTTGTCTAAGGCGCAATGCAGCCCAGGTTCAAGATTCAGATTCAAGACTGCAAGTTCGCACATAAATCAAATGTCATCATACCGCAAAATACATCTGCCCAAAAAAATGTAGGTTTGCAAATGTGTATAAAGAGATTTGCATGCCCTTAAAAAAGATTTGCATTTGTGAAATAATTTCTACGTTTTTTTTTAAGGAGAATTTTGCATCCATTTGTTTTTTAAACCGATTGGCTGTAGATTATTGAATCAATCAATCTCCTCCGTGTTCTGTCCTCTGAAAAGAATGCCTAAAGTTCGCAAAGATGATCTTTGTTTCCGTTAAATACACCTGGACTTATTTTTCAATGACATTTGAACGTTGAGAGGTTAAGGCAAAAAAGAACAGCATGAAAACGCAAGTGTCTGTCTCAGAAAAGTGTATAAAGTGTGTAGTGAGCCATAGAACATCCATATAACATGTAAAATATAATGCTGACAGCTTCACCAATTGCATCTTGTTTTTTAACTCCCCCAGTCAACGCGGGACAACGGTATCTCACGTATGATCCAAAGACATGCACTTTCACACCTGTCCAAACAAAGTGGACTGTAAGTAAACAAGAGGTGGCTAACCTTTTAACACCAGAGCTTTAGCGCCAGTGTTGACATTCTTTCATCTTTTGCAACTCTCTTAATGGAAATTCCAGCGCATACTGAAGAGGAAACGCAGTTTTGCGCTGATATGCAACATAAATACAGTAGTGAAGTGCTTTCGACATCAACGTAAATCAACCGATTCAGTTTTTTCTGTCAAACAACACTTTCCGTTAGTAATGCATGGCATGATGGCACAACGATAGAGTGTTGTGTATCGGCGTATGTGAAAAGCTGCTTTTCTCCGCGTCAAAGTCAGCTGACTCATGTTGATAGCATCAACATGAAGAGTTCCAAAATGTCCAAGAGCGTGTGTTATGTAAGTGTTACTCTGACATCTACAATGGTAAAAAGTTGAACAGGTTCTGTGCTACAGTCACAAATGCAAATGCTACTGTGTGGCTTTGAAAGAATCGTCAAGATTCTACCAATTTTCTAACAAAAATTATTGGCCTGGTTATGAATTTTGATGGTGGTAGCCAGGCGGCCGTCAGGCGTGCAGAATGACTCACTTTTTATATGCCCCTAGGCAATTGTGAGACTGGCACTTGATATGGATGACCGACAATCCAGAGACATTTTACACATCGTGCAATTGGAGCTGCAGCCGCCCAGCGATTCCGGCTGCCACTGACCTGTGGCCGCCCAGCTGTCGACCGATTTCGTAATGGTGTCATCACTACCTGTCACTGAACTGCTACCGTGCAACCTCCAAATGTGCCCGGGCGGCCACTGACCAATGTCAACTTTTAGAGAAAAATCGTCACCATAAAATTGAAACCATTTCCTAAACCTTCTTCGACCCCCGCACAGCATGTAAAAATTTGCCTGCCGCCTTCCAACTACAAATGCTGCCATGTGGCCACTCACCAAATTTCCTGAAAAACTAGCATTTAGGCCGCTACGCTGTGGCATTTTAGCCACCATGTTAGCCAAGACTGATGGGTACAGCATCATTTTATAATATTTTTGTTTATTATGTATATTGTATTATTGTATATATTTTTTATAATATATATTTTTTGTTTGTTTTGTTTTTATATTTTCAATTAATTCTGGCATTAAAGCCAATCATTTTGGAGGTTTGTTTGCTTTTGAAATGAAAAAAATAAAAATAAAAAATAAATTAGAACAAAGATAAGGTAACTAGGTACCACACATAGTATGAGGCCCCACTGAAGGAAAACATGCTTTTGATGCCCTTGGTTGTATATGCTTAACATGTCAGCCATGTGTTTCACCTTCTATAGAGTTGACTAATTCTCTTCCTTTCATTAATTCCTAACAGGTTGATTGTCAAGTTCAAACGCTGTGACACACATACACACAAAAAAGGTGCGGATGATACCTCTTAAGATTCATAAGAATTTAATAAGTGTCTCATGAGGCTCAGTGTGTCTGACCCTACTCAAACCCATCTCTTGTTGTCATACATCACACAGGATGCTGCAGGTTGGAGGCTGACAGCGAGGTGACTGACTGTCCCCTGTGCCTGATCGCCATTAGAAAACTAGGTGAAAGCATGCAGAGGTTGAGCGAATCCTCATGCGTGATGAGTAACAGTAGAGAAAGTGTGTTGGTCCCATGCGCCTGTGGGTGTTCAACATGGTTGTCAAGTGCTTGAGCGAGCCAATCTCTCATCTGCCATGCGCTCAGACGAACTGACATGCAGCCAAACCAAACACACATAAAGATGGAGCGGGAAGCATCACTATGCAGCTCAGCAGCGCAGTTTGTCTTGACCTTGTCTGGGGCCTGCTCCTCTCCGGTGATCCTAATGAGCTCCCCAAGGATTAGACTAGAGTCCCAATGAAGCAAAGTTGGACTTGTGAGGGTCACACACTACATTACAAACAGAACTCATGCTTTGTCATAAAAACCCAAACATGAATCAACAGTGAAAGTGGGAAAATTCCCAGTATTTTTTTTCTTTCCCAAAATCAATGAATGCAGGGAGGCTTTATGTAAGATTTTACTATATTTTATCTTAAAAGAATTACTTTAGTCTGCGCGTGCTTATACGCTGTTTAATCCAGGACCTTTCGTTCTTCTATCAATCTTTTCCTGACCACAGTGTAATTTAATGTTTTAAAACATTCATCCCCTGTAATGGGAGGAAGTGGATTGGTGATGTCACTACCCCAAGCAATGCAAGTCCATGTGGTCAACTTAGGATCAGCTCAAAGTGAATGAAAAACCAGACTGCCAATTTGAAAGAAAAAAAATGAAAAATTGAAAACAAGTCAGTGTAAGTTTGATTTTTTTCTGTTGTTGAAAATAGTTTTAAACTGGAAAAGTACACCTTGCACATTGTTTGACTTTGGTCGTGTTAAGGCGCCATGATAAACTGTAACTACAACAAGTTGCTGTATCTGTGTGGTTTTCAAATTGCAACCACGGGAACTGTCTTTGGTTTCCAAAAAATCCCAGTTACAGAGCCATTTGCTGTCCATTACAGCCTAAACGGGTCAAGGCGGAATTTTACCTGGTGGGTCCTGCTAGTTTCTGGGTTGTCTGGGCCAATGGACGATTGTAGAGTACTAGAGCGGCAACGTGTTAAGGGGAGAACAGGTGTGTCTTGTAGTTTCCCTTAAGGCTCATATACCCACCTCAAAAAAACACCATGAAAATAAGACGTACCATTTTATCATCAACTATTGGTAAGGATATTGCAGGTTGCATGTACTCTGCTGTAGGGATGATGCTATTGAAGAGTGTCCTTAGGCCACACAATAGTTGTTAGTAAGGGGCGTACACTGGCTATTTTTTTTCACTGAGTGGTCTATGAGTTTAATATTTCCTGCAGGTAACCTCCGTTCTCCGTACTGGCTTACCCATTTTTCACAAGCAGGCGGCTTGTATCCACCAGTAAGTCCAGATCTATGATGTAAGTAAGTAAAGTTAAAAGATATAAGAGTCATCTTTTGGGGAAGAGTCACAAATTAAGTTAATATTTGTGCCTTTTAAAGAGCACAAAAAGGTAACTACTTAAACTATCAAGACATTTGTTTTCCTGATACCCCTTTTGCATAATACCCAATGCACCATTTTTATGATCATGTTCATTTTGTAAGAGCCACTAACACTTTATTTGTCTACGATTCCTCACTGGTATAAAAGGTTAAAAGGCAAGAGGGGCTGATCAAGAATTGTGTGTGCAAAACAAGCTCATTAAAGTGTCACAATTCATTATCAAAGGCCTTGTCGTCACCTTGTCAGGTAGCTAATGGGAATATCAATCATAGGCTTTCCCATCACGAGTCAACACACATCTTTGCTTCGCATGTTGCTTTTGTTGACATCTTATCCGAAAATACCAGCAAGCCCAAACAAATCTGTCTGCAGTGAATGTCAAACACAATTCGACTCAGGAGTCTTCGAACTGTATGGCAAACTTGCAAAGTAGGTTTATTAGCCAAGCCAAGCCAGTTGTGTTTTATTGCAAAAATTGCAAATGATTGCATAAAGACAAGCAACTATTTGGGTGGGATTAGATCTCTTGATTCTCCAAGATGTTTAGGGGGAATGCACAAAGTCAAATAGTTTTACAAAAAAGCGTGTTTGTAAACAGAAACATTCGAGACCACAATGGACATAAGCGATGATTTTTTTTTTTGGATTATTCGTTGCTCCATTTTTCTATTCACACATAGGATCTTACAAAACCAATGAAATGTTGCACTTTGATTGTTTTACACAAGCAATTGTAGCAATCCCATTTTACAAGTTAAAAACTTCCAATAAAATAACGCTGACAAAAGAATATTTTTCATCATCTTCACAGATTTTTTTTTTTTGTACACACTACATCTAATTAGTGTTTACAAAAATGTCCCATAAGTGGTTATCTCGACTTAATGAGTCATTGTAATTAATTAGGGCGGGTAATTATAGCGCTAAATTGTTCACTGGTTATGTATTAATTGCTTTGTGAATTTGTGCAGTTGATTAATTGCACCTTCTAAGACAGACCTGTAGAGCTTTCAGACAAATCATCAGAAGAACCAGAAAACAGTAGAATTTGAAGTATGACCAAAAAAAAAAAAAAATACAGATATGGCAGCTTGTCGAGAAGAGATCCTCAAAACGCTTTCCACCGTCACCTGTACGTCCTGCAGTTTTTGCTTTAAGTTGATATAGAGCAATGCTGGAGAGCCGCTTATTGACTTGGACAGCTCAATAGCTCGACTTGCCGGCGACGCTTCTGCTTTCAAATTACCTGTAATTTCATTTTTGTGTGTAAATATGTGTTTCTTGTCAGGTGCTTGGCGACCAGAGGGGGAAGAAAAAAAAAAAACATGCATGAAGACAGCTCTGACAAGCAATTACACAGAGGCTTGTCCGGGAGACGGGCTGGGATGAGCTCTGGTCTGCTGGCGGAGCAAACGATTGTACGCTCCAGAGAGGGAGGAGACAATGGCCGTAGGGAGACAACGGTGAGACAGCTTCAGGCTCTGCATTTGGTTTCATTTAAACTCTTGTGTTGTTGATTGAGAGTAACTAGTACAAAAGGGAAAATGTTTCTTTGCCAAAAAAAAAAAGTTTTGGTACAGCCCTAGATAACACTTTTAAAATGGTTGAGGTACTTTTGAGTATTTTTTGGGTTAACAGTATGGTTACATTTACACCTGCCAGCGAGTGATGATGAGGAATCGGCAGAATCTTCAAGATTTCATGCCACTGACTGATTTTTTAGAAAATCATTGCGTGGTTATGAATGTAGAAACTGGCAGTCAGACGGCTGTCAAGCATGCAGAATAGCCCGCTTTTTCTTTACCTCCGAGCTACTACTTGGCTGGTGGACGGTAGCACTTGACATTTTTCACATCATCCAGTCAGAGCTGCTGCTATCCGGCGATCCGCCCAGCTGTCACCTGATTTCATCATGATTCGTCACTTGACCGCCACCACACAATCTCAAAATGTGGCCAGGCGGCCATTGACAGACGTCAACTTTTAGAGTAAAATTGTTCAGTCGCCGTAAAATTTTACCTATAAAAAAAATAAAATGTGCCTGCCGCCTCCAGATTTCAAACACCGCTGTGTGGCTCCACTGACAAACTCTGGCGCCAACCAATAACTACCAGGAGCAATGTGCGGTTCAGTGTTTTGCCTAACGACACATGGGTGGACAAGCTAGGAATCGAACCTGTGATCTTCTGATCAAATGTCGACCAATCTTAAGTACCCATCACAGCAGCAGTGAACATTTTAGGAATGTGTGATGGCTTTAGCTCACTCAGTTAGTTAGTTAGGGGTTCAATTCCCAGACTAAGCGGTTGTTGTGTATCAACAAGAACCCTAACATGTCATTACTCAAATTTCTAGATTAAAGTAATCTTTTTTTGTTTTTGCCACATTGAATGTCATGTCATTCACAGGGTAATCCAAAAGTTTTGTTGACTGATCCTAAAAATGAATTTTCTATTAAAATAAAACAATTCACACCTTTAAAGCTTACCAGAAACTAATGATAATGCTACAAAGGATATGAGTCAAAGTTGAACCTTTGGACTTCAGAGAGTCTAGAGTAGGAGTAAGCAACGTTTATGAAATGTAGCACCTGTTTGAAATTTTTTTCTTAAAAACTGTGCCATCACCAACTATAATGTTTATATTTATAGTATTATATGTATTTATAGTATGTATTATCAAGGCAAAGGAAGACCCAGTTAGGCACCGGCCACCTCTGTCATGCAAACTTTAAAACAAAGAAATACATTAACATTTCAAATATCTGAAATGCTTATCTAAAGTGCTTTCATAACGACATTGCACAAGCAACACAGGCCAGAATTGAAATAGTTTCACAACTATGTTTATTTAAAGCAAAAAGTACTGCATTTGTGGTATTTGATACCTACAGCAATAGGATTCGATTTATCTGAACAAAATACCATCAACATTTCCAATAACTTCAAAACCATAAAAAACAGTGTTTGCTTTTGGCTGATTTGTCTTTTGTTACATTATGAGAAAGGGCCTGAGTAACTTCATGAAACTTCAGTCTGTGGTGGTTTTTCATTTCATGTAAAATAAACGCTTTTACTATGTTAGTTTGCTAACTATAGTAATATAACTTTTCCGCAATTGGACAGCATCCATATCACTCCCCCCCACACACACATGGTGTGGTGTGGCGATCAGCTGTAGTATTAATTTGAAAACGTCTTTACGTTCATACTGGCAGAACAGAAAGTCTAAGTATAGTCTGACTTTGCTTGGTTATTAATCAACAAACTGAACTTATCAATCAATCAAGCAGGCTTTATTTCAAAAAAGCGCTTTAAAATTAAAAACAGACAACAAAATACAAAAAAGAGAAAAACTAAAACCAACCCACCCCTTTGGCCTCATTCCCTCCCCTTCATTCACACATACACCCAACGAACCCAAACACAACTCACACCGGCAGGAAAACTGACTGGAGTTATAAAAGAGAAGCTGTGAGAAAACTATATATCTCTTATACCTGGAGGAGCTCAGCCACAGAACATCACCACAGCTCCCGCCCACACCAGACAGCAGCAGGGTCCACTCCACAGTCATGAGGCTGTGATGTTTGACCCCAGCCGCTTCAGCAAGGGCAAGCCCAAGCTGCAATAAACATTGAGCGAGCCGGCAAGTCCCGGTACAAATAGAACCCCATAAAGAAACATCACTTGCGACTCCAAAAACATGACCAAAAAAACCAGATGTGCAGTCATAAACGTGCAACAGTTCGTGGATTTACTTAGCGCTTTTTCACTGACACACGCGCTCAAGCTCCAGACGCACGCTCATATCATACCACCTGTCATCTCACCAGCAACAGTTTCAAAACTCACAAGAAGTTTTACAACGTTTCATTTTCACTGCAGCAAAAGTCGTTTTTTTTTTCCTATTACATTTTTTAGCATGATTTAAATCGTCCGTTCCTATAGGCTGACACGGAAAGTAACGTACATTGTGTGAAACAATCAAGTTTTATTGGGAAAAAAGCGGCAGTGTTTATATTGGTGGGCGGCATCACAGTGACAGCGCTGCGTAGATTGGACCTTTTCCTCGTAACGCCACAGGGGAACAAAGATAATTGCGAGAAGTGCTTACTGTTGTCACACTCCTGCATGTCACTGTGTTGCCCTCAGGGAAAGTGCTTTAGGTTGTCGACCCCTGGTCTAGAGCAGGGATGGGCAACTCGAGGGCCGCATTCCTTCATGTTTTCTAACATACCATGATCTGGCATGTTTTAATTGGCTGGACACATCGGAAGCAGGTATTACAAACATAAAGTGTTGCATTATAAATGTTTCTGACTATGTCGGCGCAAAGCCACTTTTTTCCACCTTAGAATACGTTGAAAGTACTGTACTTTGCTTGCTAGAGCATTGCACTATTGTTTACTGTTGTATATCAGTGCAAGTCTGCTTTTTTCTGCGCTTCATAATCTGTTGGGAGTATGGTAATTGCATAAACAGTTGCAAGGTCAAGCTACAGACACACTGGACATGTGAAGCGTCTTCTTGAACGTGCATTTTGCCCATGGTATCACACTGGACAAGCAAGGAGAGGCTTCTTCGCTTTCGTATTGACCCGTCCTACAGTTGGAAGAAGCATGATCTGAAATGTCAAAACCGTGGAAATCTCGCACATCTTGCTCCAGGCTTCTTCCTTCACAGCTCTACTCCAACGTGTGAATAACTTGGCGTTATATAATTTCGACCAGGCCCAAACTCAAATTATCTCGGCTATCAGTTTGATCTTGACGAAACTTTTGGCATTTCAATTAATTAAAAACGGGAAGTCATCCAAACACAAATCCTGTAAAAATACTAGTGGGAAGCACATTGAGACAACTGTGCTGTAATATTGGACTATATAAAAAAATTGAATTGAATCCATACCTCACTACCAAATCCGAGTACTAGATTGGTTGCTGTTCGAGATTGGTTACTGTTTAACTTGGTCATGTGTATTGTACGTAGAGCCTAAAAACAAAAAAAAAATCTTGCGCAGCTACACCTGAACATGAGAGTTTTGAACGAAGACGCCCAAAACGCACCTTTATGTGTGTTTGCATAGACGTTTCATTGAAAACGGCCACTGGAACAAATCAAAGGATCACGTGAATGTAGCTTTACGATGATCAACACTGGAGCAAAAGCTCTGGTGTTAAAGGGTTAAACGGAACTGAAACCACAGTCCGACATTGGTGTCTGGTGTCCCGGTGTTGGTCAGTATCTTTTTCTCCAGTATCATTAGATAGATGGCCTTCCATCACCACTTTGATGTTTTTAAAACAAAGGAAAACCTAAAGTACCCTGACGTATCAAAGTTAAAATTTAGTCAAGTTGACAACCTCAGCTTGACCTTTTTTTGTTGTGTGGTACCTCTCTTGAAATAATGTTCTTATGAATAAAATTAATGGTTCCTTTCTATATATCCCAGTCACCTTTGCTGCACACATTCCAGCAAAGATGACTGGGATATTTCCCAATGGAAGGAGGTTGTGAAGGCAAAGTTATGTGATTAGAGGGTCTCTGGTTGCACTGTTTCAGATAAATGGTGGAAAATTGATAGATGTAACCGTCATTTATTTAGATGTGTGCTTGATGTTTTTTTGTTGTCAGCCAGCCTGAAAATGTTGTACCACACTTCGATATTCCTTCCAAAACAGTAACACCTTTCATGCAACCCATAGGCCTTCCAAGCAATGAGGAAAAAAGGTGTGAAATTGTCCATTGACAGCCTGTTATTTGCAGTGACATAATGCTAGAAGAAGCACTTTCATATCGTTTTATTCATACCCCTTAAAATGAAGAAAGGACGAGTGTTCACTTCAACTACTTTAGTTGACAGATAATTGAAGTACGGGTGTCTAAACTGGAATTTGTTTTTGCTAATTTTCAATTTAATACACATAACACATGTATGTTTAGCTTCATGTAGCGTTTTGGACAGAATTAATAAATTACAATCTCAAATTTGAAGACCAAATTTTTTGTTTTAGCTTTGGCAAGCAGATGAAGAAGTTTGAAATGTGTACATCATTACATTTCAATCAAATTTCCAGTGAAGTAAAGCATACCTTTGGTATTTTGTACCTTTGCTGTCTGGCATCACTCCTTTCCAAGGCCACTACCCTCACAGCCATCCTGTCATCACATCCCTTCTCTACACTACAGCAGTGCAGCAGAGCATGCTGGCAGCAGTTACAACCAAACTATAACCTTCCCCATGGTGCACACATATGTGGATGTCAAAGCCGGTGGCTTGGGGAGTGCCTTTGACAGATTGAGAAGGATCTGCTCAGATGTTACTGGTCATGAGCGGGGAAAACTAGTCCTCAGCTGGGGTCCCAGGGCAATAGGAGGTGGCTCTGTGGGAGGGAGTACAGTTGTTTCATTCTCAGATATTCCATTACCTTGATTTATGATATAATTATCATCGGTAAACACTGCCAGGAGATAGGAAACGGGAGAACAGAGAATGGTTGGGTCACAAGAAGCAATAGGGTCATTTTCAGTCTCTCTTTTTCTTTCTCGCCTTTATTTACATCGAATACCAGAAGTTATTTTTTAACAACTGTGCAGCCCATCCAAATACCAAATGTTCCTTTACTTTTTCAAGTGCAGATCACTTCTTAGGTGTTTTTAGTCCAATTGACCAATCCCTTGCTCCACTTTCCTACACTTTTCTTTGGGACCTTGATATTCTGGCATACACCTAAATGGCATGTACTTAAATAGTGTTCTTCTACCTTCCTTGAAGTGTTCTTTGCTTTACAGTCCCATTCATCTATGCAAACGCACATCCACGCACTTGTGGTGACTACACTGCCAAACACTGCTGCCAATCTATAACCACCAGAAGCAATGTGGGGTTCAATGTCTTGCCCAAGGACACTTTGACACATGGTTGGGCAAGGCGGGAACCGAACCTACAATTTTACGATAAACTGACTGCTCTTTACAATAACCTAGAAAAACTAGATTTGATGTGACAGTAAATAAATTCCTACAATACAGGTAAAATATTTCCAAAAAGGAAAAACTCAATAAATGTAAAAAGTAAAAATTGCAAGAGAGAGATCTTGTTTACACAGGTGTAGTAATTTGTTTTTGTTGTGATGGTACAGCAAGCATGTGGATTATTTGAAATAGCTACACCTGTGTAAAATAAATGAACGTTTATACCACAAGAATTGTATGATGAAGCTAAATAAGCTACAAATGTTCCTTTTGATCCTAAAACCCAGGTTTTGTTTTCTATCTAGATCAGGGGTGTCAAACTCCAGGCCTCGAGAGCCAGTGCTCTACATGTTTTTCAACGAACCTGCCATTGAAGCTCCTTATTGGCAAAACACACCTCATCCAGGTAATCAGCATCAAAAAAAGGTAGGATTTCAGGAAAACCTAGGAGGCTGGCCCTTGAGGACTTGAGTTTGACACCCCTGGTCTAGATAATTGAAGCAACAAACCTCTTCCATAAAGTAAAGTCCAGGTGTTTGCAGATGATGTAATGCTCTCAAGCAACAGCATTTTTCAAAAGTTTGCACAAACTTTGAAGCAAAAGCAGCAAAAGCAGAAAAAAGTGCTAACACTTTGTTTAGTTTTAGTTGTGAAGATAACGTCAAGTGTTTTTGGTTGAATGCAGGACGAGTCTGCATTCTTTTTGCTCTTTTTTCATAAAACTCTCCCATGGATGAAGTTTTGTCTTGTCTTTTTACTTTCGTGAAATCACTAATGCTACGTTCACACCGCCCTCAGCAACATGTATTCAAGCAACCACTTCCAATGAAAAGTCTATGCAAACGCCCGTAAATGCGCGTGCCAGGTTTTCAAGGTCAAAACTCCCGCGTTCAGATGAAGCTACACAAGATTTAACTGTTTTGGGCTCTACATACAAAACGCATAGTAATTGGACGTGCATTGCAAGTTAAACCTCGTCCAACTTTGACCAATCAGGGACTCTGATTTTTTAGTGCATATGAATTTTGCAAACCATTTGAAAATTGATCATAGAGGAGAAATTAATTAAATTAAATATGTGCCCGGCTGGAATTAAATTTTAAAAAGTCTTTCATATGTTGGAATAGAAAAAGCCTGGAGTATGATTCACATGATTTGCACCGCTTTGACATTTCACACTAAGCTTCATCCAATTGTAGGTAGCTGGTGAAGAGTAGTAATAAAAGAAGCCCCTTGTCCAATGTGACACAAAGTGTATTAAATGTACGTAGAAGAACCAGTATTTACCACAGTCTTTAACAAGCATCAAATGTCCGAAGTGTACATACCATAAAGCTTCTATATGCCATTGTCTTTTTTTGCTTTCTTTATCACTTTGGTCAATAGGTCACCTCTGGAAGGGTTCTCCAGTGTTTCATGTTTTCTCCATTTTTTTTATTTTTTGTAATAGCTCCCACCATTGTCCATTGGAGTCCCAACATCTTGCAAACACCTTGTTATTCCTTTCATTCTTCTACAATCAGTAACATTTTTTATCATCCTTGGGCCTATTTAGAGATGCGTTGCTTTTGAAAGACTGTTTGTGTCACTTTGTAAGGCAACTTCCATCAAAGTGGTTTTTCAGTTCAACCCAAATGACATTAATAATGCCCAAACTCAAGATTTTTTTTCTTTTTACCTAGATGTGGCTAAAGAGTTTGCGAGGTTCAAAACTTTCCAAGAAAAATTGTAATACATGAAAACCACATTTCAAAAGAACAGGTGCAAACCTATTGCTTTCTGTCTCTGAAAATAGTATTGATTGTCAAACCAACACCCCCGGTAAACATTTTGGAGTAGCGTGTCTGGTGCCCCCTCTGCCTCTTCCAGTCGCTGTGTGGGCGGCTTGCTTGGTTCGCCCCTCGTCTTCCTCTACAGATGTGGGATGCGAGTGTTGTGGGCCTTTAGCTCTCTTGCAGAGGAAGGCAGCCTTCATCCTCCCCCGCGCTCGTCTGAAACACAGCCAAGTTCAGCGACCCCTCCCCGCGTAAACACGAGCGGTTCATCTGCCCCTCAGTGAAGTTGAAACGGATTTACAGATAAAATAACAAAAAATTGATTATGCTTTATGTTTTCAGTTGTGCAGGAAAATGGGGCTCAATGATGAACATGTAACCAAGAGTTCCTCATGTTCCCACTTTTCTTTGCCTCCCTTCCCAATGGAACAGTTTTATTGGTGCCTAAATTGTAGAAATAATGTAGTTTATGATCAGTTGTACTTAATTTTACTTTTTTAACAAATATTACTTGAGTTTCATTTTTTTTTTCCCCGAATGAGGTCACCCAGTAACACCTGTACAAAATGAGACTCCCATATTGTTTTCATCGATTCTGTCATTGCCTGCTTGTAACAGGACCTTGCCTTATAATTGGATTACTTTATTGGACACAAAAAAAGTGTCAGTTGCCCAGCAAAGCACAGAGAGGAAGCAGAAGGTGGAACATTTTTGTGTGCGAGGAAGACGTGATGAAATCTGAAAGGTTAAACGCCTTAATTTGGTTCAAAATAAGCGGCGAAGGCGATTTTTGAATCAGTTGTTTTTAAGAGAACTGTGTGTAAATGTGTATTCAAGGGGAGATTTGAGTCAAATAATGAAGCCTGTTTTGGGTTTGTAAATCTTCAGGCATGTCTTTTTCTGCAAATATTAAAGCAGAATACTAAACACAAACCTTAGTACATGTGAGTTATACTGTAATTGGGCAAACCGCATAATGGGCACTCGATCCTGTCAATGCAGAGTTTCGGATGTTGGTGTTTAATGATATAAACCCCAACACAAAGTTGTCATGATTTCTGTGGACCCACATTAGTGTGTTTGGAGAAATTTCCTTTGAATCATGCGGCGCAACACCAACAGACGTGTTTGTATTAGTTTGAAAGCTGTGAGCTCTTGATAAAAGAAAGCAATGAGGTTTTAACGACTTGATCGCTCACTGAGAAAATAAAACAATTGGGAGCATATGACAACTGGTAAACTTTTCTATGGTTTACAACTCATACAGCTAACATTTGGCATGGGATAGAGAAAAATATTCATTTTTTAAACAACACAATTAACCATGTCCTTGGTAGCTTGATTTTTTTAATGGGTTATGCTTTTCATATGCACTTGTAAATGGGCTGACTAGACTAAATGTAAATCAATTTTGTACCGTACTTTCTGAACTATAAGGCACACCTAAAAACCTTAATATTTTTCAAAAAATGACATAACTCAAAGGACCTTACATATGGATTAATTCTGGTTGTACTTACAGGTGTCAAAGTGATTTTGAGACACATGCTACACAGCATTCGGTCAAAACATTTGGTTGGGTGCTATTGTGAATGCGCTAACATGTAGCAGGTTCAAAGCGTTTTTTTTTTCATGCTACTAACAAGGTTGGAATTTAGCGTTGTCACAGTAGCACTTCTTTGAGCGGTATTATTTTGTTTTTTTTTTAAATGTGTTGCAAACAAGGTTGGGAGTTATAGGTTTTGTGAATACACTAACACAGCTAGCACTTCTAATGTGACTAGCATTTAGCATGCTACAAACATATTCTTGAGTTACTGTGAACTCAGTTAAGAAAGTCTGACTGACGTATTTGTCTCTGATTCTTTTGTCTCACTTAATGCGCCTTAGAGTTTAGTGTGCTCAAAAAATAACATCATTTCCAAAATTGAACGTTCACTGCCTTGTGATCTAGCATGCCCCTATAGTGCAGAAAATATGGAGGGTGACCCAAACACATTATTACACACATCAGCTGAAATTTCGCAACTAATGTCGGAAGCAGAATTTTTGTATCTATAGCCTATTAAAAGATTCCTAGCCCTAACCCTAGCCCGGTTCCAGTCTTTTTCTAGGGGAAGAGCGTGAACTTCAGTCGAGGACTTCCGGCTTATGATGTTCTGGCGCCATGTTGTTGTCTGCGGCAGGTCCTCTTGAAAATATGGTGGTTATGTCCAGTTTGGTCTACTTCAGTATCACCTGATTTTCCAGCAAATGGGCAAATAGTGTGTTTTGAAAATAAAAATCCCCATTATTTTTGTAATCTTATAGAATAATTATGTGATGAAGACACAATAAATGTAGACATTCTTCGCTAATAAAGATTTTATTTGGTAATAAAAAGTCACTGAGGTAAAAATCAAACTGTAGAACCCAAAGGGCAGCATGTTTATTTTAGTAGTTAAAATGGACACGTTCATACTGAGTTTGGAAATGCGCGTTCGAACCACCACTTCCAAGAAAAGTCAATGTAAATACACGCACAGTATATGTCAAGTATATGCAGGTTAATTTTTTTTAATGTACTTTCCAGCAGCTGAGCAAACAGATATGACCTGAAGGCCTCTTGTGTTGGACAGATTTTACTGTTTAAATCTTCTCACACACAAGGTGTATATTTGTATAAACCCTTTCTGTATTTGAGACTAATCTTTATTTATATTAATTACTTAACCTGATTAAGTAATTAATGTAATATAAATAAAGTTGATGAAGTTAATCAACTATGAATACATTAGGTATCAGGTAGCAGCAGTTTAGTAAATGGCGTTAAATGTGAGTCATATGCTAAAAGTGAATTCAAGAAACTGAATACAGCGTGTTCTTGAACGTCCCATGTGTATGTAACATAAGAGGAAATGGGGAGTGCCTTGCTTGTGTGGTAAAAGTGGTCTTTAAGTTACCTGAACTAAATGGCGTTTACTTATATAGCGCTTTTCTACCTTCATTGAATGCCCAAAGTGCTTCACAGTCACAGTCCCATTCACCCATACACATTCACACACTGATGGCAGCTCCATTGCCAAACTTTGGCGCCAACCTTCCATCAGGGGCAATGTGGGGTTCAGTGTCTTGCCCAAGGACACTTTGACACATGGGAGGGCACGGTGGGAATTGAACCTGCAATCCTCTGATCAGAGGCCAACTGCCTCACCACGGCAGCCCCAACTAAGAACTAAGTCAAACTACCTTTCAAAAGGGTTTCAACCTGGAAATCAATGTACTTCCTTTGGATAAAACTAAAAATGAACAGAAATGTTGCAACTGCTGGGACCTGCTTAGACACCTTGCACTTTTGTCTAGCAACAAACACGAGGACAGTCCAATCACCATTAGCTTAGCCCTGCACGGTCATTGTAGTTACTGGCTGCAGTTGCCTAGAATTCCCACAATGCAATATTCTGGGTTAATATTGAAACATTCCAAATGATCAATGACAAAATCCAATATTCTATTTTGTTATTGTTCGGAATGGACAATGATGCTATTTTACAAATAGAAATTATAATAAAAATATAAAAACTAAAGTGTATCTAATTGACTATTTTTATTAACATTTCTAAAAATAATTTGTGCATTAAAGTAAAAATGAATGCAGGCAAATACATTTTGTGAGAGAAAATTAACTAAATAAAAAGTGTTACTGACTTTTTTTTATCAGCTGTTGTAATTTCATGCCTGATTGGTGCAGACTTTATCTAAACCCCCCATATTTTTTTTTATTGAATGTAACAAACCATTATTATTTTCTATATCTGAGGATGATTTGCATGATAAATATTGAGCTTTCATAAAAAAAACAAATTCAATGTGTCTCTTTGAATGATGTTCAGCGATGAGATACCTTGTTTGGACAATGAATAAAGATTAAGGAAACACTGTAGAGCTTGCAGGATTTATATTTCTACAGGTACCTTTGAGGAAGGCTGGAGGCTTTACAACCAAAAGAAATGTCACCTTGAGTTAACATCACAAACAGAGCCAAATTTTCATTGCTCCTGTTTTCCTAAAAAAATGTGTGAATGGAAAAAAATATTCAGTTTTGATAACTTTTCAGAACATTTTTTTTGGTTACTGTGACTTCAGGAAGTGGTTGTGGTTTCTCTGTCCGGTTTTCTTTTGCGCACAGATGGCATCTCCCACTTCTATGTCTACTGAGCCCACTCAATAGTCAGTGCTGCAAAGCCACTCTCAATCCACACGTTGTGTGGCATAATTCATTAGCAGGATCAGGCTGCCATACGGCTAGTTTATAGTTTGAGGATTTCACCGGTTGAGCTCGGACTTCCGGCGTGACTTCCTTATTGAGGAGAGTGCAAAAAGCCCCAACTGGTGAGCAAAGATCCTCTCTAGCCTCACGGAGAGGATGCTCTGTAAACGAGCCGTTGATTCAAAAAATTAAACCACTCTAAGATGAAACCCACGCTGTGTGTGAACGCTTTCACTCCTGAACAAATCCCCCACAGAAGACACAGGCGATCACGAGGAATTTTTGTCCACCAGGGAACACTGTCGCAGTAAATGGAGGCAACCAATTCACAGCTGAGTAACCTTTGCCGGCGCGCTGTAACCTCGTCATCGTCCACTTTTCAACCTCTTGTGTTTGGCCTTTTTAAACAAATCACATTACAGTTTATTGGCCCTTTTTTGAGCAATATCAAATTCGGGATTGCAGTGAAAGGGAAACAGGAACTTGTGCTGGAGCACAGGAAGGCAAGAGTGTATGGGGCAAGATTACTCTCAAAATGAAACGTACACTCATAGACAAAGTTGTGCACACTTTGAAAAAAAATATGAAGAACATTTGTTTTTAATATATATGACTTTCAATATGATTTGTCTATGCTTCGAATACAAAATGTAACTTGTTAGTTTACAGTTAAAAATAAGTCACAGACATGTAAGTCATGAAACATTGACTAAGTGCGTATGCGTAATGACTACCACAAGAGAGTTGTTCACTTTTCTGCACATCCCATTTGGGGTTACCACAGTCACATTCGCACATTTGGTTTGGCAGAAATGTTTACATCGGATGCCCTTCCTGTCACAGCGCTGTGCTTTATCTGGGCTTGGGATCGGCAAAGGGAGACCCAGACTCGGGTCCCCATGTGGCCACATAGTTGGGCAGTAGTGTTAAGGAAGTTTCCCATCGACCCAAACTGGATGAAACTCATTGTGCCCCCTGGAAATCGAACTGACTTTCCGTGTGCCAGCTGAGCTATCCCGCCGCTTTGCTGAGTTTGCTGAGAGAACACCCATAAAAAAGCACCTCTGTAATGGAGAACACTTAGGCACTGATAGTGTTTTTATTAATAAACATTAGTTTTTACAGTTTTTTGTGTAGATCGTTGGTCATAATAAATTATTGTCACAGCAGTCATGTCATAAACAAGAGACAGCGTAGTTTAATGAACAAAAATACAAGACAACGGTACAACTACACCACATTTAGGGGTGTGTAGATAAAGCTTAAACAAAACACATGATACACCTAATAAGTGTAGTGTCATGTCTGTTACTACTTTGTGGACTATCTCACAGCACTTGTAACGATCTGCGAGTTCTTTGTTACGCGGTTAGCTGTTGTCTCCTGGCAGTTCGATTCAATTTCATTTCAATTTTATTAATATAACCCAATATCACAACGATTGCCATCTCAGTGGGCTTCACATCGGTATTTATACAAAAGAATGTAAAGTCAGTCATAAAATATAAACAATAGCTGGTTGCTAAACTAAACAGACGATGTTAAATTTGCATCCCCGCCCTTAGAACCTCCTTCTGTGTGAGGGAAAAACTCTTCAGAAAACTATTTGGGGGAATTTTCTTGATATTTCCCTGCTGCGGCATCAACAAAGTTCAATTTTCTTCAGTTTTAGTTAAATAAGTGAGCTTCAATACGTATGCGCACTTTGGTGAATCCATGTTCCGTGAACCGATATATGTGCCTGTAACTTGTGATGTATTTTTGACAGATATTTAACAAGTGAAATTTCGTACTTAAGGCAAGGAAGAGTCATATTTGAAACAAAGACGTCTCAGGGTCACAGACAAGTACTTTATTTTATGTCACAAAACTTCAATTTAATAAAGGGCGCGTGCATGTGTACGGACTACCACTAGAGGGAAGGTTAGGAGCAACAGACGCCTCGGCAACAGACATTTTAAACGTAAAACCAAATGTAGGAGTCATCATTTTTGACATTCATTTTGCCCCATGAAGTGAATTTCATGTCTCATCCAAGTGTGCAAGACTAGTATCTGAACTTTCGGACTGATCAGTGTTTTTGGCCGAGAAAAAGTTTGAAGGTGAAGATTTTTTCCGCAGGATAAAATCCTGCAAAGCCAGGCATACTCAAGTCAAACGTGTTATTTATTAAGTCATTTGTTTTGCTTCCCCGCTCCTGCGACAAAGATTTAATTTGCAGTCTGACAGGAGTCAAAGATGTTTTCTACTCCTCACTTCTGCTGCTTTCGTGAGCTTAAATTGGCACCGGATGAGCACAGTTGGTCAGTTCTATTTCAAGTCTGCCTGCCTGTTTATCTGCGAGTGTACAACAACTTAGTCCCCAGAAAGGAGGAGAGACTGCAGCTCTATTTCTTATTACTTATTCTCCCTGAAGAAGCCCTCACTGTGTTCGCTGAAAACTTTGCCTCCTGATACAGTCTGGCTCTGTTGCTCATCCAAACATGAGCAGAATACCAAAAAAGGGAGGAGATGAACGCATGTTTGAGCAGATTTTCCCTTCATGCATTAGAGCTGCAAACAACTTCTATCAGAGTTGAAAATCAAAGGATTTTTTTTTTTTTTTTTTTTACCCGTTTTCTTCTCAAAAGTCCATCGGGAGAAGCCTCGGATATAGTCTCCTCAATAATCAGAGTATCCTGGGCTAAATTAATCAAACATGTTGCATCCAAATGGAATATTTCCCAAATTATCTACAACCTAATCAATCCTAGATTAAATAAATCATCTCCTTGCATGCGTTTGATTCCCACTGAAAAAGGTTTCAGCATACATTATTGTTGAGAGGAGCAGTCCTAAAGGAGCTCAGGTGCAACAGTGCCTCTCTCTGACCATATAGGAGAACTGCAACACCCAATGTATGTATCCTGAATGAGTAACATCTTGGCTAAATAGCCGTGAAAAGCTTAGAAAAAGTAGAAAAGTTTTGACTAAATAAGAAAAGGGAAGAAATAGATATAAAAAGTTTACTAAAAATGCATGTTTTGAATTTTCAAAAATAACAAAATATTGTAAAATACATCTTACATTGGACTTACCTTTGCAGCTGCTGTGATTTATCAGGTCAAGAGCTTAAAAGGGTATGATGATGCAAGATTTGTAGATTTATAAAACATCTGCCTTGAGCTAACGTAAATAAAAGATGCCTGAAAAGCTACAAAAAGGAAATAAACTGTTTCGAAATTAAAAAAAAAATACTTCAGATGGTTTTTGAGCCCCAAATCAAAACATGAACTTACATTTTATCTCACATATTTCAAAATGATTTATTTTTATTTTTTTTTAGATTATGATGGTCTCCCATATGGGCGCACCGCACAATTAGGATGTTATCTTATAGTGCAAGATTTCTCTTAAAAAAAATACATAAAACAATTTTATGCTTGTAAGATTAATGTCATCACTTCAATAAAGAGGTATATTAGATATGTGAATAAAATAATAATGGATTTGGGATACAAAATATGTGTATGAAATAAGTCCGTAGTTTTTAGCAGTTCCGTTCTGGGCCGATGATAAGCTCGGACCACAGACGAAAAAAGCCAAGAGCCTAGACGCTGATGGTGGTTGAGGCTCAGATCATGACAAAGCATTGTTCCCGGTGGAGGATGGGGTGGAAGAACCCCGGCAAAACCGTCTGTAACCTGAGGCTCTGCAACTCCTTTATTTCTCAATTGTGGCTCTTTGGCTTTGAAGGAAAATGCTAATGATTTGAATGAATAAACTGTGTTTTTGTAGTTGGGGTTAATTTTACTTCACGATACACTTACCATGAGATGCTTGCATAAGTTCATCTAAAACCTCAAGCTCTTGCAATGACTAGCATGTTTGGGACTGGACCTTCAACACTTTGACTGGTTACAGTGTGACCAAAAAAACAGCACCATAAACATTTATTTAAAAGAAAAAGGCAGTAAAAAATAACAAAGTCAGTAGTTAAAAAAAAAAGAAACAAAAAAAAAGCAACCCTGTGATAAAGATAAGTTAAAGTCCTCTTAGCTGTGTGAAATGTGTTCTCCGCATTTTACCACTGCTGCAGACAGTCATACTTGGAAAGTAAAGAAAAACTGCACCAAAAGTGTCGAAAGTATCGATCTCTTCACGCTTGTATCAACACTCGCGATACTCGTTTGTGACATTTCTGGCATTGAAGAAACTACGATTACTAAAAAAACGTTGTTGCTGAAGTGATTGTCTTGTTAAAACATGAATGATTTAATTTCAGTGAATCAACAGATTCTTATGTCAACAATGACAGTCTGCTTTGGTCAGAATGCACATAAAACTAATTGCAAAACAATAATGCTAATTATTTT
This sequence comes from Adrianichthys oophorus, assembly GCA_036245035.1. Classification (NCBI taxonomy): domain Eukaryota; kingdom Metazoa; phylum Chordata; class Actinopteri; order Beloniformes; family Adrianichthyidae; genus Adrianichthys; species Adrianichthys oophorus. Next base: position 2,590,745 of record BSAI01000123.1, on the reverse strand, counting down.
ACTCCGTCCATCATGCGAGGGTCTGAGAGACAAGTCAGTTTGATTCAAATGTTTTTTCCACAGATTTGATGAAAAATCCTAAAATCTTTTGTCTGGCTTGTTTTTTTTCAGACCGTTTAATACACGTTTGCTTTTAAAATTCTTAGCCTAAAGCAAATATAAATTGGCTAGATACTGCACCTAAACACAGACATTGATTTGCATGAACACGTGAAAGCAATCAAAAGTATTTTGGTGGAGATTGTTACCTGCCAGTGCTGTTTGTATCCCATCGTCTTTATCTATTTTCATGAAGTGTCAAATCAAAAGACTGTACCTTTCTAACAAGATCACCTGTTTTATTGGCCTAAAAGCCAATACAAATGACCATTTGTCCACACAAGGCCTTCTGGAATACATCACACCTGAGCAAGTCTCACCAACACAGCAAACATGGCAAGTAAGAACCCTCCTTTGAAAACAAAAACCCTAAATGTCAGCAAAGCTTTAGAATTAGCACAAAAAAGCTTTAAAAATAGATATTATTCTAAATCAAGTTTATCTAAACTGTTTTAAACTTAAAGTGACTCGATATTTCGAAGACAAATAACTGGATTTGTTCCAGGATCCACTTTCATTGTTTTAAGTTTTGGTAGTGTAAGAGTCCCAAGGAAACTGCTGTTGTCTACACTTGTTTGACTTGTTCTTTCCTTTGATCTTGACACTTACAAGTAGTTTAGTAAATCTTAATCTTGTCTGGACCGATCTACCGCACCGATTTGCCCAGTAAACTCCTCAAAACTGTCTCCTTGGAGCTCCTCTTCCAAGGGTTGTAGTCAGCTGAAAAAAAAGATCCCAAGGAACGTCATGTCAGAGCTCATCGGCTTTGTCCTCTCTTTCACCATATTGAAAAAGAAGTACACACAGACACATGCATAGGAACACATCTACACACTGCTGTCGTCACCGCTCACCGTCGTGGTTGCCGTAGACATGCTCTGACATCACAATTAAACCGAAAGCGCCCCTGCACTGCACGGTCATCCATCACAAGTGCCTACAACCTCAACACACACTCAAACAGAGAAAGCAGTCTTCCTGCATGCTAAAAGAGGGTTATATGGATCTTAAGGTTGTGATGGAATGAAGCAGCTAGCATGTAAAACAAAAATGCTTTGGCTTCTAGACATGATGAAGTTTGTTTTAGGCTAGTATATTTGGAAAAAAAATACTTTTTATTGCACGGTTTATGACTTATGTTTGACATCGTATGACTTGAGGGTGCTTTCATAATGGTCTATTCTGTTTGGTCTTTGTTTGTTGTTTGTTTGCAAATGAACCTTGGCGCGGTTTAGCAACAGTGGGAATGCAGATGGACTACTTAGCAGACCAAAAAACAGAAGTGAATCGAAGAAAGCAGGAAATATAACAACTTAAAGTGACACATTGTAGCAGAGGGTGCTTATTCAATTGAATTATTTTCAAAAACTAGCAAGCACAACACTCTGCTAGAACAAGCATCTCCAAGACTTTGGAAGGGTGGCAAATGTGAACAGCAGAGTGGAAAGCCATTAGAAATAAAAAGATCAAAAATATGCATTTCTTTATTGTCTTTATTTCGTTTAAAAAAGTTGCTTTTGTTGTTTTTGCCAAGCTTAAATAATATTGTAATGATGACTCCTTAATGTTTTGTTAATAATGTGACTAATATTGATTGATTGGTTGGAGGGGGCGCAAGTGTGGAACAAAACTTTTTCCTGAAGCGGGCAGCTGCCCCCCTTTGTCCCCCCCATAGCTCCACCCCCTCCCCCCATAGCTCCGCCCCTGAGGTTTTTCATGGAATCCCTGCAAAACCAATGTCTAGACTTTGGACCTTTTCTCAAACTTTGACCTTTACTTCGACTTGCCGGGACATTCACTGTTGGGTAGCTTTCTACTTCCTCAGTAACCCCCTACATGAAAAGAGATCTTGTTTGAAATTTTGTGCTACGTCTCTTGCAGTTCCAGTTTCCTCGCCTTTAATAAAAAAAGATCCTTTTCTCGCCAAATCCCCTTCGACCCCATAACGCTCTGAGCTCCGTGCCGTAGAGGTTAAGATAATACCCCAAATATCAAGTAAAATGTCCTCTCGAGGGCCCTTGGCAGTTAGCAGACGGCCGGCCCTGTGATTCTGATCTCATCAAACGAGCACGTCCGCCTCCATTAGTCCCTGGCATTGTGCTCGAAATTGCTCTAACTTGTCGGGTGATTACCTCAAATGAACAATTAGGCGGCTGGCTGTCACAATAACTTGCTCTGTGTCTGTGAATTGGCTCGCCGGCTTTAACGGCTGCCGCTGCCATCGAGGTGCTCCAAATAAATGATCCTTTCTGTAGAGGAAATGTCAGCTCATAGCCCTCATAATGAATAGTTGCGTAACAACTAGTCACATACACTGTAATGGGATGATGATGGAGATAATGCTGTTATCGGGCGATTAATAAGTTCACAGGGAAAGTTTCTGAGTGAACTGCGAAGATTAGTTTGATGGATGCATTTGCAGACGAGGAAAAGTCAGATCGTCGGGTAAGAGAGATAGTCTGTCGCACTGACATGCAAACAAAAGCTTGACAAGGATAAACTAAAGTCTGTAACCTAAAATAATGGTAAATTAGGTTAACATAAAAACAGACAGCCTTTACACAAAAGCTAAAAGTGTAATATGTCTAATATCAGAACTTTTTTCCACATTCCTGACAAAGGACAATGGACAATAAAGGTATTAAGTTCAAAACCTTTCCTTTGACCTGAAAGTAGACTTACACTGAACAAATAAAAGCGAATGAGTTCATAGTTTGGAAGTAGACGTCCAAACATTTGTAGCTTGTGACCTAAATCCAAATTCTAACATTTGAACCTTTTTTTAGTTTTCCATCCTCTCTGATCAAAACCACAGTAGTATATACTTCTGAAAAAAGATTTGTGTAATTTCTCTATTCAGATCAAGTATATTTAGAGGTTTACAATGAGTATATAATCAGGAATAATATGTAACAATAATATGTAGACTTTTTATTTCTGGTCTTCAAAAATAAAGTTAACAGTAATATTTGTAGAAGTGTGTTTAGATATACCTCTGTTCTATGTGAACATACAATTTTTTGTTCTTTACAAATAGCGCATTTACCTTTAATGCTTCTATAAGGTTTCAAAGAATGCAGGTCAGTTGGTTGGCCCTCACACGATTTTATCTCACCAGATCTGTTCTTTACAAAAAAGTTTGGACACCCCTGGACTACACAGTTGCATCTTTTTATGATATTCAAACCTCAAGCAGAAACACGTGTTATGGCAAGCATTTGTTTTACAATTACAACCCACTAGCTTGCAAGGATATACCATCACTTATCTTTGACAACAACATTTCGATGAACCAGGTTTTCGTAGAATAATAAAGACATTGTGGTGCATGACTAGGTTCCACTCAACGGATTATTAGTTTGAAAGAGTTTTGAGAGAAACCCAAGTCAGGAAATTTGTCATAGTGGTTGTGCATCCATCCGTCTGTCCATCCATCCATCTTCAGAACCCACTTGAGCCCAGCCACTGTTGGGTAAATGTAGGATACAATCTGAGCAGGTCCCCGGTCTGTTGCAGGTTGGTGCGCACATGTAAAGGAAAACAAACTGTCCTATGAAGAAAAACTTTATTCGTCATTGAAGATAATGTTGTCACACCCAAATATCTTACTGTGAATAGTCAGCTTTATCATTTATTTTGTATTTATTGGGACTACGTTTCTACGAAGTCTGAATTTCATTTGCAGAGCATGCAAATGCCACCAAACCAAAATGTTGGGGACATCCATAATTCATTAGGCCATGTTTGAGCAAATCTACAGAGATTTGCAGTCACACATGATGACCTGCTAGAGCTGTTTGCACTTATCTCTCTTCATTATACGTGCAACACAGTGATTATGTAGTAGTCGCTGTGATGGCCCGTGCCCTTCCAAATCCCTCAGCTCTGATCAAACTCATCCACCGTGGAGAAGTAATCACAAGTTGCAGGTTCTAAATGTATTCCAGTGAGAAGCAGACGCACAATTGTAACTTGATCAAGTGTGTGTTTGTGTGGTTTTGTTTGCATTTTTCCACCACTGATTTAGAGAATTCGCCCGATGTAATCCTGCATTCGCTCAGACCAGATTACCAACCAGAGTGTGACCAATGTCAGTAAAGCGCAGAGAGGAGTAATGCAGCCTAATGGCAAGACAAGCTGGGGAGTATTTAATGGTAATGAATACACAATATCAGCCCAAGGCAGGATGAAAGGGAGGGTGGGACACGTGAGTCGTGACCAAACTTGTGAAGAGGATGAAATAACCAGAGTGTGTGAAAAGGTTTAACTTTAAACTTTCAGGCAACTTTCTTTTTTGTTGAGTGCCCTGGTTGTGAAATCTTGAAGATGTCTGCTGACTCAAGGACTCAGGCAAAAAATCCCAACCTCGTTGTAGTTAGTGGAGTTTAAGCTAACGTAACAAAAGACAATGAAATGTAATAAAAGCTTGAATATGTCAAAAGTACCATTTTATTTATTTTTTTTTTTGGACTAAAATATGCCGTAGTTAGAATGAAAATGTAGAACTATGTCAGTTACATTGACTGTATATGAGAACTGGACCAAGTGAGTGTGATGTCACCCATACAAAATGGCTTGCTTACGTCTAAAACCAGATGAAGTCAATTCAGTTGCCATTTTTTTGCGATACAGATGTTGCCATGTTGGATCCAGAGAGTGTCAGTAAACAGTGATTGGTCCGAGTCTGCCCTACTTAAAAATAGAGACCTCAGCTAGCACAAAACAAGGTTGGTCTGCACTAGGCAAAATATAAACCCAACTCTTTTGTTTTTGCTTCAATTTATCATGAGATGAACTCCAGCATCTGAAACATTTTCTACAACCCAAAATTACCATTTCTTTCGAATAATGTCCACAAATCTGTCTAAATCTGTGATCGTGAGCACTTTTCTTTTGCTGAGATAATCCATCCCACCTCACAGGTGTGCCATATCAAGATGTTGATTAGGCAGCATAGATACTGCATACCGTAGGTGTGCCTTAGACTGGCTACAACAAAAGGCACACCACTTTAAATATAAGAAAAAGTTTTATTTTGAAAGCACAAAAGAAATTTTAATTTTGAAACTCTGACCTACTTCCGGTGTCTTTTTACCGTGAAATCGATGCGTCAACAGACAGAACATAGAATTCCTGCTAAAGCTTGGTTGCGTTGTGGAGGGTTGGGCGTCAGATGCTTGCAGACCTGACGAAGGTGATCCAAACATTCTTATTTATTAATGACCTTCTGTTTTTATTTTTTTGTCAATGCAATGGACACCATGGACCAGTGTCAATTTGGTTTAAGCTTTAACTATATGCCTGCCATTTGCTTCCAACTCATGTGTGGCCTAATTGCTGTTTGTGGTCATAGTCTTAAATACTACAGAAGAATCAGTTAGCATTACCCTCACCTTTAATCTGTTTTCACCTTTTTGTTTGACAAACTATGTATTTCTATTGTTACAGTAAATACAATTCTGTCTGAATTTGAAATACAAATGGGTAGTGTAATGTTGTGTATTGTGTTTATGTTTTCCTACGTGCCCACTGGGCATGTGTGGTGTGTTTAAGAACACTCTAGACCAAGTGTGGGCAACTCCAGGCCTCGAGGGCCGCATTCCTTCATGTTTTCCAACATACCATGCTGTGGCGTGTTCTAGTTGGCTGGACACACTTGAAGTAGGTCATCTGTCATGAGTAGGGCTTGGATATCTGGAAATCATGCGGACATTGCGGCCCTCGAGGAGTGAAGTTGCTTATCCCCCTGCTCTAGATGGACATTTTTGAAAGCTCTTTTAGCATATGGTGTTCAGAATGGACTGTTGCTACCCAATACCAACACATGTGCATACAGTTGGAAGAATCTTGGTGGGAAAAACAGTATCAACACTGGGCAAATCTGGTGAATCTCGCTCCAGGCTTTTTCTTTCGCAGCTCTATTCCAATAAATGAATGACTTGTTTTCATAGAGTAATGGCCGTGCACAAATTGCAATTATTAATTTCTAACAGATGGAACTTCCTTCAATTAACAAGGACACTACCAAAATCTGAGTCTATGATTGGTCAAAGTTCAACTGGTTTAAGACCTTAATGCATGTTCATTGGCTAAGCTTTTTTTGTACATAGAGCCCGAAAACTGACTTCAAAACTTGCGTAGTGATGTGTTTACATGCGAGTTTTGAACCCAGAAGCCCAAGAAGGCACATGAACGCACGTTTGCATAGACCTTTCATTGGACGTGGTCACTTGAACAACCCAAGCCAAGCTGGCACCAACTGCCATCATGGAAACTGTAATTTATACTAAAGTTTTGGAAATATTGATGCAAAAATATAAGATTTGATCTAATTCAGTCAAACAATGATCACTGGTGAAGTTGTATCACATTTACAAATAGTGAATGTTCCACTCAACCTTTCTGTGAATCTTTATTTGAATTTATTGGCAGGAAAAAAGAAGTCGAATGTGGCACTAAAAGGAGCTGCAGGTAAGCTGGCCTTGTAGTATTTCTCATTAAGCGTCTCTGTCTGTTGTGTGCACAGCCTTCCTCTCCCCACGCTATGATTCCCAGTCTGTGTGTAACAAAGGCTTCCTTCAGCGGCACTGCCAATAAAAACAGGAATTAAACGTGATCAGAAAGGCTCTTCACCCTCCTTATATTCTCCTGTGGGGGCCCACTGAGACTCAGCTGAGCTTTTATCCCCACTTTTCCTGACTTTCTTCTGGTCTTTTTAAAACTTATCGTAAGGACTTTGCCTGTTTGTTGTTGGCACTCTTTTGGTTGAATTTAGTTATGTCTGTCAGTAAGCAGAAAAGATGGAATCCATTGGGAACAGCATAAAACACTTCATCTTTCTTTTCACAATTATTTAAATTAATCTTATAATTGAAGTGCTCCAGTTCTTTATAATGTTTCTACATCACTCATTATTTATGCCCACAGAACTTCTTTGTAAGGTTATTGGCCGACAAAAGCTAAACTATAGTGTTAATGTAACCTTTATTTAAAAAAACATCAATTTTTGAAGTATGTTGCTAATTAAGTATTTTGTAATCCCCAAATTTAACCCTTTAACACCTAAGCTGTCACAGATGACGGAAAAAATAAAACACTATCTTTTAATCGTCACAATTCTTTGTCCATTTGCACAGTTAAAGTAACTCTAATGCTCAGATACTCAAGCAACCACTTTCAATGAATAGTCTATGTTAACACATGTATGTGTGTATGTTTTGGGCTTCTGCGTTCAAAACCTGTTGCAATGCAAGTTTGTAAGTCCGTTTTGGGACTCTATGTACAAAATGCGCAACCATTGAACACCTGTTTAAAGTTGAACTTAAACCATTCAGGAACTCAAATTCTATGGGTAGTGTCCTTTATAATTGGTGGCAGTAAATCATGAAAATTTGTTGTGGTGGAGAAATTATTAATTGTGGTTTGCGCCTGCCTGGAATTTGTAATTTGCACAAATGGTGAAATTGTTCAAGATGCTTGCTTTGCGTTGATGCTTCCAAGAGCATCAATGCAGCAGCTCTGGCTCTTGTGTTATAAACACCTAAATAACATGCACTCTTTGACATAGCAGTCAACACAATTTAATTGAATTAGCTGATTCTAATGCGGAGAAAAGCCCACTTATCTCTCCACTGTGTCATTTCAGTGCAAACATTTTTTTTTTCGCTTCAGTCCACTGGAATTACGTCAATTGAAAACATTGTTGAAGAATTTATATAAAACTATAAGGAGACTGATAACGGTCTATAACTAAACTCAAATTCTTCCATTTACAGTTAAAATAACCAGTGTCAGGTTAGACTGGTCACAGCAGCAGCCTACCTGCTGCTAATCATCTGATTCCCTCCACCTGTACCTGCTCCTTTAAATTTCTCCCTCTGCCCTTCATTCTCTGCTGAATCGTTGGACTACAAGCTTTCAAAGAAATCTCCAGTGGTGTTCATGCTCACCACTCAACCTGACTACCAGCTATACCAGCTATACTGCTCAGACATCTAGCTTACTGCCAGCAGCTGCCTTTGCATGCCCCTTATCTCTCTGCTGCTCAATTTCTTCCAAAGCCTCGTGAGTCCCCGCACTTTCTCCTTTTTGGAAACCTTCATAGAAATCCCTGGTGATTTTGTGTTAACCTATGGCATCAAGAATTAGTGATTAAGCCCCAGGACCTTGAGTTTTGCCACACCCTCTTAGAGCTCATTTTCTCCCCACTATCGCCTCTACCTGGAGCTACACCTTCCTTGCCGCATGGAGGACTCCACTCCTCTTCTTCCCTGCAGTCATCTCTCCTCACCTCAGTAAGGCTCCACCAAATTTTTGCCCCTGCTTCAAGCCATGTCGCCATCATTAACCCTCTCCTGGCTCCACCTCACAAAGATCTGCCCTTTATCTCCAAAGCCTGGGGTTGAAGCATCAGAGTCAAAAGCTTTAATAAACCTGGTTTTCTTGCACTCCTGAGTTTGTCGTATTTTTGGGTCCCTGAAGCAAAACCTGACAAGACTGGTTTAGGTTTTTATCTTATACCATAGATTTTACCTTACTTTAACTAGTTGTTTTACCTTTGCTGCTAAACGCATCTATCTGTATTAGTTTAACATGATTTTCTTAAATTGCCACAAAACATTTTATCATTTAAGGCAAAAATAAAGTTAGCTTAACATTAAAAGTGTTTTTTTTTTTTTTTTTTTTTTTTTTTTTCCCCATGATCATTTCTGCAGAGCGTCAGTCATTTATTAGAAATTCTCCTCTAAATTTGTAGGCGGGACCATTGGTGCTGATAAACCCCCGCCCCCCTTTCAGTTTACACGCTCTTCTGCTAGCTTAAAGCCCCTCACGCTCCGAACCGAACAACATTGGAGCAACAAAAATGGCAAGCAATATTGAAGATACCCAACTGTACGGTTTTGAGCCAGATGTCAGCTCGGACGAGGAAAACGAAGACGTACGTGGATCTAGCTGTCCACATGTGGAAGCAGAGCAGGGAGACTGAGGCCAACCCAGCATATTTTCTAAGAGACAAATACGATCTTTTTCAAACTGCATTTTTTTGTCTCCTCCTGATGATTCACAACATTATTAATAAAGAAAATTATAGATGTTCAAATTCCAGCTTAATTATCTAAATGTATGCCCTCCATCATAGGAGAAATGCCTCAAGGACGTATTAAAAACAGAATTTCCATCGAGGTTGGTCTTTAAATTGAAATTTCTTTAAGCTTGAATAAAAAAAACACGAAGTTTGAGCCGAACTTTTTTGGGATGTATCTTTATGATTGCATCTAGTCTTGAGACGTGTGGGACTGATTTTACGTCTTTTTCTTTCATGGATGCTTTATTTAAGATGAGCATGAAGCCTTGTGCCATCATGTAATCATAGAAATGCACAATGGCCATTAAACTGGAGTTGGAATCTATTCTAAAGTATAGGAAGCTTCAGGAATAAACTTTATGACCTAAATTACAACCCATATTTTTTATTTTTTCCATCTTTCTGCCCTCCTACACACATTTTCACCATGCATTAAAAACAGTCGATTGATAGTCTTCAAGTCTTGCAAAATGTAGTAGTAAAATGCATCAATAAAAGTTATCTTCCACATTTTAACATCAATTGATGGACTAACTAGCACTAGACATGTATTATACCTCTTTTCAAAGATACAGGGAACACAGCATCATTTGGAGATTTTTGAATGTTTCATCTCAGTGCTGACTTTACCCTATTTTCACACCCCTTTTACTTTTTAGATTCTTTGTTCAAAGTAGATTATGAAAGGATCATTGAAAATTGACCATGTGGGAAAACCGCAGCCTCTACAAAAATTCAAAAGACTTTTCTTTTTTTTTTTTTTTTTTTTGCCGCAGGAAATCCATTATTTGGATGATTTCCTTCTGCTTTTCAGCCAGACTTGTGTAGTGAGCAACCAGAAGCGGTTGTCAAAATTGGCCTGTGTTAAAACACAGCTCTGATTTCAAAGGCTGGCCGCACTCGCCTAAATTAACTTGTTTTAAGGCTTCTTTTTACAATAGACTAAAGGTCAGAATGGAAAAGACATAGGATTGAATGCAATTATTTGTCAAGATTATAAACAAAACTCTTGAAGAGTCTTTGGAAACTCATGTTTCCATTTGCTTAAGTTTTTACTAAAATTAATAAATCAACATGAACCCTTATGTTGTGCTCGGGTCAAAATTGACCCATTTTAACACTTGAAAATTGGTCAATTTTGACCCTAACACAATGTAAGGTTTAGATATAAGGCTAAGTAGAATAAAGGTGTTGTCACATGCACCTGTAAGGGGGTTGACCCTTACATGTGCTGTGTGTTTTGGGGTTTTCCAGGCCCATGGAGGGTCATAGAGAGAGGTGGCTGCACCATAAGGTGAGCTCATGCAGTTCCCTTCAGCCTCTTAGGGCCATCTCAAGGGACATCATAAAAACAGAATGTACGATCGTCGTACCAGTGTCAAGTGCATCGCGAAGTATTTGTAAGGCTAATGGAAGCTGCGAGCACTTTTGACGTACTGGTGATTCTGTTGCACAGTGCCTTACACCAAACTCGAGATATTAGTAAGGTGCAAGTATGTCTTGCGTCTAATGCTATGTTCACACCGAGCTTGAAAACGCAAGTTTGAGGGAGCACTTTCGATGAAAAGTCTATGTAAACCTGCAGGAATGCGCATTTTAGACTTCAGTGTTGGAAACCCTCACATTCAAGTTTAGCTACACAATTTTTTAAGTCCATTTTTGTACTTTAGGTACAAAACGCGTGTCTGGGGAAAGTTAAACCAGGTCTAACTTTGACCAATAAGGGATTTGGATTTTATAGTGATAGATCCATGGTGTCCCTTTTAATTCACGGAAGTGCCAGTCTTCTGAAAGTTGATCATGAGGAGAAATTAATACCCGTAGTTTGTGCCCAGCCGAAATTATTTGACATCAAAGCAAAATGCGAATTCTTATCCTACCCCTACATTTAGCCCTCCAAACGGAGAGATATGGAAAAATAGTGTTTTCAAATTCAAACTGCACCAAACAGGCACTACCCCTTGATGACATCATCAATATTCGCCGGTCATCTACGTTAGCGTATAACTGCCAACAACAAGTCAGTACTTACAATTAAAGTTAAACTTCTGTGCATCAGAACACACCCATGTGTAGAAATCAATTTCTCCTCCGCGGCACAGCAAGCAGCTCCCCCTACCGATGGGGGGGATACAGAAGTTGAAGTCCCTTTGTTCTACCCTTATAAAAACAATTTCGGACACCCCTTTCCCTTCAAATACCCCTTTAATTAAAGGGGTAGGAAGAACCTGGTGGGGTAGGGCAAGAATTCGGAGAGTAGTGTAGTAGAGTAGTGTGATTATCTTATAGGTGTCCACTTTTGTATGACCTGCACACACCATGCGTGCAGCATTTGCGCACAGTCAGTAAGAGGCCATTACCCAGACAACCCAAAAAATGCCGCCCAGGTCAACAATTTCTCCAGTAATTGTTACTTTCCCTGGTAATTAGTTATCTGGTGACTTTTGTAGAGTAATTCAGTTACTAACTCGGTTACTTTAGACGAAGTAGTAGATACAGTAACTACGACTGAATATGTTTTACCCGCTTCAACTTTAACCCTTGCCTGAAATTAATTTAAAAAATATTCTTGGGTTTTTTTCTATTTAGGGTGATGCTAAAAGTTGTATATAAACGCAAAGACTATATATATATATATATATATATATATAAATATGTTACATCAAATTTAAAAAAATACTGTTGTGGTGGGCGGAGCAAACTCCAGCCTTGTGCCCCTCCCACTTAAGGCTTCATTGATGTCATTCTGAATTGAATAGGCAACACTTTTCTGTATTTTTCATGTGCAGGAACTATACTTTGAGCATACTTTATGCTAGTTGTAAACAGAAAAATGTTAGTTGAATTTAAGCCAGCACTGGGAATAGATGGTATTTATTGCAGCTAAATCAAAGCTCCTTGATTTTCATTCCTAGTCTGTCAGTTTGGTTGAATAACTGTTTACTACTGGCATTTTGTGGCTTGTAATTAATAAAAAAAAATTGTAAGTGAAGGCTCAGCTCTGTACGAAAACATAAAATCTGACTATTTAACATAAATCGCTTGAAATGGGATGTTTTCATGTTTAAAAGCAAGAGCTTTGAAGTTTTTTTGAAAGGTTTTTTATGTCATTAGAAATCCGTCAAATATTGCACCCCCCACCCCAGCAATCTCTTCAAAACATTACTTTGGAAAAAAGTTTATCTTGTCAGATTTTTAAAAGTTACGGTATCTGAAATCAGCGGGAAGTGATTCAAGGAAATTTGAGCGCATATATTTAACAAACAGGCTTTTCTCTGCTCTTCCCGGAAACGTTCTTGGACTTCAGTCACAACAGTCTCAGAAGCATCAACCAAAAGTTTGATTTGAGATTGTTTCTATAAAAGACTTGACCTAGTTATAATATTTGGGACCTGATATACAGTTTGTGTTACTCACATTTTAAGTGGAAGAAATCATAGGAGTGAAAATTATGTTTGTGCCTCGTTTTTTCGTTTGTTTTACTGTAAGCTATAACGGGAGAGCGTGTAAACAGAGAGCTCTCAACACAACTAAGAGGCAAATTTATTAATGATCTAATGCCACACAGCAGTAACTATGTCCTAGAAAACAACTTCTTTTCCCCTATTTTGGCTAAAAATGGCATAACCAAAATTAAAACTTTCTTAAAATATCTCAAAAGATGAGTGAGCCTTTAAGGATTCAACTTGGAATGGCCAAGAGTTTACACTTTTTTTTTTGGTCTTTGTTCTTCTAGATAGATAACTATGCCTCTCAAAGACAAAACCCTATGGATTAGTGTCAAATTACCATAAGAACCAGTCTGTGAGTCAAAGTGGTTTTTAGAAGTTGTGGACAGTAAGTGTACAGAGCATGCAACCAGCAGAAACTCATTTGGGATGGGACAACCCCTGTACAACATCAAAACTCATATAGAAATACATTATTTTAGTGTTGCAAAATATCCTTTGCAGTACAACTATTGGGGCAGCCATGTTGTAGGGTAGAGCGGTCGACCTCTCGTTGGAGAATCACAGGTTTGGTTCCTGCCTTGGTCACCTTTATGTTGAAGTGTCTTCGGGAAAGACACTGAATCCCACATTGCTCCTAGTGGTTGAAGTGGGCGCCAGTGTTTGACAGCGAATTCACCAAAATAAAACACCGGGTGGATTTTCAAAATTAATTAACCCTTTTTATGGCAAGTTTGCTGCTTCCTCACAACAAGTCTGAAACTAATCTGTATTTCAATGTAATCTTTTCTGATTATACCTGCCTTCTTTAGATCCTGTATCATTCAGTTTTACCATCTTTTGTATGAAAACCTTTCCAATTACAACAAAAGTCTGTGTTTAGAGGACCAGGTGCAAAAAAGAGTCCTAATCTTAAAACAAGAGTCACTTTGGGTTCACCTGTCAGGAACTGGAGGTAGAGGGCCCAAAATGCAGGAAATTAGCATGGTGGCAGAAACATAAACATTTAAATAAATAAACTTCAACAGGAAAAAAACCACAGAGAAACAAAAAGGGGATAAAGCAGATGACCTGTGTCCGGATTCAACCATCCAGCTCCACCTTCAACTATCTGCTCCCTTCCTCACTTCAACTCCCATCAGACTTTGCTCTAAGACTCATGCCCTCACCAGCAGCTTCTCATCATCATTATCACCCAAATGTGTGTGTGTATATAAAATGTTACCATCTGTATTAAATTTGATTCATGTTAATTCTGTCTGCTGCACAATGCAAGAATAAAGAACCTCAAGTTCTTTATTGCCTTGGATGTCTTTTAAATCTTTAATAAAATGAATTAATTCATGTTGACAATAAATTTTCTTCATAAAAAAAGGACAATTGTATCATTCTTACCTATCCTTACCTTAGGTCCTATAGCTGAGTAATTATCTATTAGTACTCTTTTTTCAATTGTACTCAATTTCCAGTTTAAAGGACAAAAAAATGTGCTTTTGCTGCCCTTTTCTGACTTTGAGCCCCTGCCCCTATGAAATCCTGTGCACGGCCCTGCTGCATTTAGTCCCACTTATTACTTTTACAATAAGTCTTATTAATTTTTCAATTATTGATCCTTTTTCTCCCCCACTCCTACTTTCAATGCCACATTTGCATCTATGACTATTTTCACTACCTGAAACTTATACCTACAACTGTTTTTCTTACAATTTCTCACATTTTTTGCACATTAGTTGTCAGGGTTGACGTGTGAACACAGATGCAGACGACACTCGTAAATACAAAGTCTCTCGTTTAATTGAGAAAGGTTCACAAGAAACTGAACACAAACTCATGAAGGTACAAAAGACCATCCGACAACCAGTGCAGGGGAGACGAAGACTTATAACAGGAGGAGGGGATGAGGTAAATGGAAACAGGTGTGCCAATAAGGAGGGAGAGAACACAGGAAGTAACAACCAGCAACAAAATAAAACAGGAAGTGGAACCCAACAAAAAACAAAACAAATGTCCTGGGTCCATAACCCCACATTAGTAGTCGATTTCACTACTGGGGGGGTGTGTGTGATGGAAAAGGTGACTTTATTGTACTTCACCCATGAGAACTCTCCAGCTGATGTTTCACTTTTAAACTAATATATCTATAAACTGTAATCTCAGGACATGAAATATGTCAAAGCAATGCCGGGGACTTATGGGAATGCAACCAAAGCAAAAAAAAAAAAAAAAAACGGAAGGAAAAAAAAGGCAGCATTGCCCCAAGCAAAGAAATTACTCAGCGACAAAATAATGAAAGACCATGTCTAATTTAAATACATACCCCTCGGACCCGTGGAAAAATGCCGCTTCCACAGGTTTTTAAAGGAAATTACCCTCTGGCGCCTGCGCTGGAAGTCACAACAATTGGACCTGCCAGTGAAAAGCGTAACGAAGAATGAAATAGTTTGTAACCCTTTCAGCAAAATCCAAACGCTGCTTGTGAAGGTCCATGTAAAGTGAAGGGCACCGTCATATGAGCCAATAGAGGGGAAATCACCCACACGGGTAGAATAAAAGCAAAGGAAAACGCCTTTTTTTGATGTGTAAGCATCCTTTTGACTCCACTGTATCGTGAGCATTCATATGGCTTTTGCTTGCACCCAGTCTCATTCATATGTGGCTTCTACGGGTAAAGGCGCTTTCATGAAGCAGCCAAGCAGCTCAGACTCTATATCCCAGGTCTTACTGACAAATCTTTAATGTCCAGGCCCATATGCTCCCTGTGCTGGGATTCAATATGCTTCTAATAGCCAGGCCTGCCAGGGATAGGGTGGAGGACTTAAAGCCCTGTCACAGTGGTCCACTGGGGCGGTAAGCCCCTACTCTGTCTGCCTAATACTTGTGTCAAGCCGCAAAGAAAAGACCACTGCATGGCTCTGAATTAACTCACTATATGGTATTGTTATTTCCTCTTTTTTTTCTTTCCTTCACTCTTTCTTTGAAGCCACACTTGTTAGGACTGATATTTGAAAGCTGTATTTCATCAGCCAAGGGTCATAGATTTCTTTTCCTAATTAAATTCAAGTTTTTACACTCGTGGGAGGAGAGTAGAGGGGCTCTGCGATCCAGATGAAGCTTTTTTTTTGTATGTCCTCTTTAAAATGTATAGGAATCACGGTTAACCAGCCACAACTACCATATGGCCTCAAAGCATTTTGCAAGTCTGTTCAAACAGGAGTTTTGCAAGTTAGCACACAAAGTAGAATGTTTTCTGATAATGGAAGCAACTTTAGTTTGCTGTAGTTTGAGTGCGAAGGTTTACCAGTAGAAGTTAGGTCTTAGCTCACGAAGAAAAGTACTTTCTTTAGCCTCTACATCGTATTATTGAGATATGGGTGTACATCGACTCTCTTTGAGTCCATTGTCCAATAAAGAACTTCTGTATTTGTAAGTCAAAACATGTTTGGCATCATCACTCCAGCATTTTAGTGCCAACTTAAGGATAAAAGATAAAAGTTTTGATTCCTAACGATTAAAGGACCTAACATATATATAATACTATAATGTGTATATATAACAATAAATATATATGTGTGTATATATATATATACATAGTTATACATATATATGTTTGTTTTATGCTTCGTTCACACTGAACGCGTGTCAAATCCATGTCTGACGCCGCTCTTTTAACGTGGGGCAAATTTGCTGCTTAATGCCTGTACCAATATGTAATAATTAATGTTTTTAGCCTGATCACTAAACAGAACAGCATTTGGGTTTATTTCATCTACAATGCATGGTGGATGTTTAGAGAGCAGGTTTATTTATTTCAAAAGGATCTACAAAACCGTTGGTAATCATGTCTCTGTGTCTGGAGACCAGTACGGTGAGCTTCACGCCACTGAATGATGGTGTTTATGTGTCTCAGTGACTCAGTTTGATGACTCGCATGTCCTGCATAAGTGGAGAGGGGAACAAAAATAAACAAATACAGAAATAAAGGATCTTTTTATTATTGTCTTAATGAAAATAAAAAAGAAGTCATAAAGGAGGAGAACCCTGGGATCAATTCTGCATATTGGATTTGAACTCCCACCCACTGATCAAGTCACTGTACACAACGTGGGCTCAAAGCTGAGTCCCCGATCATGATGCAAATCGTGCCGCTCAAATTGTACTGCTGCCGGATTGACACGCCGCTCCCAACACTCAAATCACGCCACAGGACTTCTGGTTGCGTCTCTATGTTGACTTAACATTGAAATTGGGAGGCCCCTGACGCTCGAATCGCCTTCAGTGTGAATGTAGCTTTACAGCACTTTATCTCAGTGTTCTTCATACAGTATATGTGGGCCTTGGTGTTCAGTTTTTTGTTTGTTTGTTTTTTATTTTAAAACTCACGTTAAGTTTACTTGCTAGCAGCTTAGTCATGTCTAATCCTTGTTTTTTGATTTCCTTATGTTACTTACAGACTTTTTCTAAAGTCTGGTGTTTTATTGGGTTTGATGTCCTGCCCAGAGGCCCAATGACTACCAAGCCTGGGATTTGAACCCCCTACCAGCTGACAGGATTAGTCCACTAGTCTAAAATTCATCAGAAAATGAGAAGGCTCAATTATTTTCTTAGGTTTGTGCCAGCCGTGAAACAACTCAAAGAAAAGATCACTGGAATTTCTTCTTTCAATTTACTAGAGGTAGAACAGAGGGGACCTTAAAGGACAAGCAGGTTATTGAATAAAAGCAAATTGAAGGTAAATGGAAGGTGAAGAGAGGCAGTCGGCACAATCAAGATGAGCAGACACCTCAGACTTGTGCTCAAGTAAGCTTTCGCAGACATCCGCTGAAACGACTTGTCAGTTCAATTATAGTTTCATTGTGTGGCTCGCATTTAGTGTACAGCCCTAGTGACACCAATTACCGTGATGTAATTGATCGCAGGCACAAGGCCGCCACGGTTTGTGTCCACTGAGATACGATGACCCGAGAAATGCGTCTTGATCTTGATTTTTTTCTTCTCCTGCAAACCAGATTTCACAGAATGACTGTCCCTAAAAGCTTTTTGTCTCCAAAAGGGAAGCACACATTTAAACCAATTTAGTACAAGTAATTCTTTTATCTTAAGAATGTTAAAGTTTAAAGTTTTATTTTTGCTCCAAGCGTCACCTCCATTGACTTTCCCCTGATTGGCAATGCCGCTTCTTTATTTAAGTGTCTCCCTCTACTGAGTCTGGCCGTGTCTAAACGCCAAACCAAACAACTTTCCCCCAACACGTAGAGCAAAGTGTACTTTAATCAGCTGCAGAGGCTCGGCAGCACAGCCTTGCTTTGAGCCGCTCAACACGAGCGCAAAAACCTTGAGCAGGTGGAGCTTCCCCCCGCCGTCGTCTGTAGCTGAGGCCGCTGCCAGCAGGTCAGTGGGTCCACCACCGGTGACTCAGTGTGGGATAATCAGTGCGGAGCTGCAGTCTGAATGACGATTGGGGCAAGCGGCGCGGGATGTTAGCCAGGGGGGGGTGGGCCAAGGTGACAGGGTTGAATCGAGAGGGGGGGGTTCTGGACCTATCAGCAAACCCAGCTTGAGACGTGATAATCACAACCCACTAAGAGCCCCAAGCCTGCACACTAACTAGTTTTCACTGAGTGCAATCACGAGGCCCATCGGAAAGAAAAAAAGGCGCAGGGGTACCTGATTTTTTTTTTTTTGTTTTAAAGAAAGGAAAAATAAAAAGTTAATCCGTGAGCTGGAAGCTCTGTGTGTGTATTCGTATTGTTTATGAAGGCTTTCGTACGGTGGCCCTGAAGTGTCAATCAGACCAAAAAATCATTCAAGACAAAAACACATTAAAGATCACAACAACAATTAAAAAAAAGCTAAGCAAATGTTTAATAAAAACATTACATTTTGGAAATCTACGTAGACACAAAGGGACCAGAATCTGGGTCTCCCTCTGCCGGTCCCCAGCCCGGCTAAAACAGGTTTATGTCAGGAATGATACCTGGCATTAAACTCTCTGGTGTGCGATCGGTGACAGCGGATTCACTGGGGTGACCCCGGTCTGGATATGTCAAAATGTGATGAACTTTACAATTTGGAAATCAATAAACTATTCCAATAAAAAAAGAAACAAGATATAAATATAAAGTAATTTCCAGTAATCAAAATGAGATTTTAAAAAAACACATCAAGAAACCAGAAAAGGTAGGTGTAATGGGTCAACGCTGGTTGGATGATGATGTTTTGTTTTTAACATTTGAGTTTTTTCAAATGCGTCTTCAATGTTTGCTTGCTAATAAAATGTGTACAATTAGAACATATTCAGTACCGCTTCACAACAAATAACTTTCTGGTAAAATAATGGACTAAAATAATGGACAAACGTCATCATCCAATCAGAGATGTCCTATAGTACCTAACTTTTCCAGTTAACGTTAAAAAAATGGGACATCCTCTTCTAGTTAATCTTGATTACCGTTAAAGACAGAAATAAGGAAAATTCACAATCAAAAGTTGTGAACATTTGTAGTTTTTAAGAATTTTTGGCTTAAATGTAATCCTCTCCTGGTCAAATATGGTGTTTGCAGTTTGCATCTTTATGAATGAATAGACTCAGCTTCAAATATTTTATTCAATCTTTTGTTTATTTGTCATTGTGCCCTCTCTATCCCTCAGTTGTGTAGGTACATTATGAATGATCTATGAACACATCCAACTTTGCTTGGTTTTCATTTATTGGCTATAAGAAGAGGATCCTTGAAAACAGCTTTGACTTAACCGATTGGACTGCCCTTAAGTACAAATATAGCCTTGTTTCCACTGAGCGGTCCGCTCCAGTTTAGAATAGACCAGGCAATTCAGGTGAGCGTTTCCACTCACCAAAATGGCTCATGTAGGGCATCCAGCAGCTTATTTTTTTCCACCTTGGTTTTGGTACTTTGTACATACAAAGAATTAAATGTTGTTGGAGAGAAGATTGCGGGCGGCTAAGAGGAATACAGACACCTTCCTTTTGCCGCAATGACCTCCTGCCAATCAACAGTAGTGCCGCGCTAACTGGTTCCATTTTTCTATGGTCCTAAAACCAACAGGGGTCCAAAAATGGTTCGTTTCACTCCGTCTTGGGTCCATTTTATAATGGAAACACTCAAAATGCCAGACTGGACTGTACTGTACTGTACCGTATCGTACCGTACCTGTCAGTTGAAAAAAGGCTAAAGGCTCTTTAAACCAGTTCGGTTTGATTTAAAGCATTTGCTGAACATTTGAAAATTTTTTCTTGTATTAGTTGGACTTCTTCCGCTTCTGTTGGTACAATTCCGTCTCAAATTTTAATTGGAATTGAATATTTAGATGTAAATAGGGTGGGATTAGGGTTATGGTTAGGGCTAAAATACGTGTGGGCAATGCAACAATGTGCATGTTACACATGTGGCCAAAATGAATCAGTTATATTTATTGTATTTTATTGTATACTTTGTTTATATTCCTGGTTTGAGGTTGGTATTGCTAAAGTAATTGTAAATCTTTAAATAATTACAGATGCAACAAATGAATGCATTCTGAAATGTACTGTGTAGGAATCAAGAAATAAAGAAATGAATGAATGTTTACCTTTCTACTTGCACTTGGTCCTATATCTAATTAAAAAAATATATTAACCTAAAACATATAATTTGTTTTATATCTCCCCGAATTTTTCCAAATTTTGAATGAGTTTTACTACTATATTTTCTAATCATAGGTCAAATTTACAGAATCTGCATTTGCAATAAAACATTTATTCTAGTCTCCTCCATGTCTGCCACGTAACATTTTATCTTGTTATGTATGTCATGTACCAATGGATACACAGAGGGATTGCCATTTCTAAATGTCACTGTCACAACTGTGCTATTGTGATGTTGGACCAGTTTTGCAAAATATCAGAAATACACCACATTTTATATCTGATACTTACTCCTGATACTCCATAGACTTTTTTGAAAAATAAAGTTTTATCATTGCAAAACCAAATTTGCCTATAACTTCTCTTAGGTTTTGCCACAAATGGTTTTTTTTTTAATGTTTTTTTTCTTTTCAATTTAATTGCCTAATTGTGTTGGCTTTTAGAGACGAATGCTGAGCTTTTGTTATACCGTCCAAACGTCCAATTACAAGTCCCTTTACCGCCTATTGTAAAAAACGCCAACAAGCAAAAGAGAAAATTACAGATAGTGAAAGCACGTGTTCTATGATTGTCATGGAAACAATGGAGGTTTTACATTTCAAAAATGCGGGGGCTGACCAGAAGGACAGCAGCTAAATCTTTTTTAAACCACACTTTAGTCTTTAGTAGAAGATGACAGTTATTGTCACCTTCATCAATAAAATAAAGAAAAATGCCTTCATTTGCAGTGTGTCATTTTGAGGTTTGTGTACATACAGCCGCATGGAAGCAACCACATGCTAACATTATGTTACGTGTCTTTGATAGCCAATTTAGTGGATTTCTCTTGCGACCGGTGTTTTTGTGACAATCAAAGAATCCTGCCTTTGACATAAGTCAGTGTTTCCATTCAGAGGAAACATTAGATCCAGTCTTTGAAAAGAAAACCAATTACAGTATTTTCTGAACTATAAGGTGCGCATAAAAGCTTTTTTTTCTTTTTCATAAAACTACAGTGCGCCTTAAAATCCAGAGCACTTAATATATGATTAAATTCTGGTTGTGCTTACTGCTTACTGTCAACGCAATTTTTAGAGTTACACAGCGCTCTGTCAAAATGTTTGATTGGGCATGATTGTCAATTTTATGTTTACCTTCGCATGACTGTCACCTACAGTCGGAACAGGCTTTTTTCTTTCACAGCTCTATTCCGATAAATGGGACTCTGTGTCATATAGTTCCATACAGACACAAACAGCAAATATTAATTTCTCCTTCATGATACATTTCTACAAGTTTTGAACTGAGAAGCCTGGAATGCGCATTTACACGCCTTTATGTAGACTTTTTGTTGAACGTGGCCACTTGAACGCGGGATGCTGAAGGTGTAGCTGTACAGGTATGGTGAATTTGCTAACATTGCTAATGTGTAGTGCGCTATACTAACAAGTTACTGTGAGCACAGTTAATAAATTCTGACTGATGAACCTATCTCTGATTCTTTTGTCTCGCTTGATGTACCCTATAGTTTGGTGTACCTTACATGTGACATAAGTTTGACAATAGACCATTTATTGACAGTGTGCCTAATAATCTCGTGCACCCTTTAGTGCAGAAAATATGGTACACGAAAGAGCGTACAGAAGTTAGCCAATAAGAAGTGCCAGCAGGGGGCGGGGTATCCCCTGAAACATTTTGCAGCAGAAAATATGAGCTGTAAGGGGAGCATGAAATATTAATGTGTAAGTAAAGAAAGTATACATGATTGTACGGTAGACTTTTAGGGCCACAACCTTAAATAAATTAATAAATACATTTCTGAGAATTAAGTTGTAAAATTACAGATTTAAAGTCTAGTTTTACGATAATGCAGTTGTAAATGTATGGTTAAAAAAGCCTTAATTTTATGAGAATATTGTCATAAAATAATGGGAAAAAAAGTCAAAAATTATACGAGAATAAAAAAAAAATTAGGAGTAAGAGGTCATATTTTATGATAAGTTGAGATGAAAGTCGGACATTTATAAGGCAAATGCAGTTCACAAAGAAAATATAAACAACAACAAAAGAACCAGTGTTATGGTTCATTATGAGAGATGTAGAGCCCATAGTCAGCTGTTACTTCAGCATTGGTTTCATAAAGAAAAAAAACACTTAAGTATTTTAGTGAGTCAGCATTAATTTAATATAAATACAAGGACAGTGAGAAGATTTGTGCAGGAAACTGGGCCTCTTCAGAATAAGATTCTTGACCCACAAATAATTGATTTTCAGCGGATGAGCTGTTGACGCAGTCGGCAGTATACTTTCAGAGGTCCAACAGCATCATGGTGCATAGATTCCAAAGGTAAGCTACAGCTTGTCGGCATCACCATAAATGGCTACACTGACAAAATTAGTCTTACAAATTTAGAGGCTTACAAAATTAGCCTATATTTCAGAGAAAGGATGGCTTTTTGTTTGTAAAATTACATCTTTTTCTCATATTTTAACTGTTTTTTTCTTTTAAGAAATACGACCTTATTCTAATTAAATTACAACTTTGTTCTCGTAAAATTAAGACTTGAATTTCTGACTTTATTCTCCCAAAATCACAACTTTTTTCTCATCTATTTTTTTGCTAATACTCCATTGTATGCTTGAGATTAAAATAGCCCTAAAAAGAAATCACTTAGCTTCTTCAAGGGGAAACATTGTAGGTAAATAACAACAAACTTGGCCCCACTTCAAAGGGACACCTGTGTAAGCATCAGTAGTAAACACAAAGCCGAGTGTGAACACTCTTTGTAGCTTGCTTTTAATCTTTGAATAACTTTTAAAAACAAGAGAGAGACCAACTGCAAGGCCCCGCGGTTGATTTGTGGCATCAGCGCAGGGTTGTGTGCTGAAATCCAAGTAGCAGAAAGATGTTTCTGCTGTGCAGGATTTCTTTGTTTGGTTCAAAGGCATTGACGGTTTTAGCCACTGAAGCGTCTGTGTCTCGCTTGAATGGAAGTTTTAAAAGAGAGAATAAAGAGGGAGAAAAAGAATGATAAAGTTTGATAAAAAGCTCAATAACGGCAACAGAACTCTTGTCGCCGGAGAGTGACGGCTCTACAAAAACAGATTAGGGCTGAAGAGTGTACTTTTTTTTCCTTTTGTCAATGCGAATAAGACATAATATGTCTTTGATCTGATCTACAGGTTATACTAGAATTTAAAAAAAAATCTTTAAAGGTGTTCACTCCTCTCCCAACTTTGCTCCAGATACCTCATCCATCAGTGGAATCATTTTTATACTCATGTTTTGTCCTTAGATGTAAATGTTTTTCTGTCCTTCAGTTGGTTTGAACACAGAACTGGACTATTAATGAGTCTGACAGCGTCGATAAGGTAGAAAAGACAAATGATGCATTTTCTGCTTTCATTGAACAGATCGTTCAAAGGAAAAACACAAACTTTTGATAGGTGTGCAGTGATTTGGCACTTTTGAAGTCTTTGGGTGATAGAAATGGACAGACGTCTTTAAACTGGACTGAAAATCTCATGAAGTTCTGTATTTACTTGAATGTTAATTCAGCTCACAGTATGGTCCAAAAACTTTTTATTTAACCATCTGTGGTTAGATTTCAATTTCATTTTGACTCGTCCTGTGTTGAATTTTTATGACCGTATGAGTTTTTTTCTTTCATCTTTTAAAATAATTGTCATATTATCTGCTCAAGCCTCTTCATTTTATCGTATATGGACTTGGGACCTGCCATTGACTGTATATGAGAACTGGACTGAGTGACCCCTCCCCCATCGTGTTCCAAATAGGAAGTACCTTCTGGTTCCATGCAGCAAAAATCCCACAACTTCGTTTGAGAAACAAACAGCTATTACTCAGTAATTATATTGGTCAAAATAACCACTTTTGTTCTTTTTAAACACTTTTTTTTAATGTAGTGCAAATTATTGAAGTTATAGACGGACTAATCAGATGCCTCAATAAAATTAAAAACTTTATTTGACAGATTCTCTCAAGCAAGTGTGGGGGGGTGCAAAAAGTTTGTGGAAACAAATTCTTTACATTACATAATTAAAATGAAAATTCACAAACAATAGTTTATATTAGGGCTGTAAATTGATTAAAAGATTAATCACACTTTTGGTTTGTGATTAATCAAGATTCATGCTACTTTTTCTACTTTCTGTGCTTTTTCTGTACAAAAATGTTGCATAAATTAACCATCAAGCTGACCAAATGAATATGATGCCAGAGATGGATTTGAAAAACACTTGCCTTTTTTCGTTTTTTTTTTTTCTTATTCTTGGACGCTTGTTGCATCTGAAAGAGTAAATAAGGTGTCCAAAGATTGGAATTCTTTTATATCAGCATGCATTGCTTCACCTGCTCTTCTTTGTCTGTGATTTCACATAGGAGAAGGGATATCCAACTGCTCTGCCTGAACAAAGCAAACGAAGAGAGACGGCGCTAGGAATGCAGGGCCCTAATCCCGCATATTATTCTATTGTGCAAACTCAAAGTATTTGTCGTCCAAACATCTATTAGCATGGATTATGTTTCTCTAAACAACTGTCTCTTCAAAAGGGAGTGTCAAATATGGGGCTCATGTTGCTAATCCCTTTTACAAGCTCCTGTAGCGAAACTCAGCTCAAGCCTAGACTTTCTCTTTGAGCCAGTGGACTTCCTCTGGACCCACATCTGCATTTCAAGAAACCGGTTAGCAACACACACACGCAGGCGGCCGCGGCAGACAGACATGGCCACATCTCGTTCTGGCTCATTATTAATGAGAACTTCAGGTAGAACACGACGTGAAACAAGACGTGGCATGGGGCGAGAAACATGAGGGGAATTTTTGAAAGGATAGCGGTACAGAGCGGGCAAAGCAGGCTGCGGTGAGATGCAGTGGCTAATGAGTGGTTCTACTTCTCATGCGAGGAGATGTTTGCGGACGGCCAAGCTGGAGTAACGCATAATTGGGTGAGCTGGTGACGAAAGAGAAAATTGCTACTCCTACAGGAGTAGGACCAAAGAAATAAAGTTTACTCCAATGAAAACTGTGTTTTTGGTGTTTTCAACATGTTCTTGCAGCATTTTTCTCATGATGGAGGCCATATAAATAGAAAATTCTGATTAAAACTGTGTTTTTATGTCTCACCTACTTTACCCTTCCGTGTTGTTTAAGATGTTCAGTATGACCTATCGCCCACAGCATGCCCGTAGAAAGAAAAATGGCATGAAATCATTTTTCCTGCAAAAATCTACAATTAAAGAAGCAAAGATTACAGCCAAAAAAGAAATAAATGAGGTAAAAATAAAATAAAACACAGAAACATGCAAGGACAGACTGATTAATAGACATAAAAAGAAAAAAAAATACAATCTGAAAAAGGCACAAACCAGTGTCCTGCTTGTGCCTGTCCCAACGCCAGTAAATGCAGAGGGTAGTGTCAGAAGGAGCATTCAACATAAATATAAGACGCATCAAGTAGATCAAAGGAGAAAATAGTTATACGGATAGATGAACGTGTATAATGTTAGTATGGTTTTCTAAGCATTTCAGGAGCTAGGAGGGAAATGAAACCCTGCATCCAATAGTGGGGCTGGCTAAATCTGGGCACCCATAAAAATTTGCCCATTTTTTTCCCGCAGACAGCCCATATCCACCCGTAAGGGTAAGTGTCACTGAGGCATACATTTTCCTTTAAAATTTGGATTTTCATTTTTGCAACCTTTACAGTCCGCTTGTGGCTTGTTAAAGAAATACAGCAAGTATTCGATCAGATTGTTTTTCTTAGATTTAGATGTCTACACATGGGGGGAAACTGTAAGGGTGTGAAACGAGAGTGGACTAAAGTAATGCACGCTGCTCAGGAATGATGCAAAGGAATTTATTAAAAAGCTACTGAAAGCAGCCACAAAAAGGTGAAATCCACTTGTTTCTATCTCCTGTCGAAACTGTCGTAGGAGACGTCTATTATTTCAGAGTGGCTAAGACAGGAACCTCTACCAGGAGTCTCCAGATAGACGATAGTAGAAACAGAAAAAAATCTGTACAGTATTTAAGAGGGGGAAAAAAGATTCAACATCCAAACAAAACCAAAAAACAGCCTCTACGCCAGGAAGCTTAGCCAAAAAAATAGTGAATGCCGATACTTATATAGAGCTACAGTATACTACCTCCTTGGAAGGCCAAAGGTGTTTTACAGTCAAAGTCCAATTCACCCATGCACACACAAGTTGCGGTTCAGCTGTCGAACACTGACACCAATCTATAACCACCAAGATCCATGTGGGGTTCAGTGTCTTGGACAAGGACACTTTGATACAAGGGCCAGCAAGGCAGGAATTGAGCCTGCGAACAGAGGTTGACCGCTCCACCTCTGCATACCCAAAAATTGAAAAACATAAATCCATCTCAACAAGAACTCCAGATCAGTTATTGATCTGTGATCAAGAGGGCAACATGGTCCAATATGTCCATAAATTTGCCAGTTTATAACTTGAATACATTACACAAGAGAAAAAAAAATAGGATTAGCAAGAATATTTTAAAAACAGCTAAAAAACAACTGCTTGCCCCGCCCACGTAATTCCTGGCCAATGACTGAGGAGATCTCCCGTAGTTTTCTTTGCAAGCTTTGGTTTGAAGTATAAAAGTCTGCCAACGGCTGTCGGAATACAAACCAAACGCACGGTTCAGGACTCGCCAACTGACTTTTCCCGTCTGAATACACCCTTATACAGTCCATGATCTGCACTGCATGCAAATTGATATTTGAATACATTTTGATTGGTGAGTTGGAAGAAGAATTGTATTTATAGTTCTTGCTGAAAGGCTTCTTTTTCTATTCCTGTTATATTTCTGATTCTACTTGGTTTCAGTTTCCATTCATCTAAGCTGTATCTTGTTTTTTAAGTAATTTCAAACCTATGGTGTCAATTAATGAAGTCCACTTTTTTTTTTTTTTTTGCTTTTTATGGTTTGAATTTTTTTTTCTTATTTTGACCTGTTTAAGTTGAGCTCTTTAATTTTTCAAGTCATTTATTAAATTATTCATATTGTTCCAGTTTTTCTGAGTTTGGGTCCATCATCAGCCATATCTCATTACATGTTTCAGATGGTGAATGAGAAATTCTTTAGTTTTTTTTTTAAAAAAGAAGGCTGCTCTCGAAATATGGGAAGCTATGCACTCTGGTTTAGAGATAAGAAGCTTCATTATGGTGAGAGCGTTCTTGGCCCTAAGGCCTTTGGACGGTTTGTAGGAGAAGAAGCACCTCTGGCTGGAGCCTGGACTTCTAGCTGGAGTCCTTAAGTCTACAAGGGAGCATAGGCGGAGAGGCTTACAATTCCTTCCACGTTGCTCTGATTCCCAGCTCCTTGCAAGATCAATAGCACTCTTTGAGCAAAGCAGCCGTCCCATTGTGGCTGCTTTCGCCGGGGCCAAGCCACCGACACCACCGGTTCAGCTAAACCATGACGGATTCATCACAGCCCGGCTCTCCTATTAGTCAGCTACCACAGGTGAAAACACAGACTTAAGGTCCCATAATGGGAATTTAATGCACCTCAATGTACCTGCAGCCAAACAGAAAGAAAGCGGCTGCTGTTTTCCCCTCAGCAGATGATGACTCACTGTGGATATTGGATCTCGGCAGCGAGCAACACCAGCATGTATCATAAGTAGAGGCTCTTTGTGCCCAAGCACCTCCAAATTGGAATCGGCGCATCGAGTGCACTTGTGCGCCGCCATTGAGTCTCATGGGAGGATTTTTTTTTTTTTTCACTTGGTAGAAAGTGTGTGCTTACGGTTGAGTAGGACATGTTTGTGTGGAAATAAACTCCTGTATTTTTTTTCACCATTCACAGCATAAAATTCCTCACACAGATAAATCCTTACAGCCTTTTTCTTTTCTCCTAACAGACATGATTATAGTTTCCATTCCAACCTTCCCTTGATGAATCCTCCAGCGGCGCATGAAGGGCCAAATATTTTAATGGTGTCCATGTGGTGGTGTGAGCAGAGCGGAGGAAGTAAACACTGTTTGTAATGCTAAATACTTGGCTGAGCTATTCAGCTTGGGAAAACGAGCTACACTCTTGTACTTATGACTTGCTGAATACTTATTTACGAGATGGAGACAGTTGTGGTTTGCAGCTGGGTGTCAATGGACCGGCGCGCTTAGCATTACACTACCGATCCTTTTAATTTGCTCTTGTGTTTTTAAGCTACGTTCACACTACGTTATGCTACGTTCCCACCACCCTCTGCAATTTGCGTTCAAGCGGCCACTTTCAATGAAAAGTCTGTTTATTCATGTATATATGGGCGTTGCTAGCTTCCACGTTCAAAACTCTCAAGTTCATGCATAGCTACGTACGTTTCGATGACTCTACGTACGTAACACATGGCCGGTGAACACACGTTGCTTGTTAAACCTGGTCGAGCTTTGATCCATCTGGCACTTTGATTTGGTAGTGTTGCATGGATGGTTGATTGCAGTTTGTGTCTGGCAGGAATTATATGACATCAATTATTTCATAAATCGGTATACAGCCATGGTGCTACGTAAATACTGGGCATTTGTGGCGCTATTGAGAATTATTGTCGCTACCCGGTTTTAGCGCAAGTACTCACAGTTGGAAGAGGCTTAGTGAGAAAAGGCAAAGCGTTGCAAATGTCGCAAATCTTGCTCCAGGCTTTTCTTTCGCAGCTTTATTCCGATTTATAAAAAGACTTGGTGTTTTATAATTCTAGCCGGGCACAAGCCACAATTATTAATTTCACCTTTATGATATTTTCAAACAGTTGGCTTCTTCCACTGCTTCTTCATTCATAACTCCCATGTTTTGAAAAGGACGCTACCCATATGTCACTACCAAATCCCGTTTCGTAATTGGTCAAAGTTCAACTGGTTTAATTTTCAGCACACATTGAAATTGCCGTGCATTTTGTACGTAAATCCCAAAAATTGACGTAAAAGTTTCTGTAGTGATGCGTGAATGCGAGAGTTTGAATGCAGAAGCCCAAAACGCACATACGCACATGTTTCTGAGACCGGTGTCAACATAGAATGAATTAGAATGAAAGTTTTTTTGTTTTTTGCATCGCTTTGACAATTCGTACTGCCTCGTCCAGTGATTGGGTTTACTGGACTGGTAAGAATTGACTAGCAGCAAAGCTGATGGTCACTGCACAATAATCCATGAATATTTGCCAATTCTCTAAAACAATCTGTAGTTTTTTTATCCCCAAGTTTGAAAATTCCTAACTTTATAAACTTTGCATCCCCTATTTTTTTTTTATTTTGTTTCTTTCAAGTGTTTCAACTTCTTGCTGTTTCCCAGCAGGAATTTGCAATGTTCTTTGCTATTTTTGATCAATTTTCGTCGTTATAGTTAAAGTTGCGGAAACATTTTATTTTTCACTTGGACAGCTTGTTTTCCCTCCCTGGTTGTCCAGTGTGAACACCATGAGCTAAATGCACATTCAAGAACCTGCTAAACAGAGACATGTTCGGTGTGTCCGTGGCTAGCACTTCCGAGTCTTTTAATTTGCTCTCGTTTCTTAGAGTCAAGCAACTATTTCATGTTGCTTCTAACTTCAGTGTTTGGTGCTACTTTCTTAAACTGTTGGGATTCCCGGTCCCATTTTTGGCAAAAACTTTGCAGAGGAGCGCAAAGGTTGCGAGGTTGTGGTCTGTCTGAACTCTGCTTAGGCCCTTTTGCGGTGAATGTGCCAAGAGGGCTTCACCTCGTACTTCCCAGCTCAGCAGAGGGCAAAGTGCTGGACCTGGGTGAATGAGGGTTGTAACCCCATGACTTCTTTCTTTGGACTCTGGATTTATGTGCACACAAACTCCTAGAGGGGGATGAGTATAAAACATGACAGTATCGACAAGACCCGGAATGGCCGGGCCACAGTCTTCATGAGGACTCCCTGCGTTCCTGTCCGATGTGTATCGAGCGCTTGTGACACATAAAACTGTCGTGGTAGGATAAAAAAATGACCACTGCCAGCCTTACATGTGTACTTCAGGAGATTTAAGCACGGATGAAGGAGGGCGGAGGTTGGGGAGATTGGCAACAGAAGAGGGGAGGCATGGAAGACAGAGGGAGGCAAAAGGCGGTCTGCATGGCTGCCCAGCATGAATCAAGCACCCATGACGGGACACAGGCTTTTTCAAAAACACTCCTCTGTCACTGCAGCGTTGTCACTGCTCTGCTGACTCCTACCAAAAAAGGGATTCAAGCACCAAAACCACTTTTCTTCCTCTTCTTTTAGATGCTTCATCTTGTTTTGTTTTTTTCAGGATGGGAGCAAATAAATATAGACTCTTAAAAATTGATATTTTGTAAAATAAAAGATGGAAAAATTGGAGGAAAAAAATATATTTTTATGTTTATATTCTGATTTCCTGTTAATTAAAATATAGTTATGTAGATGATTATTTTGTTAAGCAACCAAACTGGTAGTGTGATGGTGAACCGCGACTTTAAAACCCCACTCTGATGGAAATCGTGTTTTTGTCATTTTAAGCATGTTCCTGTGGTATTTTTCTGACGATGGAGGGAGTATCTTCAAAAAATTCACATCAAAATTGCATTTCTGAGTCATGTGAATAGAAGCAGACAAAAACTATTTCTAAAAGATTGTAATTGTGACTTAGGGAATATGCTGGGCGGACCAAAGGCTCCCTGCTCCAACCTCCAACTAAGAGGGGAAGGTGGGGCCGGCTCGCTCCACCCCAATGGACCCGCCCACAACTCAGAGGTGAATTTCTGTTGTCGTTCTGCCGACACTATGTCAAGCTGAAGTCCCATTAGTTGTCACGCAGGTCACGCCGAGGTGTGTGACATTTGTTCTCTGCATTTGACCCATCCCCTGGGGGAGCAGTGAACTGCAGACACAGCCGCGCTCGGGAACCATCTGGTGGTTTAACTCCCCCATCCAACCCCTTAATGCTGAGTGTCCAGCAGGGAGGCATTGGGTCCCATTTTTAGAGTCTTTGGTATCGGCCTGAACTTGAATTCACGACCTTCCAGTAACAGGACGGACACTCTCCCACAAGGCCACTGCCCCAGAGAATGGGTCAAATACGGAGAAGAAAATTTCACACACCCCGGTGTCATTTATGGCTTGTGAAATAAAAATGAACAGTTTGTGAAGGATTTATAATTATTATTTAGAAATAGATCATGAACGAGCTGTTAGTAAAGGAGGAACATGTTTAAAAAAACCTCCCAGTTACATACAAACTATTACCTTCATACATAACAAGTCATTTGTAAGTCATTTACTCACAGCTCATTCATGATTGATTACTAGTTAAGAAAATACAATTATAAATCATTGACATCTAGTTATATTGCCAAAAGCTGCTTAGTCTTCAGAACAAGCTGTTAGTTGTTTTAAACAAGTCATTTATAACTCATCATTGCCTTAAAATTTGTATTTTTTTCTTAAAACTTTCCCGGCCACCACGCAGCATTTAAAAATGCGACTGTCACCTGCTGGATCTGCTGAAAAACATGCATTTAGGTCGCTGCATTTTCGGATATGTGGCCGCAGTCTTCGAGAGGAAAAACGGCATGGTATATGGTTGAATGATTCATTAAAAAAAATGTGAACAACAAAATAAAAGAAAATACGTAATTTTCATTAAAAGCCATACCATTGTGCAGTCAATGTGGCTCAACAGGCAAAGTGTAGGCCCAAACAATCATTCCAAATGTGATAACTCAGCCTCAATGTGACCAAATCAGTTTCATTTGAACATAAAAACACTTTGCCGTGAGTTGCGCATCTAATTTAACACAATAAAACTCAAGTAAACAGCCTTTGATGCTTTCCGCCCCGCACTCTTTGCTGTGAGGAGCTCAGGAGTTGTGCACTAATGTGATTTTGAATGATGGGCCGTGCTCAGTGTGTCTTCTAACTCGCAGAGGGGGCCCAGGTAGTTCTACCAGTTAACTGACTGTTAGCCTAAGCATCTGAGCCCGCTTCCCCGCGAGGAGGCAAGAACTTCAGCACAGCAGACGATGAGAAAGAGGGAGGTGAAGGCGATGGGAATCGTGTGCCGCTGTCCAATCATTTCATCAGTCTTGGAAGGTGAGGGAAAGCTGGTAAGATGTGTGTGACCCTGCAAGGGAGCACAAAAAAACATTTTTTTACAGCTGAGATGAGCAGAAAGAGCTTAAACCTGGTTGTTGTTGGAGGTAAGTTAAGAGTTTTGTTTTTCATGTTTGTGCCTGTCTTTGTACAGACTTGGACTTGTAAGATCTAATTTCAGGTTCTCTATTCTGGTGCATAGCAACCATAAATACATAAAGAAAACAGTCAGCTCTTCTATAAGTTCAGGAAGATATTTTCTCCAAAGTTTATATTTGATAATAAGGTGAGAGTGCATCCGATGAAATGACCAAATACGGGACCAAGAATGGACATTTCTTCTTGAAAGGCAAATCATATTGATGGAATAGAAAACATTAATGGACTGCACGAATATTATTGCAATAATATGCACGCTTCAAAAACGTTATCGTTCTTAGCTTCATGAAACATAAGAGGAATCTAGTACAACATATGAACGATTCAGATAACCATAACATAAAGAACATGCTAAAAAGTCATCTAAACTTTAAATCACAAAATACGATGAATTGTTCACTGCCTGTGTTGTTTCTTCTTCTCTTGCTGTCAGTATCAAATACTGATCCACATACTGACAGTGCCCCATAACGATTGTTAGTAAGGAACTAATACTCAGAAAAATATGATACATTGAAATATGATTTCAACATTGCTAGTATTTTTTGCTTGAATTAGCATAAATCAGGCACATTCCTGAAGCAAAATCAACACTAAATAGGTGAAATGAGTTTCCAATAAAAGTTGCAATTGCAACATTGTAGCTCCCTGATTGGATGAGGTCGTTACAAAAGTTGAGTTTGTGTTAGGAGAAAAATTAGCAAATTCTTAAAACATAATTTGTTGTGAACAAGAGTCTCAATAAAGGGTTGAGTTATTTTGTGAAAAATGGGACTTTTTTCTGGCAGATTGCCGCTAATGCAGAGAAACTGGACTGAAGTAACTATTACATATACTGAATGTAAGTGCATTTTGGTCATTGGTTTTTCATTGCAGAATGTAACGAGTTGACTTCACAACTGCAATTGTAACAGCAAAAAATTGAAGATGGATGTTGCAACTGAATAAATTTTCAGTCAGTATTGCTAATTTTCTGAAAAGGAGAGGTCACAGGTGCATCTGTGCAGCTCTTTGGTAAGACTGGAACAGAGTAAGAGTGAACATTGCATCTGTTCTGTCAGTAGACCTGTTAAAGGGAAAGGTTTGAAAAAGTTGTTTCGACTGACACTTTACAAGTTCAGCAGGGATTCACTTTTCCTGATGTGTTTAAAGTTTTCAGTACTCACCTGCAGTCTTGTGTTTCTTTGTTTATGAGCTTTTCTCCTTCTAGAGAAATGTCCTTTGGAGAAGACTTTTCGTACAAGGCAACAGCTCTGCCTGACGTTACAATAAAAGGAATAATAAAAAGTCAAGTGATAGCTTCAAGATTCAGCCAAGCTCTGTATTTATATAAGTCTGTGTTTCTTGAAATACAGCAGTTACCCACCATGTCTTTCTTTAAACACCACACATTAAGGCCAATTTTAGTCTCCAACATTTTAGCACCTTGGCAACCAAGTGTTTCATCTAAAGCTATGTACACAACAACAATGTGATGTGCATTCAAAGAACTGGCATTCTGGAATGCGCTTACAGCAAACGGTGTTCACACTGGACTGTTGCTACTTGATACTTCCACATGTACTCACAGTTAAACGAAGCTTGGTACGAAACATCAAAGCGGTGCAAATCTCCCAAATCTTGCTACATCCTTTTTCTTTCACAGCTCTATTCCTGATATATGACAGACTCTGTGTCATTTTATTCCAACGGGACACAAAGTGCAAATATTAATTTCTCCTTCATGATCACTTTTCAAACGGTCAGCATTTCTGTGGTTTGAAAAAGACGCTATCCGTACATTGCTACCAAATCCGAATCCCTGATTGGTCAAAGTTGAACTGGTTTAACGTGCATTCAATGTATAAGCGTTTTGGACCTAGCGGCAAAAACAAATTTCAAAACTTGCATAGCATAATTGGAAGTGATTGTTTGAACACATGTCTCTGAGCCAGATGTGAATGTGGTACATGAAAAAGCAGCCAAGAAAAGAACAGTCAGATAAGATAGATTTAGAACAACTGCTAAGGGTTTCATTTTAATATGTCCTTTTCTCTTTATACACCTTGACTTTAATGGTATGTACCTGTAATTTAATTGTCTTTCATTTGATTTTTACTGATGCTTCCTTCTCTTTTTGTTTTTGTGTTTATCTTTTTACTAGCTTCATCTGGTTCTATTAGAAGTTTCATTTAGAGTTTCTCTACTCTGTTGCTTAAAACAAGCTAAACACAAGCAATTTTACAAAAATAAAAAAAAAAACAACCACAGCAACACATTTTTGCTTTTTTTTAAGGGCATGTTCGCTTTCTGAGTAAAGTGCCTTAAACGGACCTTGATCAGAATTGGGGACTGTGTGAATAAACTAAATTTAGAATGAGTCCGATTTGTATATTTTACATTTTTAATAGCATTTAGCAAACCTTAGCATGCTAACCAGCTCGAGATGACCAACAATATTTACTTACATTTTTTATTTCATGATTTCAACAATAAATACCACAAGTCAGTTCACCTCGTTGGTTTCTTTTTTATTAAAAAAAATATTTTTGCATTGAATGGTTTTCAGAATTTTGTTTTTCATCTTTGTTCACCTGGCTACGCTCGCTAATGTTTTGTCCTTTTGTTTTGCATACTTCACAAAGCTACTTAGCGCTCCTTTTCCCATGTTTTTCACTCAAACCCTTTTATTCCCCACCTGTTGTTTTCAAGAAACTTCCGCAACACAAGGCAGCTCTTTCTTTCTGTGGTTTCCTTTCCCAGTTTCTCCGTATTTCTGTTCCAGCTTGTGTTTTGGGCTGCTATCAAGAGCAGTGGGGGGTCACTGGACAAATTAGAATTTCAATTTCAATTCCCCCCTGATTGTGAGGTGACATGTAGAATGAATAGAGGTGAAGTCAAGGTGTTGCTAGGACGTACTTTAGCCTGTTTTTTTGTTTGTCTTTTGTGAGCGGGTTTGTTCGCCATGCATCACTATAACCAGTGCCTGTTTTTAATGAGGCTCCCGTCTAATAGGCTCACTCAGGGAGGCTGAGGAAGTGCTAAGCATTTGCTCTCTAATTAGAAAAGCTAAACAGTACCTGTCACTGACGATCAACATTTAAGGTGTAACGGTGCAACGCTTTTTTAAAATTAAAAAAAAATTCACAAACAGTTATGGAGCTGTTGAACAAACTAGCCTTATATAGACGGCATTTGTGGGTACCAAAGACCTGAGGGTTGAGTCATCTCCAAATGAGCAACAACAACTCCACCTAGTGGCCTGTTTGAGAGCTGCAGCAAGTAACACAGAAAAGCAGCTGAACATGGGGCTGAAACGGTTCTCCAGTTTATCATTTATTGCAAACAATTTTTTACAAATGTGTGTCAAAAATATGCCAAAGATGACCCAAATGCACGTGTGTTGGATCAAAGAAAAAAAAAAGCTTGTTTGCATGGCACCATGATGTTGACAGGGAAAACAACCCCATTTTGCTGATGCTCCTTTTACCCGCACAATAAATGCCTTCCTGATTAGCCTGCTCCTCGTCACACAGATTGCTGTTGAAATGTAAGAAATGACAAGCCCTTTCTGGATTAAGACCTTGATCAAATTTTCATAATTCAATTTCAGGGAGAGATGGGGCGCTGCGGGAGGATAGGAGGATGAAACTGTGTGCACTGACTGTAATAACCTTGCTTTGTCCCCATTTGTTTCATTCATGCATTCATTTTCCAATCCGCTTTATCCCTTTCGGGGTCACGGGGTTGCCGGAGCCTAACCCGGCTACTCATGGGCGAAGGCAGGGGACACCCCTGGACTGGTCGCCAGTCTGTCGCAGGGGCCACAATCACACATCCATGCACACTCACATTCACACCTAGGGACAATTTAGAGTAACCAATTAACCTGTGAAGCATGTTTTTGGACGGTGGGAGGAAGCCGGAGTACCCGGAGAAAACCCACGCATGCACGGGGAGAACATGCAAACTCCACACAGAAAGGTCCCCAGGCAGGACTTGAACCAGGAACCTTCTTGCTGTGAGGCAGGAGCGCTAACCACTGCGCCACCGTGCAGCCCCCCATTTGTTTCATTTTGTGAAAATTAGCTCTGTCCAGTTAAGGCTCAAATATCTGAAGCTTTTAATCGCTTGTTGTGTTGAAGTAACTCATTTTTAATTGAGAGTGCAAACATTTTTCCTTCAATTTATTATAATTTAATTAGAGAAGTTCTTTCAGATGGAATTTCATTATGTTGGAGATCAAACTACCAAATGCACGTTATTTGCTCCTTTTTTTCCACTGGTAAGGTAATGCCCATTAGTGAAGTCTTTCTGTCTGACTTTAAATAATGGGTAACATAGATTTTAGAGTCAAAACTGTTTCAAAATCAGTTCAAGATAAAAAATCTTGAACTGATTTTGAAGTTCAGAAATTTTTTTGGACATTAATAAGCAATGGCATGTACAATAAGAGTGTAGGGATTTGTATTTTGACCCCAATGAA
This sequence comes from Adrianichthys oophorus, assembly GCA_036245035.1. Taxonomy (NCBI): domain Eukaryota; kingdom Metazoa; phylum Chordata; class Actinopteri; order Beloniformes; family Adrianichthyidae; genus Adrianichthys; species Adrianichthys oophorus. The sequence continues at coordinate 2,553,765 of BSAI01000123.1, read as the reverse complement.
CAGACTCAAAAGGATGTCAGAAAGATTTATTAAACTAAGGTGGTATTAGGTATTTGAGGTGATAGGTTGTAACTACCTCCGGAACGACACAATGAAATGACACACTGACACTGAAATATCTAATCTTAAGATGAACTGGTCAATTTCCACAGGTTGTAGTGTTCCACTAAGCGTAGAAATGGTACGTGGGAAACCAGGGTTAGCTTTACAGGGGACGCGCTGAGCTTAATCTAGTGTGGGTCCTTCGGCAAGACCCTTCAGGCTACTGCCTAACTATCTAGCCTTGACAAAATACAGGATTGTGTCCGGAAGGTCACAAAAAATCTCTGCCAAACCACCTGTGCGAATCAATCAAAAGCTGATTTACTGTGACAACCCCTGACGGGATGGGCTGAACAGTGAACACCAAACAGGCCAAGGCAAGCCAAGTAGACTCACAACACTTGGTAAGGGACAGAAATGTATGTTGGTTGCCAGGAAACTCCACAGGACCAGAGTACTTGGAAAAGGAAGGAGTCAAGAAGAACAGGATTGTGTTCTCATGATATAGGAGAGCCATAAAAATATAATTGTATTCTGTAGATAATCCTCAAGTTTTGTGCATTAACACCCCACATTGATGAAACTGTGGCAAATAGACATTGGAAATTTTCCTATGGCCGCCATCTTTATAAATAGCTGCCATTTTGTATTTTTCTTGTGGCTTTTCTGAAAGAGAAGATTCTAGAGTAGGCCAAATTTAGTGTTTGTGCAACAAAATGCACCATTCGTCTGAAATATCAACCTAACCGGCTCTGCTAACCGACCAGCTGACAAGGTCGATGACTGCTGATGTGACAAAGAGTTAAAGTAACAATTTATGTTAGTCCATGTCTTGCATATCGGTGCATAGCCAATATGAGAAGTCGCTTTTCTCGTTGTCAAAATTAGCTGATTCACGTTGATTGCATAAACGGTCAAAGAGTTACAGTATGTCAAAGAGAATGTGTTACTTAAATGTCATTGATGACATCTCTGGTGTTAAAGGGTTAGCTGCGTTAGCAGATCTGGGACAGTTAAAGTGCTTCTGCCATCTTCTGGTGAAATATAAAAGATTCAAGCATTTTTTTCTCCTGGCAACAGTGCTCGGGCCGTATTAATTGCATTTTTTTTTAAAGAGGCTACTGTACAAATTCAGTTCGACCACAGGCCACATTTAGACTTTGGGCCGTACTGTGGACATGTCTGCTAATTTTTCTTTAGTTTGAGTGTTTTGTTGAGAAAAAAAAATAATAACAAAAAATAAAAGTCTGGAGATCTTACAGTATAACTGAGTGCTTCAGTTTTGATTGATATGCACATTTCTCCATCCACCACTGGTTAGTCTTCGTGTTCTGACTCTCCTCCTGCTTTCCAGCAAAAGGCGGCATTAGACACACACACACACACACACACACACACACACACACCCCGGGTCTTCATCATTTTTCTTCCCCTCTCTGTTGGTTGATGGGAAAGATTGTAGGTCTGTCCCATTCTTCTGTCCCTCCTGGTTCAACAGTTGACTGGAACAGCGACACCCGACTGAGTGTATTTTTAGCGCTGCCACAGATGGGCCCGTGGCAGAGTGTCAGAGCCTAGAATGTTCTTCATCTCAGCTGTCAGGCCAGAATGAATCTTGTCCACTTGGAGTAGGTGATGAAGGAAAGGGAGGGGGAGTCTACAAAATGTCTACCGTACCCAGCTGTTGAGGTTTTGACTAGGAAAATGTTGCTTAAAAAAATGCTTGGCAGCAGACATTGCAGGTTTAAGAAAAAAAAAAGAAATGGTCACACATAAAACATGGCTCACAATTACAGCATTTTTCAGCAGACCTCATTATCTAGAACATTTTTGATTAAGAAAAAAAGCAATGGCTTTATATACCAGAGTATTTCACTTACAGACCCCAGACAGCAGAGACCTGGGAATGATGCTTTGTGACTGCTGCAGGCTACAGCCAGAGGTCAAGTGGTCGACTTTTTCCATCACAGTTTAGAGTCTGCAGAGATTTGCCTCTGGCAGCTTTTGCACTTCGGCAGCAGGCCGCCTGTCCACTAGGATACCAGGGAGGGATGTGAGACATAAGAGCAACTCTGTGAGGTAAATAAGTCAGGAATGATCCCAAGTGCACTTTGTCAGGCTGTCACTTTGAGTGGAAAGGGAGGGAGAGGACCGTGCTTGGCCAACAGGTTTAATGGGGTAGATAAAGTTTTGTAAAAGACAAAAAGACAATGTCATGTGATGTTTTTCGAAAACATCTAGTTTTTCCTAATTACAGCTAGAGTATAAACAGTTACAGTTAACCTAAAAACAATCCTTCATGTTTTGTGTTTGAAAACTTCAGTTTTTTTAGTTTTAACGTTTTTAAGATCAATTTTAAATTAGTTCCAGCACACATGGCATATCTTCTTGCCAAACCGCCTTGCAACATCCTCTGCCATACCAAAGCATCTTCAGTCATTTGGCTTTACAAGCTTTGGTTCTAAACAGAATAGTCGAAATTAAAAGGCAGACTGGATACAGACCAAGCTCAAGGTTCAGGACTCGATCTGTACCAAATTAGGCGAACTTGGTCAGGACGAGCGGAATTTTCTAGTTTAAATACACCTTTACTGTATGTGCTGTCCCTAATTTATTCATCGTGGGTTAATCATCAACTAAATTAATAAATTACACTATTGTGTTTGTTGTTCTCTATTTTAGGTAAAGGTCAAAGCAAAAAATGTCCTATCTGGCAGATTTGATGGAGATTGGCAGACCAGGTGGCAGTCCTTTCACTTTCACAGGCGAAGACAATGGAGCCACATTGAAGAAAGTTTGGGTGTGGGCAGGGCCGGCCCGAGGACAGGCAAGCTAGGCTGTCGCCTAGGGTGCCATCTGCTGGAGGGACGCATAATCACAACATTTTTTTAAATTTAAAAAACGTTTTTTTTTGTTTTTTTTTTATAAATTCAGACAGTTTGACACAACTCTTTTCATGTAACTATGTAAACACATTTGAAATTTTGTGGCCACAAAATCCAGTTTGTTGTCTAGTTTCTGTTTCGGACAGCAGGGGGCGCCAAACCCCATTTTCTTTTTCTCCAGCCATGCGGGAGTAGTGGTGGGGGTGCCAAGATGCGTCTTCGCCCAGGGCGCCACCCAGGCCTGGGCCAGCTTTGAGTGTGGGTTGGAGGGTGGCAAGCGAAGGCTCTGAAAGTGTGGCTGACCGATGGTCGAGTTGAAGAATTTGGACGTTCTTCTAGAAATGTTTTCATAGTTTGAGTTCCAAGGCGGAGAGCAGATGACCTCCATTTCACTGTGGGAAAATGGAGCTGGAACCTGTCTTGGCCCCATCAAGTTCAGGACAAATCGCTCAAGAGAGTTCTTTGCCAAATGACTGATTGGGGACTGAAAACAGAGTACCGCATTGATGTTGGATCTGGAATTTGTTTGGGAGTTTATGGGAGTGCAGGTTCAGACATAGATAGCATGGGATTTAAGTTCATAAACACAATCAAATCAACTGAGCTAACCAATGTATACTACTTCACCCTTCACCAAGTCATTCCAGTATCAGTGTTCAGGCAGGAATCCCAGAGATTGTTCAGGTCTCTTTAAGTTTTGGCTTTACAATGGGAGTAGAGTTCTTATGCCTTGGAGAACACAGAAGAGAGAGCTTGTCGTTTTCAGTTCAAGTTCCTCCCAGAAAAAGGGTAAAAGTTGATTTCACTGTTGGCAGAGCATAGTGGATCTCCCTTACACAGGAATAGTGGAAATTTCTTGTTACAATGGAAGTGTTAACTTCAGTACTAGTGGTGTGTACAAAGGGGTCACTTACACTGATGTAGAAACAGTTGTAACAGAAGAAGTCCTTCAGCCATTTCATTTTCGTTTTTTGCCAATTAAAATTACATTTAACTCCATACATTTTCACATTGTATTTACCAATAAAGCAAGCAGCTTTTATTTCAATTTTGCATGTCATTTTTTAGAATCCTTTTCTAATCTGAGATAATTTTACATTTCACAATCTAAAGACTGTCTTCTCACTCTGCCCTATTAATAACAGTCTTTCAATCTGCTTTCATTGTTGTATTATTTGACATTTTTTACATTGTTTGCCTGGGGTTGTGACTTTTACTCAGACTTATGTGATTAAAAAAAAAAGTCTCATGTCTTTGTTATTTTTCCACTAACAAACAATAGAGGGCACTGTAGGTGCGTGTATCAGCATTTGCAACTGACAGCAACACAAAGGAAGAACCACTACTCAGTTTTACGCAGCCTCGCTGGAGTTGTTTAAAAGTGACACAGACGATTAAAAATTCAACAGATTCAGTGATGAATAAAAGGAAGTGTTTACTTGACTTGTTAGCATGTTCTTTTTGCTTTTGTTATCTGAATAATTGTTTGCATCGTGTGCTAAAATAGTAGACAGTTCTCCCTATGTTTCAAGAAGCTAAACACAGTTACATATACAGTTACATATAATACAGTGGTTGGTGTTAAGTATTTAGTTAAATACATTTCTCTAACTCATACTCCAGTGCGACCCAAGTATGATTTTTTCTTCTTCTTTGTCCTTCTTTTCTTTTTTTTATCTGTTACTTATACTCCAGAGCGACTTATCCCCCAAAAAATACAGTATTATTTCTGATGTATAGATAGATAGATAGATAGATAGATAGATAGATAGATAGATAGATAGATGGATTTAAACATGTAGTAAACATTAAATTTGTTCATTTCATTTTCAGAAAACGATTTCAAAAATTGTGTCTTTCATAGAATTTTAATTAAACTGAAGGTCTCGTTTTTATAGCTTATCACATCCTCAACCTCATTTCCATTCTCCCTTAAGGCGAGGTGAGGCAGTCCCAAGGTACCTGAGCAGAGTCTTTATCCTCTGCATGGCAGCCTTCACCTGCAGCAGCCCCGTCAATTGATCTGGTGATATTTCAGCTAACTCAGACATAAAAAGAGTGCAACAAACAGGAAAAAGCCAAACTGACAGTGATGATAGAAACAAATTGGACGTGGACTATCAAATTTTCAGCTTCATTTGCACTTTTCAGAGACAAGGTTACCAAAGTTATTTACATAAAAACACAGAAAATGTAACTGCATCTTAATCAGCTCATTAAGAAAAAATGTTTCTCAAAACAGCCTTTTTCTTTTTTTTTTTTTTTTTTTTTTACAAAAATCTTGCAAAAAACTGGATCCAAATCAAATCAGGAAAATAAACAAAAACAAAGCTGTTCGTGCTGCATGACATTATTTTTTTCCCCCTGAACATGTCTTTTTTTTCAGCCATCAAGAAGACCATTCAAGGAGTTTAAAGGACACACCGTAAACACCTCAGAGTGCCTGTAAATGGCAGCCCTATGTTTTTTGTAACTGCAGCAATCAGAAGCAGTTTCAGCCGAGATCCTGTGATGTTTTAGTACTGCACAAGGTGAGGAGTAAATTGGCGGCACGTGATGTTTCTATGGCAGCAATATCTGTCAAACTGCGGCCCACGAAATAACTATTTATTTTAAAAATACACGTTTCTAAATATACTCGTATTTTTCTGGCTATAAATATATTTATCAGTCTACTTAGAAGTATTTTTCACAGCAGCCAAAAAAGGCATAATAAAGTAGAAAAAAAAATCATATATAAGTCGCACTTTGGGGAGAAATGTATTTAACAATTTAAATTTAACATTTATTTAATTTATTCCAGCTCATATGAAGATAATGAAGATATTAATGAATCTATTTGTCCGCTAGTGGATGCTTCAGAGTTGTAGTGGAGAAGGGAGACTTTGGCATGTCCATGTCAACAGGAGCGGGGTTTTAATCTGCTCCTGATCCAACATGATCTGAAAAAAAGAAATACTCAGAAACTCAGTTTTAGTCATACATTTACAAATGTATCCTCAAAAAATGTAGACATTTTTCTAATAGTATTTTTACAATGTCATTCTTGTTAAATGTTAATTTTTTACTCATAATTTTACAACTTTTGTTGGTAAAATTTGATGTTAGCTATTATTTGCCGCTTGTTTTCTGTCCCTTGTTTATTTTTCACTACAGTTTTCTTTTCTTTCTTTGTTAGCTTATTTTTTAAGTGTGTTTTTTATTCTGTGTCCATTTTTCAAGCTCCTTTACTTTGTTGTTTCTCTTCCGCTCCAGCAGACGTCAGAAGCGAGCTACGTGGCGTTTTATCTTTCAGCAAAATCGACCAGAAGAAGATGAACAGCCGCTCTGCTACAGCACTTGCACACAGAGACGCAATTAGCCCCCTTTTACCTATTTTTTTATGACATTTTCTTTCAACAATCAACAGTTCTTGCATTCCATAACCTCGATGTTTCTTTTAGTAAAGTAGTTTAGCGAGTAAGAAGTGTAAACGAGCCCGAGTTGTTTGTGGGCGTGTCAGTTTGTTGCTCTAAATACATTCGTCGTTGTTTATTTTCTCTTTCTTAGTCTCATCGCTTTGTTTTTCGTACCCTGCAGTTAAGGTTTCCTTCCAAATCTACATTAGAAAAGAAAAATGGACACGAGAGCTTTGAGGAACACTTATCCCGACTTCGACGGGAGCCCCGCATGCGCACAGGCCTTCTTCGACTCTCATGGCAAAGTAAGGCGCGTGCAACAACAAAATGTCTGCTTATCGATGCATTTTATATCTTTCGCTCCCTTTAGATCACAGGGGCGTTCGCTCAGCGGCTGAGCAGTGCGGTCAGCGAGCTTCTGGCTGTCATGGAGAACGGACTGAGGAGTGCTGACCCAAGAGACAGCACCGTTTACACCGGCTGGGCAGGTGAGAGGCTGGGGTGCGTTCGATTAAAAAAGAGAAAGAAACAGAAAACTAATTTTGAAAGTGGATTTTTATGACCCTGTCTGGAAGCATTATAGTTTCAAAGGCAATTTTGTAGCAGTTTTGCTAAACAAAACAAAGAACAAAAAAGAAGCTAGTAAATTGCATGATTTGATACAAAATTTCTCACATCTATTTCTAAATGATGCCTTAAAGAACGAAAAATGCGGTAGTTATTTGTAAGTAATTAGCTATTTCTTTAACTGTTGCCCCACTTTGCAATATGTGGATGTTTATTCTGTTTCTCAGGGTGTATTCAGACTGGACACATTTGGTTCGTTGAAATCGAACCAGAGTTCGCTTTCCCCAATAATCCGGAACAAATGTTCAGTTGGAATACACCCAATCGAACCCTGATTTGGGACCAGGAACTGCTCTCGAGCCCATTCTTTTGAGGCGGTCTCGATTCATTTCCAATTGGACAGAGCTTCAGTTCGCTCTGAGATTCCTCAGTCAGAATGTAATTTGCTCTCAGAGCAGAATAACTGGACCAAAACAGCCACCGTAGCATGTAGTCACGTAATATAAACAGAGTAGGGGTAATGCAACGGAAGAGCGTCAAATGTAAAGCAACGATCATTTTGTTATCAGACAGAGTTCATGTATGATGTGGTACTTAAGATTGATAGTTGAAAAGGATATAAAAAAATAGGGTAAAAATGTGACTTCAAAAAACATAGTTGTGTTATAGAGTTCATTTAAATAAAATGAGGTCATCTTGATCTTTCAAATACAAACTTTTGAACAAGTGGATGCTGGAGAGTATTTAAAAAAAACTTTGTCCTTTTCAGGCATTGCTCTGCTCTACCTGCACCTGCATGAAGTTTTCAAAGAAGACTCCTTCCTCCTAAAAGCCCTGGACCACGTTACCCGCAGTCTCAAGTGTTTGACTCGGCGCCACGATGTCACCTTTCTGTGTGGGGATGCCGGGCCACTGGCTGTGGCTGCAGTGGTTTACAGCCGCCTGCAGAGGGCGCAGGAAGCCAATGACTGCATCGGCTGGTTGGTTCGGTTGCTTCTGACAGCCTCTTGTCCAAAGCTGGGTCAGTAAGGTGAGGTGTGTTTTTCGCAGGCTCATGCAGTATCATAAGGCGGTGGTGGATGGGTCTGGTGCCCTGCCGGACGAGCTGCTTTATGGGCGGGTGGGTTACCTCTACTCCCTTGTCTTTGTCAACCAGCAACTCGGGGGAGACAGGATCCCCTTGCAATTCCTCCAGCAGGTAAGACTCGGCCTGAAAGGTTGAGAGACAAAGGGTCTTTGGGTCGTAATGCATCATTTCCTCTCTCAGATCAGTGAGACCATCCTCGCGTCGGGTGAGCACCTCAGCAGGAAGTTCAGGGTTCAGAACCAGAGCCCCCTAATGTTTGAGTGGTACCAGGAGCAGTATGTCGGGGCTGCGCACGGTCTTGCTGGCATTTATTACTTCCTCATGCAGGTTGTTTTTTTTCTCTCCTTTGTCGTATTTGTTGAAAAAGTAGCTCAATGCAGCTTTCGGTTTTACCATCCCCCACAGCCTGGCTTCGTCTCCGCCATGGAGCACATGCACTGCCTGGTGAAGCCCAGCGTGGACCACGTCTGCCGTCTCAAGTTCCCTTCGGGGAACTACCCCCCTTGCATTGGGGACGAGCGAGACCTGTTGGTGCACTGGTGCCATGGTTCCCCAGGAGTGATCTACATGCTGCTGCAGGCACACAAGGTCAACACCAGGATGCATAAAGGAGGAGCCTCAGTGCCGCCTTGTGGTGGAGTAAAGACATTGCCTTCTGTTGCAGGTGTTCGGGATCCCTCAGTATCTGGAGAACGCCCTGCAGTGTGGGGAGGTGGTGTGGAAATGGGGCCTGCTAAAGAAAGGCTATGGGCTGTGTCATGGTGCAGCAGGCAACGCCTACACCTTCCTCGCCCTCTACCGGCACACCCAAGATCCCAAACACCTTTATAGAGCATGCATGGTGAGATTACACAATAGCTATGTAATAAACTCTTTAAAACTGCAGGGACACCTTAATAACACACTCTTCAACATATTTACTGTGTACGCGATCAGCGTGAATCTACTTATTGTGGCATGGAGAAAAGCGGTTATGCATGTCAACTTTGCACCAAGAGGCAACACTTTACTTCAGCTGCTTTTCTCTGCGACAGAGTAAGCTAGTTAGCCAGCTCACTAGCTAGCTAGAGTTTTTTGGACGCTTGTCCACTACTTCACTACTTTTTTTTAAACACCAAATATGAAGTTATCTATTTGCCGAAGTAAAAATCAAATAAATATGAACATTTTACAAAGACTATTTATGAATCCACTGTGTTCTGGTGATGATAACTTGGATTATTTCTAAAAAAAATAACCATTTAAGTACATTGTTTCAAATGACAAGTTGTTCAATTCATTGTGGTCTATACTCGCCAATCTAGTGAGCATCAGTACGCGCTGTTTTTTTATTTTGGTGAGACTTGTGGGAAATTTGCAGGCACTGGATATTAAAATTGTAGAATTGGACTTCCTTCAAATTTCATTCAAGCCTACAAACCAGTACAAAACATTCAGGTTGTTTTGTGCAGTGTTGCAGAATTGACTTGACTGAATTGACTCTGAGCTTTTTGCAGTTTGCTGACTGGTGCATGAACTACGGCAAGCATGGATGTCGAACGCCAGACACGCCCTTTTCTCTTTTTGAAGGTAAGAGAGAAACTTCTGCTGATTTTGAACCTTTTACTTTGTCTTCAATAAAATATTTGTTACATTTTCGCCAAAAAGAGTAAAAGAATAATAATCATTTTATATATTACGACATAAAAAATGATTAGATCTAATTTTTTTTAAATAAATTTGATATAATATTTAAGACCAAAGTCTTTGTTGCAATATTTTTCTTTTTCTCCTAAAACTTTCGTTGAATATTTTGGTCTAAATTTTAAAAGTAAACTATCATAAACAATGGAGATGTGACCGGCAACACCTAAATAACACACTCTCTGTGACCCACTGTAATTCTTTGAGGTGAATCAGCAGATTCTGATGCTGTGAAAAAGGGTGTTTTATATCGCCTTTGCTCCTATTCTAACAGAAACTTTCCTAACGTAATGTGTTTTATAGTGACGCAAAGCCGCTTTTTTCCGCAACAGAATCAGCTGATTTACATTGACTGTGTAAGCACATTATGACTTTAAAGAGTTGCATGTCAAGATGGCTTTTCTGTGTTTGAGAATCCACTGGAATTATGTTAATTGCATAAAGAGTTGAGTTACAGTAGGTGAAAGAAAGTCAACATTGGAGCTAAAATTAATGTGTTGGAGAGTTAAACTTGTGACCACATAATTTTACATCTAATTAGCGTCCATCAAGAGGGGGAAGCTAACTTTTCAAACTAGCTTTTAAAGTCGGTCTCTACGTCTGTTGGTTAGTAATAAAGCAAAATTAAACAAATCCTTTGATCTGAGCCTATGGCATAACAAAGACTTCACACTGAATCTAGTCTTTTATTTGTTTTTCTTCTAAGAACATTCAATACATTTCTACACCCACCCCCATCCAGTTGTAAACTGTTGTCTGGGCATAACATTATTTTACTTTATTTTGATCGTTTTACTGTCAGCTTGAACATATACGTTTGCTATAATAGAATTTATAACTGCCCCAATATATTTTTGGTGTTTTTGTGAGTTTGAACTGTTTTTTAAGAAACATAACCTACAAGTTTTGAGACATTTGAAAATAAATTGCGACTCTTAGGAGACACAAATGAGAATGTGACATTTTGCATAAGTTAGCATTTGTTGTTTTTTTGTATTTCCAAATTACATTTGTCACTGTATTTTCCGTATCAAACCTATACACACCAGTTTTATATAAATAAAATAATACAAATTTAAGGTCAAGACAGTTATGCTGTTGTATTTTTAGTTTTTTAGATCACTTAACACCATTTAATCTTTCCTATTCTGTTTTCTCAATGCAACGTTCACATTTCTTGCTAGTCGCATGCTAATTTTACCATACTATAGCTGTCAAATCCATTTTTAGAAACTTAATCCTTCATTTTCCAATTTATATCTAATAAAGTTCCCCAAATGCTGACAATTTTTTTTTTTTTTTTTGATGAGTTAAAAATGACAAACACCTAAAAAAAGAGAGTCCATTTTTAAGCTTGGTTTTTGTTTACAGGAATGGCCGGCACCATTTACTTCCTGGCGGACCTCCTGCAGCCTTACAAAGCCCGATTCCCAGCATTTGAGGTGTAAACTGACAGACATCGTTGTTCTCAGTTCTGTAATGACTTACTTTGGTGGGGCAAAAGGAATTTAAGATGTTTGTTTTTCCTGCTTTTCCGTCACAACCAAGAAACCTTGTATTGTATTTCAAAAAAGCTCAAACAAGCTTAACCGCTTAAGCAATAAAACTCTAAAGCTGCTTTTTTTTCAAAAAAGGTAAGCAACTATTAAGCCTCAAGGGGGCAGCAGAGAGCTGCCACAGATGAAAATTTGACACCGTTACGTTTATTAATGGTTTATTTCTCTGAAACGTCTGAGATAATTCGCTTTTTTTTTTTTTTGTTGGGTATGATGTTAGAAAAAAGTCTGTATTAAGTCTGACCATTTTTCCAGACTAAATTTATTTTGACTGTTAGCTTAACTAGTCCAGTCTGTTCGAACATAAAGACGACAAAACCTATCGACGGATGGCGAATTGACACAATGCTCGAGCAAAACCAGCTGGGGTCTTGAGGAGGATACTTACTGTACCAGAGAAGAAACCGGATACCCCCCATGCAGGAAAGCAAGTAAAAATAGAGCTCATCTGTCCAGGGGAGCAGCCTCTCAGGCACCAGCGCCACTTTGGATCACGCTGCTCATACGAATGTTCCAACAGTGCTTTTCCCGTGGCGTCAAACAGAAGTTTCTGAACTGTTGACATGCTAGACTTACTGCAGACTGTTTCACACTAACCCCTTGTTACTGTGAACAAGCTGGTCCTAATTCCTTACCTTTTTTTTTATGCGGTAGTAAAAGAGGACTTATGAACAGTTAGAATTTCATTGCAGATTGATTGATTTAAAAAGACTGTAATGTTTTCGCTATTTAGTCTTTTTCTGAATCCTTTTTTAAAACAAATATTAACGTGAAGACCAAGGTGTGGGGGGGGGGGTAAAAGGAACGGATATAAATATATTTTAGTGAAGAAAATTGTTAGTTTGTAAGATGTAAATAGTAATGTAAATTTTAAAAAGCTGAGAAGTGATTCTATTGAATGTTGAAATGTGCAAAAATGTTCAGTAGTGGGCTTTTGGAGAAGCGGGCACATTGAGTGTCGCAAACTAAAAGTGTCACTATAGGAGGGATAGGCAACTCCAGGCCTTGAGGGCTGCAGTGTCTGTATGACTTCCAGATATTCCATCCCTACTCATGACTGATTACCTGGTTCAGGTTTGTCCAGCCAATTAGAACATGCCAGATGTATGTTGGAAAACATGCAGGAATGTGGTCGTCAAGGGTTAAAGTTCCCTATCCCTGCACTACAGTAAAACACTGGATTAAATGTCAGATCCTGATTCTGATTAGTTATTTTAAGAGCGCTGAAGAAAGCGGTTCACTCCCATCTTTGAAACAATTTAGATTTGCAAGAAGGCTGCAAGTTATTTTGCTTTTGTCCAAAAAAACGTAAATCCAGTGTTGTCATTCTGTAGAATTGCAGCATAACTCTGCTTTGTACATACTAGCATGTTCTATTATTTTCCAATACATTACATGTTGAGAAGTATGACATTCAAAATGAAATTGAATTCTAGACTTCAAACGAACAAATGTGCAATACATATTTGCAGTTCATTGTTTGACCACTTCGGGGTTGGTTCTTGAATAAAAGTGATTATTTTCTTGCAAATAAATGCATGCATTTGCTTATTATAATTGCAAAAACAGTAAAAGGTTTTCAGTCTAATGCCAGTATTAAAAATCTGCTTCTCAATCTTCTACACGCTGTGTAGCAACTTGGATGTAAACACGTTTGTGCTCTGACAGCAGAATGGCCACAGTTTGCTTCTAACAATTATTAAAAAGAAATATTTCAACATCAATGTGTTTCATTTGTGTTTAATTAAAATAAAATTCTGTGTTTATTCCACTTCATTGTTTGACCAATAATGGTTGGTTTCTAAAATGAGTGAATCCTTTTGTGTAAATAAATGCATGCTTTTGCTAATTACTGTTAAAAAAACACTAAGAATTTTTACAGAGTCTAATGCCAATGTCAAGAAGTTCTTTCTTGGTCTCCCAAATTCTGTGTGACAACTCTGATGTAAAAGTGTTTGCGCCCTGACAGTAGCCACAATTTGTCTCCTGTCAACAAAATAAAGCCTGTTTATAAACTAATATGTGAGATTTTGTATTAAACACAACAAAAGAAATGGCAACAACAACAAAAAAAGAAAAAAGTTGTACGTTTCAATGTGTAATAAATGTTTGCAATTTATTGTTTGAGCACTACGGGTTGATTTTGAAAATAAATTAATACTTTTGTGCAAAAAAATACATACTTTTGCTAATTATTGTTACAAAATAATAAGATATTTCTACAATTTAATGTTGATGCTAAAAATTCATGTGTTTTCTAGAAGTTGCCAAAAAAAAAAAAAACTTTCAGTTTGTTGCTGAGGCAAACATTGTCTCATTGGAGCTCAGTAGCTTGGGGTCATAACCTTAATTTGGTGCACCCCAATATACACTATCCTTAACAAGCTTCTGATAAAAAAAAATGTAGAGGCATAAATAGCTTACATACAAAGTAATAGTTTTTACTACACTATAACAGAATCCACTGTTGGTACTTCCTCCCTAGGTAATAACGCATAAAGGAAAAACACGGTCTGACACTGCTACACATTAGCAAATTCCGAACATTTTGATATACTGTTGTGTACCTCTCAAAATTGCTTCAACATGTACAAAGTGCTTTGGATTACACGGTTGTGTTTTTTTTTTGGGGGGGGGAAAGGTTTTTAGGTGCAGTTTATAGTGTGGAAAATACTGTGTATACACATCAGGCTGGAAATATAGCATTTAAAGACTCACTCCAAAAAAAATTGTTTTTGATATTTTTAACATGTTAATTATGACAGTTTAATGACGATGGAGGACACATAAATAAAATTAAGCAAAAAATTTGCTTTGCTTTCTGGGTATTTTTTTTTAATCGTGAATCAAGAGCAGACAAAAACTTCAGCTTGCAAAAGGTCACATTTGTGACTTAGAAAATATGCAGGGCGGGCAACACTTTTCTTGAACCGTGCCTTTCTGGTGCATCCAGTTGTAGACGACTAGATCCATGTACGCCATTGTTTTTCTACTCCGAGCTGGCATCTGACTAAAAAACTGTTCGGCTGAATAGCTCTAATGGTGCTTGTAATTTTTGTTGTATCTGTAATGTTAAGTTGGGGGTTTCGGGTTGTATTCTAACAGGAGATCGAGTAAACCGAGAGCTCTCAGCAACGGTAGATGGAGTCTGGTCACTGGCTCAGTTTCTTGCCCAGGGACACCTCAATACAAGGGGCAGGCAGGAACCTGCAATCCTCCGATCACAGGTTGACCGTTCTACTTTTGCACCAGTGTTGATAGCTGCTTTGATTCATCAACTTTTTACCCCAAACAGTTGAAATTAAAATGTAGATACTTTTTTAAAGTACTGTCATCAAACTCTTTTACCCATAAAATTAGAAAGTGATGAAGTTTGTAGGTACAAAACACATTTTGTTTTATTTTTGCCCCACAAGAGCAAGGGTTTCATTGTTGTTGCCATCAGCACCATGGACAGTTCTGGTGTAGATATTTGTAGAAGGTCCAACAAACATACAATAAAATATAACACATTTTTTTGGAAGCTTTTCTTTACTATAAAGTTTTTTTTTTGTTTGTTTTTTTTTATAATTTCTTAAATACCAATTAAGAGAATAAGATTTTCCGGAAAAAAAATTCTTAGTCTTGTAAAAATGTTATATTACTTGGGGTCCTGCTGTCCTCAAGTTCACCACCAGGCCAAGTTATGTCTCTCCAGTCTTGCTTTTCGAGCTCTTTTTGCCCTGCTGTCATTTACCCATAAGAGGAGGAGCAGTGTCGCCGTTTAAAAATACCTCCTTGGAAGGGAACACTGGGGAACGGTCGACGTCTCAAGTGTACAGCTGAGCATCTGACTTTTCGACTTTTTTTTCCTTGTTGGCTGTCATCTGAAAGAGAGAACCTTAGAGATCCTGCAGGTTTGAGCATTTTTTCAAAGATGCACTAAGTGATTCAAACCTTGCAAGAGTCCCTGCAAAGTTTCCCGGCTTTCCAAAAATAGCCCCGTCCCCTTCTAAAGGCCTTCTCCGAGTGCTACAGCTCCTCTTTCCCTAAGAAAGTTAAAGATGTTCCAAAGCGTCATCCGATCTGCCACATTTGCATATGTGACATCACGTGCCAGGAATAAATAAGAGGGGCCTTTAACCATGGCTCAGGACCAGTCTGTCTTGGGACTTCAGCTTCTCTTCTCCTTTCTTTCCGCTCGTCCAGCTCGTGCTCTCCAACATGGTGTGTACACTGTTATGTTTTGGAGTTTTCCTTGCACTGATGGACTATTTTTTTTTTACTTTGTTTCTAATTTGGATACCATGAAAACCTAAATTCTAAAACTTGGACTTGAAGTTTATGCTTAAAGTATGAAGGCTTTTTAGAGTTTGGTCCTAAAGGAGATAGTTTAGTACCACATTTGAATTAACAGAAAAAACAAGTTCTTCTTTCATAAACACGTTTCTCTTTGTTCTGTTCATTTATTTATTTTTTTGTCTGTTTTCATGTGACAGACCGAGTTCACACCGGACCAGATTGAGGGTAAGTGAAGAAGAAATCCTCCAGACATCACCAAAGTCTTTAAGCAGATCAAAGACAAGCCCCATAGATATACTTTTAAAATGCCTCAATCCTTTAGAGATGTTTCAACAAACTGCCCTTTTGTTTCTAGCTTTTGGTCCAAATCGAGAACTAAGACAGTGGGGGATGAAATTCTCGCCTTCATGTCCAGTTGTCGTCTATTCTCGGACAACAAATGTCTTCTAAGTTAGAGGTGTTAATGCTCAGGTCAGAGTCCAAGGAGCAGGTTTGATGACATTGGCTTACCCAAAAAAATCCAAACCATCTTTGATGAAATCCTCTATGAACATCCAAAACAAACACAAAAAAGACCGTAGATCTGTTGACTAAATGTGACATTTGGTATAAACGTCACAGTCAGCATTATTAGATTTATTGTGCTCCAAAACATGTCTTTATAAGGCCTGACCTCGCCTGTCAGGGTGTATCAGATTCTCTCGATGTTGCCGCAACTGCAAACATGAGCAGGAATGAAGAACCGTGTGGGAGGAGGGCCGAAGCCCCAGCTGTTGCTGCTGTTTGAGTTCACACATTAATCTGTCCAAAGGGGTCACTTTGAGCTTCTAGCAGGATTCATAGTCGTTTGTTGGGGCCTGATCATCCTCTGATCTGCCTGGATTCAGCTGTTGAGCCTGTTAATCTGGGAACAATTGTGAAAGCATGTGGCTTCTTTGATTTTCCAATGCAGCTGGAAACAGTGCGGCAGAAACAGAATCCATAAAAAATACAACAAAGGATCATTAAACAGATCAAGACTGTCATTCTATTGTACCAGAACCCAGTAACTAATTTTTTTCCATCTCTTTCCCATCTGGCCAGACTTCAAGGAGGCTTTTGGTCTCTTTGACAGAGTTGGTGACAGCCAGGTGGCCTTCAACCAGGTGGCCGACATCATGCGCGCTCTGGGCCAGAACCCCACCAACAAGGACGTTGTAAAAATCCTGGGCAACCCAAGTGCCGATGGTGAGCACTTGGGCTAAAATCCAACCTGACGAATTTGGGTTGTATTTTGAAAATGCGTGTCACCAAATTTAATAGACATGGCCAACAAGAGGCTCAACTTCGATGCCTTCCTGCCCATGCTGAAGGAGGTTGACGCTCTTCCCAAGGGTACCTACGATGACTACGTTGAGGGTCTGCGTGTCTTTGACAAGGAGGGCAATGGCACAGTGATGGGCGCTGAGCTGCGAATTGTGCTGTCCACTTTGGGTAATTCCAAATTTAGTTTGCTTGGCATGCACCTTGTGTGAAAATGGAGAACGATGACATCAATCCTCATGCGTCCACAGGAGAGAAGATGACTGAGCCTGAGATCGATGCCCTCATGGCCGGCCAGGAGGACGAGAACGGCAGTGTGCACTATGAGGGTAGGCGCCGACCCCCCCCTTATTTTTTTCTGTTTGTTTTTAAAGAAACTGCAAGCTGATTGTTGAAACCTCTTCTCACAGCTTTCGTCAAGCACATCATGTCTGTGTAAGAGGCCGGCAGCAGTAGTGCTGGTGAAGCTGTAGCTTGTCTACAGACAGCCCGACGGTGTTTAGAACATCTACACTGTTTGAAAGACCAACCAAGGAAAGACAAGGACTTTGTACAAGGGATGTTGAAGCAAACCCATCTTGTTGTCTGTTTTGTTCTCCTTTCCTCTTTGTGTCAAATCTTCCTCTCTCAAGGATGCCGCCTCTCCGTTGTAGACCCTCTTTTCACTCGGCCTCTACTCCCCCCCCACACACTGGGGCGTGTCTCCACTTATCACATGGGGTGAGGAACGGGGGAAAAGGGGTGACCGCTCATTAAGTGAGGGTAAATCCCTCCCTTCCCACTGCCACCTCATTCAGTCCCACCATCACTGACCCAGCAATGCCAAAGGTGCTGGAGGATGGTGGTGGATAGACCGCCAAAAGCCCCCCTTACCCCCTGAAAAGTTGTATTTATTTTCATTCTGCTCATTTCAGAATAAACTTTTCCAACGTACATCCCACTGGGGCTCGTCCTTGATCTTTCATTGTCCACATGCATCTGTTAAGAGCAAACTGACTCGAGTTACAAGTCAAAACGTTTTTAAAATTTTGTAACGAGCTACGTTAGATTTACCCATGACTGACCTCTTTGATCTTCCACAGCTGCTCTTTGAAGTACAGGTGGCAGTCGTTATTCTAAGGTAAACAAAGAATCCAGCTGTGAGCAAAACTACAGGTGTTCCAGATTTGGTGCAATGAAGTTAGGACATAAATATGTTGAAGTAAATATTATGAAATATCCAAGCACCATACAAGGTAAGCATCTGTAACTCACGTTTAGGAATGTGTCTGGCAGTAGAACTTCTCAGACAACTGACATTTGAATAAATCATTGACATTTTGAGTGCACATAGCGAGGTGTTCCAGGGTTTCAGATTGAGATGGTCAGCACAGTTCTGTGTCAGATCAAAGTGTGATGATACGTACACAACGAGCATGTGATGCGTGTTCAACAACATGCTAAACGGGCGTTCCTGCTTTTAGGATACAGTGTTGACACTGGACTGTTGCTACCCGATACTAGCGCTTGTACTCAAAGTTGGAAGAGACTTGGTGCAAAATGTTGAAGCGTTGCAAATATCACGAATCATGCTCCAGGCTTTTCCTTTCACAGCTCAATTCTAATATATGACTGACTTGGTGTCATATAATTCCAGCCAGGCACAAACTGCAATTATTCATTTCTCCAACATGATCAATTTTCCATAGGTTGGTTACTTCCATGTTTTGTAAAAGATGCTACCCATAAATCAGTACCAAATCAGAGTCCCTAATTGCTCACAGTTTAATTGGTTTAACTTGAGACGCACATTCACTGGCCACGTGCTTTGTATGTAGAGCCCAACAACAGACTTAAAAATGTGCATAGTGACGTGTGGGCATGAGAGTTTTGAACATGGAAGTCCAAAACACAAATATACGCGTTACATAAACTTTTTATTGGAAGCGGTTGCTCGTATGTGTGTTTCCGAGCCTGGTGTGACACTAGCATGAGGGAGGTATCAGTATAAAGAGTACAGACACACCCATTAACAATAACCTTTGAAATTAAGCTGCAGAATACACAAAGAAAGTTGAGCAAATGGTCTATTAGATTTAAAGACGATTGCCAGTCCAAGTCATGTGTGTGACTAAATACAACTGTGATAAGGTAACTTTTTATTCAAATTGTTGTGTCAAAATTACTGTTGAAACATTATATAACATTTTTGGATTTGCATTCTTCTTCAAGTGGTTTCATAAAGGCTTGTAAAATTTTTGCAGCAAAGCAGTATAAAAATAAACAAAGGACCTGACAAAAAATTGAAAGTTAAATAAATGTAACCCTACATCTTAAAAAATACATAGAATTTCTTATTTAAAAAAAAAAAAAAAGCCCTTTTATAAGTATTACAATTCCTTATATTTCTTATAAAAGAATTTCTGGGTGGCCATTGTGCATCGTGGTCGACCCCTAATAGGAAGACTGCAGGTTTGATTCCTGCCTTGCCCACTCATGTGTCAAAGTGGCCTTGAGCAGGAAACTGAACCCCAAATTGCCTCTGGTGGAAGGTTGGTGCCAGTGTTTGGCAGCGGAGCCGCCATCAGTGCGTGAATACGTGTGAATGGGAGTGTGACTGTAAAGTGATTTGGACCTTCAAGGAAGGTAGAAAATCGCTTTACTTGTATTTACTATTTATAAGATCAATTTTATGCCATTTTTAAAATAAATTTTGTACAAATATTTTTACTGTCTCTTTTTAATAGACCTTACATACTTTTCTGTTTCTGAATCCGTACTTCTGTACTTCTGCCATCAGAGCAAACAAAACTAATCCTTAACTTTTAGCAAGCCCGCCCCCTTGTGACAACACATAGAAACAAGCGTTTAAAAGTGTGTGCGTTAGTAAACAAATCTCATGTTTTTCATTGGATTCTTTCTTTTTTTATTTTCCTCACCACTAGATGGCAGCACTTAAACGAACACTCGTCTTCATTAAAGAAGAACGTCTTCCGATTTCAAAGTCCAACAAAGCAAGACATCTCACTCTGCAGTTTTTTTGAGCACTACAATTAAGTTATAAATATCCAAAAAGAGAAGACGTTTTAAATCAAGTAAAAAAATGCTCAAACTTAAAATATATATGTATATATATATATATATATATATATATTACCCTAAATGAAATTTTGTGTATTTTATTCATATAAATAAATACGTATTTTTTTCTGTTACAACCTACTTACTTAAAAAAAACAGAGGGAGTGGTGCGTCTTTCAATAGAAATAGCTCCGACGGTCGAAGTTGTGGTTTCTAATAGCAGCGTGAAGATGTTTGCTAGCAGACTGCTAAAACGGCACGTTTTTGGACTTAACCATGTCTATGGGGGACGACAAGCGTTTTCTTCTGCGACAACAAGGTGCAATTTCAATGAAAATATTTAGAATTTGACATAAATGTGTCTTAGCATTGCTAGTATTCTTTTTGTTTTGAGCTATGTAAATCAGTGCAAAGCATAATTTAGTTGTTTATTTGTCGTAAATTCGACTCTACTCTCTTGAGTTTATCAATAATTTTCGTTTCCACAAAGGTTTTGTTTCTTTTGAAGTGCGTCACAGTCACCTTTGACACACTTCCTTGAATAAGATATGTCACTTTGCGCAAACTCATAATAATGTGAAGATGTAAACATAACCAAACAGTATTCAATATTTAAAGATGTAGAACCATAATAAATCATGTTCTACTCCATATTTTAGCCTATTTGTAGATTATCACAACATTTTCTTAAGGTTTCTGATGTTAATGTTTCATTTTCACTTTAATAACTTTAGCTTCATTTCTAAACCTGTTAAGCAGCATTGTATTTTTTTGTGTGTTTTTCTTAAAATTTATTTTTAAAAATCTCGCCATTTTGAGAACATTTACAATAGTAAGTCATTCGTAAATTAAACAAAAACAAAGCAGATGCTTAAAAGAAATCAATAAATGGAAAAAAAAAATCACAAAAAAGTGTATTAATAGATGTGTTTTAAACAAAAAATAAACATGAAAAAGTTCAATTTGATTTAAAATTAGTCTGGTCAGATATCACTTCCAAGTTTGAAGAGAAGTTTGGAGAGTTCGGGGCAGAAAACACTAAGTTACCCCCAATATTTACATTGTGACTTGGGGCCCAACCAGCAGAAGTCGATCGACTTAATAGATCTATAAATCAATATTGATCCCTCTTCTGAACACGCCCAGTATTGACTTCCCCTGCCTTATATTTGAAGCACTTAAAGACCCACTCAGATGAAAGTCCTGTTTTAAGTCTTTGTAGCACGTTCCTGTGGCAATTTACTTACGATGGAGGATATATATAGAAAGAAAACTAGGCTTAAAATGGCATTTCTGAGCATTTCTTCATTCAAATTGTTCTGGATCGTGAGCAGACGAAAAATCCAGTCTGAAAAAGAGCGTATTTGTGATGACAAAAATAAATCCCTAACTGTTGGAATCCAGTGCCAGTCGGTCCTGCTTATGGCTTAAAATGGTTTTATTTTGATTAATGATTAGAGCTAACAAAGTCAACAAAAAGGAAGTTCTGATTCCTTTAATTTTTTGTCTAGCAAACAGCGCAGCCAAATGGAGAAGGTTGAAACCCATGGTTCTCCATCCCGGCTAGAGACCTCTAGCGCAAAGACCATGATGGATATTGGAACACGACGAATATTCAATGAAGACCATGACATCTTCAGACAGAGCGTCAGACGGTTCTTCCAGGAGGAAGTGGTGCCGCACCACAAAGAGTATGGCGTCAGAATCATCCATTTAATGTGTCGGAGCAAGGATTTGATTCATCCTTTTTTTGCTCATTCCAGGTGGGAGAGAGCGGGGCAAGTGAGCAGGGAGTTGTGGGAGAAAGCTGGTGAGCAAGGTCTGTTGGGTGTGATGATACCAGAAGAGCACGGAGGCATCGGAGGAGACGTGTTCTCCACCGCCATCACCTGGGAGGAGCAGTGAGTTCATAAACTCTTGACCACTACTTTCCTTTGACACCAAATTACTGCTTTTTGATTCCCGAAAGTTATGCCCTTGCCCAAAGTTGCTTAAGCTAAAACTGAAAAAAACAAGGCAGATCAAAGGGGAAAGATTTGAAGTACACCTTGGCCTTAAAGAATACTGCCTTTCTGCATCTGCCAGGACTTCTTTTTGGCACTTGTTGGAGGATAGAAAACTAGAAAAAAGGGGAAATTACCACTTGCATGGGGTGTGTGAAACAGTGGCTGCTGTGCTCATATCCAAAACGCCATGTGTAATTTTAGCTTTGAAAGAAGTTGGAGCGTCCTTGAGCGCATTTAGCCCATGATGTTGTCACTGGACAAGCACAGAGGGGATTCTCCTTTTTCTTTTGCTACTGTTCACTTGTGCGTATCTGCCACCTACAGTTGAAAGAGGTATGGTGTGAAATGTCAAAGTGGTGCAAATCTCTTGAGTCTTGCTCCGGACTTATCTATGCCGATATATGAAAGACTTGGTGTCAAATAATTTCAGCCGGGCACAAACTACAATTATTAGTTTTCCCACCATGATCAATTATCAAAGAGTTAGCACCTCTGTGAATGAAAAGGGACGCCACCCATATGTAACTACCAAATCTGAGTCCGATTGGTAAAAGTTTGACTTGCTTTGAGTTTCAATGCGTGTTCAGTGGAGGTGTGTTTTGTACGTGAAGCCCAAAAATGGTCGTAAAAATATACCTCCGCATGAACATGATAATTTTGAACTTGGAAGCCAGAAACATTAATTTACGTGCATTTACATAGGCTTTTTATTGGAAGTGGTCCCTTGACAGCACGTTGCTGAGGGCAAGGGTGTAAACGTACCTTCAGACTTACATCAAACACTGCCTCCGTTTTTTTGCACGTAACTTTTGACGTTGTCCTCCAGAATGTACTGCAACTGCACGGGCCCGGGTTTCGCCCTGCACTCTGACATCGTCATGCCCTACATCGTCAACTATGGTAGCAAAGAGCAGATTGAGCGATTCATTCCTAATATGACTGCTGGAAAGTGCATCGCTGCGATTGCCATGACCGAGCCTGGCGCAGGCAGGTTGGTAAACAAACTGATTGTAAAAGCCTCCCAAACAGTGCAAGGTTTAAAAATTGTTGGCCTTAATCTTTTTAGTGATCTTCAGGGTGTGAGGACGTACGCCAAGAAGGATGGAAGTGATTGGATCCTAAATGGCAACAAGGTAAAACATGGTGGAGGCAAAGGTGACCCATTGCCTCTCAGTAACAAGTTTTGATCATTTTCCTGGTCGTCTCCTTAGGTTTTCATTACAAATGGTTGGATGGCTGACTTGGTGGTGGTGGTAACAGTGACAAACCGCGAGGCGAAGACAGCAGCACATGGGATCAGTCTGTTTCTGGTGGAAGATGGCATGAAAGGCTTCCAGAAAGGCCGTAAGCTTGATAAGATTGGTTTGAAGGCACAGGTACTGAAATTCCGTTGACCATTTCTTTGCTTCAACTAAATGTAGAGATGGTTGATAGTTTTTTTTTTTCCTTTTTAATGTTAATATTTTACTTTTTAAGGATACAGCAGAGCTGTTTTTTGAGGATGTGCGTCTCCCAGCTAGTGCTCTCCTGGGTGAACTCAACAAAGGTTTCTACTATCTAATGAATGAACTTCCTCAGGTCACATTTCTCTTTTATATGTCCACTCAAGTACTTTGATTTCAAAACCAACTGTGATTAAAATAAGTAAATGATTCCTTCTAGGAGCGTCTAGTAATTGCTGACATGGCCATAGCGAGTTGTGAGTTCATGTTCGAGGAAACCAGAAACTATGTGTTGCAGCGAAAAGCGTTTGGCAAAACCATCTCACACCTGCAGGTTTGTATTGTTTGTAATGTTCTGAAGATAAAAGCAAGAAAATAGGGGCTTGTCCGAAACATGACATTTTTGTTTTTTTGTTAATTTGCACTTGAGTTTGGGTTTTTTGTTTGCTTTCTTCTCTCCTGGGGGCTTGCATTTCTCAAGTTTTAGCCACATTTTTAGTAAAGCGTCAGTCATTTTTCTTGATTTTAGCTTATATCCATCCACCATCCTGCTAGTTTCCCAGCAACCCTTGCCCCACCAACAGCTATTTAGCTAGATCAAGGATTCCAAAGTTTTAGATTGACCAAATACTCCTGATCTAGGTAATTAGCAGCAAGACGTTAAAAGATTTCTGTTGAAAAATAAACCCAAAAGCAGGATGGCGCTACAATTTCAGCCAGTCAGAAGCCAGAGTACAACATCCCTAATTGGTTCCTTTCAAACTGTGTCACTTCTTGGAAAAAGTTGAAAAATGTAAAATAAGCTCAATCCCCAACATCTGTTCTTAAGTTTGAAGCCAATTTGGAAGTACCAGTTGTTGCAATTCCTCAAATGGCCACTGGTGGCTGGCTTCAGATGTGAGTGATAACTTTGGGAATAGCCAATCAGGACTGCTTTTCCTGGTTTTCCTCCATCAATGAAAGATTCAAAGTGGAATGTTCCAAAGAGATAATACTTTGTTGGGGTATCTGATCTTTTTATGAATTACATTTGGTGACTTTCTTTAAAAAGCAAGGTGAAGGAAATATTTGTATTGAAGCTTTATTTTAATTTTATTTTTTTGCAACATTGTTGCTCTTATTCACAGTTAGCGTTTTGGCTGGTGTAGGCCACGGTATCTTTTGATAAATGTGGCAACATGGGGGAATACTCAACTTATTTTGCTGGTGTGGATGGTTTAAAAAAAAAGATCTGAACATTTTACAGACTGTCCAGCACAAACTGGCAGAACTGAAGACCGAGATCTGCGTGGGACGGACTTTTGTGGATAACTGCCTTCAACTCCTCGCTGAAAAACGTCTGGATCCCTCCACAGCCTCAATGGCCAAGTTTTGGTGAGAAGATTGACATCTGTTCAAGCTAGTCACTTAGTTGATGCCAATGTCTTACTTCTTTCAATTTTTCTTTCTCTTTAGGGCATCAGAGCTGCAGAACAAAGTGGCCACTCAGTGCCTGCAGCTTCACGGAGGCTGGGGATACATGTGGGAATATCCAATCGCCAAGTAAGGGCACACAAAAACCAGTAGTGATTTATTTCAGTCAGTTTTCAAATGTGTTTTCAAAATAATGATTACATTTTTTTTAAAACAACAAAAAAAAAATGCCACTAAATGACAATATAGGATATATGTGACGGTTCTAAGAGGATGCATAGTATGGGATGGAGAGTATTAGGAATCTATTAGTGTGAGATATGTTCCACAAATGGAAAAGGTGGGAATAAAGAGAGAACTGTTTTTTTTTAGAGCACAGCAGCTCATCATATTTGCTTTTCAGGGCGTTTGTTGACTCCCGTGTTCAGCCTATCTATGGAGGAACCAATGAGATCATGAAGGAGCTCATCGCACGCAGCATCGTCAGCCAGAAATGAAGATACGAGGGTTGGAGTGATGGGAAAAAAACAAATGTAGTTGGATTTTTTTATTTCAGTGAACACAACAATGCCTGTTTGAAGACGGAAAAAGGGTTTCTCATACGCACAAACAAAAAACAGAATATCATCAAATATTAGCTTGAACCATTTGTCTCGATCTAATGTTACTTGATCTTTCTTCTCATTGTGGGGTTATATAAATATGATGTACAATAGGTGAATATCACAAAGTAAAAGGCACTTTTTCAACAACTTACTACATCCTACCAATGAGCTGACTGCCTTATAGAGCACACTTTTTTAATAATGTGCCAAGAAGTGTAATTTTTTTGGTAAACATACTTTGTAAGGCTCTTTTAATTTATGTTTTGCTGGAATAAAGACAATTGATGGCTCTTTTTCTGTGTCTTTTAAGATAAGTGTACATAGTGTTTTTCATTTTTTACACCGAAATGTCAACTTCAGAAACTTGTAGAAAATTTGGAACACTTGCATTGGTATATTGAGGGTTAGAGAGAAATACAAAAAAAAAGAGAAGCTTACGGAGAATACTTAACAGTTTTCGTGTGTTAGCACCACACCTATTGTGCTAGCATCCCGTCACTTTGGGTGTGTTCTAGTTTTATTTCCCCTATTGGTAACATTGCAGCAACAAATCTTATCAAAGCAAAACAAGCCCCAAACCCTGTATCACAAGTTAAATAACATTTAAATGCGTAACATTTTAAACTACTTTGTTACGGAGAAGAAGTGATATAGTACTAAAATATATTACTTTTGTAACAAGTTTTTTGTTGGGGGAAAAAACAAATTAAGCCTGTTCCTAATTTCACTTAAAAAAAATCACTTTCAGAGCAAATTTTCTGTAAAGGTAGCGAAAAAAAGATTTTTTTTTCTTTTTTAGAAGAACCACTTAATCTTATGTTTTTGGAAGCTGTTCAGTATGTTTAGCTCCTGAAATTACAGATGTATTTACACCGTCTTACCTGTAGGTGGCAGTGTTTACATTCCATTGTTTCATTGCAAAAAGGAAACGAGTTAATCAATTTCAGCAAACTTTACAGGTTTAATTTGAGACATTAGACGCAAATATTCATATATATTTTCTGTTTGTTTTTTTTTTAATTCAAATTAATTTTGGCTATCTCTGTCTTAGGCTTTGTAACACAAAACGAAGCATTTTAATGGAGTTTCTTGTGGCATCCCTGCCACGCCTCACCTGCAGGGGACTAAAGTGCGGCCAGATTCCTCTGCCTTGCGTCCCTCCCTCCTCCCATCCTCTTCCAGTCTTTCTCCCCTGGCACCATTCACCATATTATCGGCCCCTCTTTTTCCATCTTCCCATAGCAACAGCCACGCCTCGATGCTTCGTCCGTCTCCGCAGGAACTCCTCAAAAACCATTTCCGCCCGCTAATAAAAAAAAAGGAAAAAAAAAACAAAACACGACACTTCTTCTTCTTCTTCTTCTTTTTACCCAATTGTCTAACGTCGAGTAAAAAAAATAATAAACTCATCTGTTGCTTATGCTCAAGTACTCTGCAGCGTTTTACAGCGATTTACGGTAGTTCAATTTCCAGGGGGCGGGGCTACGTGCCACTCTCATTGTAACCGCAGATCCCTTCAGACTCGGGTGTCAGCGCCGCTCCGCCGCTCAAAGCTCCCAGGTAAGACCAGAAACACGCTTTTTTATTGTCATTTTAAAACTATTTCTGCCTTTGAATTCACCCAAAGTGACGTGGACGCACGTTTTTGTGCAAAGACAGCCGTAAAAGTTAGTTGTAGGGCTCAAGCTTTGATTTAATAAATGTAATCTTCAGCAGTTGTTTTTTTTTTCTTTTTAGAAACTTGTAATTATTGGTATCAATTTATGACTTTTTTTTTTTTTTTTAATAAAAAAAAAAAAAAAGAAAGGAACCAGAACTCTGTCAGGTGATGGCAAACCTTTTGTTCTGGTCCACGCCTGTGTGGTGCTGAAACCGGCGTCCGTCCACTGCATGGATTTATGGAACAGTGCTAAAAATTGATCATACCCGTATTCTAGAATCATCCTGCTACACGAGGTGGGTGTGGGAGGACCCCAGAGGTTCTACCTTGCATAAACAAAAAGGTTGCAGTGCTTGAAGACTGCGGTTTTATTTTTAAATCGGGCACATTTTTAGACTGTCAGGACAGCAGGATAACATCTCCTTTTTTCATGACGCAAACAGAGACGTGGATAATACTGTTTCATCACATAACAAAGAGACACCATTCTTTACATTCCTAATGTATTTGCAGCCTAGGATTGCTAACAAAGGAAGGTTATTAACAGATTTTTATCTTTTTTTTTTTTTTTGCTCCAAACCTTGCAAAAAATCTGCCCTTGTACACATTAGGAAATATGGACACACTATAAATGGTTCCAAAAATAACAATAGAGCATATTTTCTTGATTTTTTTTATTTTTATTTTTTTATCTCTGTATTTCAAAGGCCCTTGTGCTGGCATCCGGCAAAACATGAAAAAAAAAGAAAAGTGTAAAACAACGAAAATGAGAAATGCGTAAATCCTCGTACTTTTGGCATTTGTCACACTAAAATATAGCTTAACTGATTTTATTACCTATTGAATCTCAAAGATTGAATTCTCAAACAACTGGAAAGTGACATGGACACTAGATGTGGTCATGTGACCTCTTAAATGCCACAGTCTTGGCAGGATACATCACCACATCCAGGCTTTTTCAAAAAGGGGAAAATGGGTTAACCTTTTAATGCTAGTGCTAACGTTTTTTTCACCGATCGTAATTCTTTGACTGTTTACGCAGTTAACGTACTTAAACGGTTCCAAGAAATTTTTACTTGGTTGGAAACATTTTTTTATATATAAAATCTAAACCACCTGAATTAAAAGGTGACTTGTTGAATTGACAGGTGACTGAACTGTTCTTACAAACACTAAGGCCCGTTTACTCTGCCTGCTTGCCTGTTTTTGGGGTGGCTAACGCTAAGGTTGAAACTAGTGAAGATGGCGTTAACCGTAGAGCTGCAGACTGGCTTCAGACGGGCCTATTTTAAACCGTAACCTGCAAGTTTGCTCATGATTTAATAAATAGTCCAAAGCGCAGTAAATATGTACTGTTGCTCCCTGCTGGTTGCATTATTTTACCACAGCCATCAAACAAAAATGTATTCCAAGTACTTCTTAGTTGAACTTTTCAGTTGGCCTGTCTGTGCGATATACATATCTCTAAAGACTGCGTAAACTACGATAAATGGTTTTTATAATGTTTACACACATGCGTGTATGCATCTAGTGTTATAAAAATTGTGAACTAGTTGTTTTGCTAATTGTTATGCAACACAAGTCCTACCATTATTGCAACTATCAACACTTATATTGCTTTTCCTCACTTCGTGGAGCCCTACTTTTCAGTTATTCTGTGTCGGTACAGAAATGTAGCATTACCTTTAATTACAAGACAAACCAAAAGTGTAAACTTTAGCTTGTTATCAATAAATACATGGAGTTATTTGTAAATGTGTATTGCCTGGCATTAATATGATGTCTTATTAAGAACCCCAAAAAACTGATGATAAGGATGGAAAATCCAAAGTGCGTTTCAACCTTTACAAGTTCTCTAAACTCAAAAGTTGCGACAAATGCTTTTTCTTTCAGTGCATTTTTTTCAAATTATTTCGTTCAATTTTACATCAACTGAAGAACTGTCAAAACGTCTTAATTTAGTTAAGTCTTAAAACTTTCCATGACCATCGAACTTTTAACATTGTTGTTTGGCACAAGTGAGTTCTTAGCATCTTCAAGAGGGGTCAGATTTAAAAAAGAACAAAAGTATTTTTGACAGGTGTTACAAGTTTTGTAAAGTGTCTGAAAAACAAAAGTTCTTTTAGGCTCTTAAAAAGCAAATAGACTTAACGCAAAAGCTGATTGGGGGAGGCTTGAAATCGGTTATACTGATGTTTTGGTCCTCCAGCATGGATGGGTTTTGGAAAGCAAGCCTTTTACTTGACCAGATTGAGCTGAGTCTAATCGCTGGTTTGGAGTAATTGAAGTGACCTTAATCAGGTCACCTGATGCAGAACCCAACAGATTGGGTCCACTCTTAAATTCTAGCTTGTGGAGGATGAGTACACTAGCAAGAGTTTAGACCTTGACCCCCATGTGTTTCGGTGTTAGGGTGTGTAATCAAAGTCTTAGTTTTGTGGAATCATTGTGGACTCTGCTGAGATGTTGGCATAAATCAGTCACTAGAACTGTTTTTGTTACTTGGAACTTTTGGTTGGATGTTCTGAAGGTGCGGGACTCGAAGGTGTGTCTCTGTCCCCTGCTGTCCCACCTGTCTGGAACCTTTTGCGCTACAGGTGCCTAATAGGAGCTGGCAGATCTGTGCTGTGGAGGGTGATTAAATCTTGACTCTGAGAGGGACCTAAGCTGATTCCCTTTCGTCAGAGACGCCCAACGGCCCACTGACCTGCATATGGCATGCTCTGCTTCTTAAACCTACACTCTACTCTACTTCTTGGCTTACTCGAGTGTCAGTCGTCTACTTAGGATGTCAGGAAGACGTGACTAACTTTGGAATTTTTTTTTGTGTGTGTTTTGTTAGGCTATAGTGAATCCAGACATTGTGTCCTGTCTTCATCCCTGCAGTACAACCAAC
Organism: Adrianichthys oophorus; assembly: GCA_036245035.1. Classification (NCBI taxonomy): domain Eukaryota; kingdom Metazoa; phylum Chordata; class Actinopteri; order Beloniformes; family Adrianichthyidae; genus Adrianichthys; species Adrianichthys oophorus. The sequence goes on along the minus strand of BSAI01000123.1, from coordinate 2,523,882 downwards.
CAGCTGGTTGGTTCTGTGGGTTCTAACTGAGCAATAGATGTGGAGAACGCATTGTTTAGCTGGTGCTGGAAACCATCCCATGACCTCCTTGGTACAGTGAGATCTTTCTAACCAATCAGGCACACAGTTTGCCCTTGTATCAAAGCCCCGTCCGTGGCGAGGTTCCCAAACGAACCCTGACAGCCAGTGTCACATTTCATTCCTCACGGATGATGCCCTTCAACAGAGGACACTCATGCAGAGCATTCCTGCGCTCAGTTATTGGCATCTCTAATATTCTCTGATGCCCTCACTTCCCGTTTTAGTGTTAGATAACCCATTTTCTCTTCAGCACCTTGTACATTTGAGGCTGCAGAACACAGAAAAAAAATTCCCCAAAAAAAGTCAAAGTTTGGTTTGGCTGCAGTCCAGCTACTTTCGCCTCCGACTTCCGCTTTTCCCTTTAAGTACTTTCTTTTTTTGGAGCAGTATGTTTGGACACATTCCCTGCAGAAAACCCTGCTCTGTGTTCACACTGAGCTCTAACAGGAAGTTTATGAGGAATGAGCTTGAGCGAGGTAGTGACAGATTTTGGTTTGTGCCGCTAATCAACAAAATAGTTAAAAGCAACTGGGGTCTGGACATACTCAGGGTATCACCAGTGGTGTCTAAATTCCTGTTGTGTTATAGAGCAAGAAAAAAGAGCAATGCTTGTTCTGTGACATTTAAACTCAAAAGTTCTGCTCCATCATGCACAGTTAAAATGTCCATCAAACACAAAGCTATTTTTATATTGAGTGCACTTTAAGCAGCACATGTGAGACTGGTCAGAAGAAGAAGGAAAAAAAAAAAAACTAAAATAAACCTTTGCTTCTTCATAAATGGGCCTTCTGTTAGTCCAGAAAAGCAGCTGAGCATCATAACCGGGTCTTTAAGACTTCCAGATGTGTAAGCCAAACAGTTCAATTGTTTAGCTCCTCGTGTCCTTTTGCAAAAACAGCGCACCAGCTGCAGCTTTTATTCTGAAACACGGAGTGAAATGTGCTGCAGGACTGGATGAGGCTCTTTGTTGAGACAAACAGACTCTATCCGGTTTCTTTCTGCTTTAGTGAACTTTCTGCTGCGTCTCAGTGAAGGGTTCATGATCCTACTCTAACTGTGGTAGTGTGGATGCCGGAGTGCATCTGCCGGTCATGGTTACATGTTGAACCAATGGAAATCAATTCATGGAACAAAAACTATTTTTTTTTTTTTCCACACTGGGATATATGAAATATTTGGACACAGTTTCTTGCTAATTTTGTTGAGAAAGGAAATTGCGATCTGTGGGAAAATATCGACAATATAGGTTTATGGCCTAAAACTCTTTCATACAAAATTTTATACACACAGAAAATCTCTACAAAAAAGAATACGCTTTATTATTTCAGTTTTTGACACCAATGGATATCTTTCTCTCTTTTTTTTATGTGAACAGCTTTTGTACAACCATATAAATACTTCGGTTTGTATAGTGTATGTATAATAAGCTTTTTTAAAGTTTAAATAATAGTTCTTTCAACTTAAATTAAAAACTACAGATAAAATTCAAGTTTTTAAGTTTTCCTTTGATTTATTCCTTTGATCTTTCTTTGATTTTTTCTCTATAAGAATTTCTATGTTCTGATGGATTTTTTAAAGCTATTTGAGTCATTAGCCAACAGAATATCTTTAGCAGTGGAGAATTTAAAAAATAACTTATTATAAATAGAAAATACATTTGAGTCATTAGGTAATAAATCTGTGTAGGATTGGTGTAGAGAATTGACTGGAGAATCTTCCAAGAAGTGTTAGGAACAAAACTTGTTTTGGTTATTTTTCCCAATTTACTTGTTTGACTCGTGTTTAAAAAAACAAATAAACAAAAAAGCATGTTTAATTTACTTTTAAAACGGTCAGAAAGATGTCTTAATACCCTCCCAAACTCATCTCAATGTTGTATCTTCAACATATTTGCAAATTTTAAACAAAACCGTTGTCATTTGGATATTTTTAGTCTCGTGTTTACATAGAATCGAGTACAATTTCTACTAAATTACTTTTAGTTCTTATAATGAGCCACAATTCATCTTTACTCAGACTTATGCTGTTGCATGTTGAATAGCCGCAGTGACCCTGCTTAAGTTGGAAGAAAATTCGATTAGAAATTTGTACATGTTCCAAATTTTCCATTTGTTTCTTTTAATCACTGAAATTTAATGTAAATTAAATGTGAAAAACAGAAAAAACGAAAGATACATTCAAGTGTTGTAATCTTTATGAAATGTCTGATTTTAAATGACGCAGTAGTTTCACGGGCTGATCTGGGTTTTAGAAACTTCTGTGACTAAACCAACATTTAAATGCGTTATTGGGATAAGTAAGGCATAAGTTTCACTACACTACTGTGGGCCTCTCTTTCAGAGGTAAACCCCAGTCTGAACTATCTGTTTCAGCTAAAAATGTTAACTGTCCCTTCAGTTTTATTGGAGCCATCAAGGGCCCCCTCCTCACCACGGCAACCTCTGCCATGGAAACCAACCCCTCAAGGAATGATCCTTTTGACCATGAGAGTGTGGACACTTGTAGCCTTGTATGACAAGAGGATACGGGCAAGAGTGTAGAAAATAGTGTTCCTTTCTGGTCATTTGACCCGAGAATACCCAAAAATGGAACGACGGGGACAGTCCTGATTAGTGTTCCTGTTTCTGCTTTTTTTTTGGGACTTGAATCCATAGTTTGGGGATTTTTGTAATTCTGCAAGGGCAAGAGAAAAAGGCACAGTCTGTCATTCAGGTAGGATGTCGACACATATTAGAGTAGGGAAGTGCTGTTAACCTGAACCAGAATTCTATTTTAAATAATAATATTGCCATTACTATTACTGCTTTTGTGTTGCTAACCTCCAAGCTGCCGTTTGCATTGTAGTTAGCGCTTACCTTTATTTTGATTCATGAAAGGCTTTAGAAGGATTAAGTGGGAAAGGGCCTTTTTCAATGATATTTTGCTTTTTAACCAGATCAGATTTATACCTGAAGAATAGTTAACTGTTTAACAACGTAGCTTTAGCTCCAGTGTTGACATTTTTTTGAACTACTTAAGCTCTTCAACTATTTATGCAATTAGCAAAATTCCAGCGGATTCTAGCAGCCTGATATGCAACACTTTACAGTAGTAAAACGTTTATGCAATCAACGCAAACCAGCTGATTCCATTACAAAGAAAAAAGTGGCTTTGCCCCCGTTATGCAACACTTTACGTTAGTAATGTGAAAAGACGATAGGCAAAGCCACTTTTCTCTGCGTTAGAATCAGCTGATTCATGTTGATCACATAAACAGTTGCAGAGTTACGGTATGTCAAAGAGCGAGTGTTATTTAGGCACATTAGTCTTCTTTACCTCAAGTCACCTAACTCATGTGGGAAGGCTGGAGATGTAGGGAACCCCTGCTGATATGGCGTGCTCACATTCAGATGCTAATCCAACGCCATCTGCCGTTGTGCCACAGAGCAGGGCGGCATGTGACACCTTCCTGTCCGTTTGTGCAACTTGTGAAGGGGGAAATCCCCCAAACTTTAGACTGAACCTCTTTCCCACTTTCTGTTTCCTTCCACACAGAGGTCAGCTATAGGGCTTTAGAAAGAACCCATAGTATGTCCCTCCTCTGTCCAGGGGCAATAGACCCTCACACAAAGGGTTCTTTTTCTCATCGACCCTTCACTTGTTTGTCAAAGAGCCTTCTGGACAGATGTGTTAATCACTGCTGGCAGCGCGCTCAGGGCTGTTGGAAGCTGCCAACAGATCAGATGCAGTTGATTTACATTGGCCTTTAGAAGAACTGGAGTTTGGCTCCCACTCGTTTGAGTGGGAATGTTTCTCACACTCGTTTTCGGAGGGGCAGCACCACCTCACTGCGTGGGATCTAGCTAGAAATTGCTGCTCCTGGATGACATAAATGTGCATATTTTGGCTGAGTTTAGCTTCATGGTGTGATGGATTTGACTACTTCAGCCTACAAGCTCAATTATCTTCTGTAAGACATGGACAGTTCCCAAAAACGGTTTTGTCTTGTTTTTCATAAGATCATTTTTTAAGCCTAAAGAGCATTTTTGTTTGACATCACAGGACAGAAAAACACATTGTGATGGTGACATCCTTTTTTATCAGGGTAGTTTAAATTATAGGGAACGCCAAAAAGAACATTATACACCTTTGTTTGGTATATTTAGCTTTCACATTTCACACAGTCCCACTTAGACCCAACCACCTGTAAATATAAATTTCAAAAATTTGTGATGCCTGATCTGAGTTCTAACCCTGGAAAAAAATTAATTAGCCATATACAAAGTCCATTAGAACTACGCATTGTCTAACCTCTTGGAAATTAACAATTTCCTAATTAAAATTTTTGCCCTTACTTTAAAGGATACCAACACTTTTGTTTACCTTTCCTCCCATGTTTACTTGATAGTATGTTAACATTCATGCTGTTGCTGAATTGCACCAAGGTTCACTTGCAAGTGTACCATCACAGTACACACCTGTCAAACTAAGTAGATTGTCTTAGGCAACAAACTCAGGTTCTGACCAAGTGGGTATCACGTGAAAGCTCCTAAATTAATGTTTACAAGAATTGAAGACTCATCAAATTAGATTAGTTAAAGAGACTTTAGACATGTCTTCTTAGATTAAACACTAAGGTGGTCATAGCATTCATCATTAAAGTGCAGCCTTAAGATCACATCAAATGCTAAAAACTGGATAATCATAATTAAAAGAACACTGGGACCATTTTTAGTTCAAAAGATGATTTGATTCATACAAAATGTGGCCAGACTTTCAAAAGTGTTTTCAAAATTATGGACAACAAATTTTCTATCCTGATAACAACTTTGATAAGTGGAGCAAAAATATACACATCTCTCCCTGTGGCCTGCTGTTTTCCTCCCCCAGATCCGATGAAAACCCATCAAGGAGCTTTTATCCTTCAGGGGTTTCATCGCATGCCTTTAAGACTCCAAAGACAGAATGCATTTTATCAGCAGCAAACTCATATGTTCCCCAACTTTGGTATTTCCTGCATTTGGGCGACATCCCTTCAAGAGATACTCAAACCAGTTGTGATGTGAACCACGAGAGAATGGAGATTTGAGACGCTTTAATCTACTGCTGCATCTTGAGTTCTGAAAACACAACAGTCTGGTTGAGCCTGCCCTCCTCTTTTTTATCTCTCCACTTTTCTGTCTGTGTCTTGCGCCGGTTTTGGCGTTCCTTCTCACATGTGTGCTAAGTCTTGTTGTGCAAAAACGAAGTGACACCCAGTCACTTACATTGGAGACGATGTCAGTCTGCTGCAGTGCTGGCTGAGCTATATATGCTGATGAAGCAAAGACACCAACCACACTAGTCGCAGTCTCTTATGGACAGATGAACTCACCTGCATTGGGCTTCACTCAGGGTGCTTCTTTTGGGCTTTAGCTCTACGGTGTCATCACTTTTACTGCAAAGCAGGAATAAATAATGAGCTTAATGGAGGGGATGTGCATTGAGGAATAACTTTAAAGTACACTGAATTTAAAGCAGCTTTTTAACTTTAATTTTACATCTATCCTCCTTAAATCAGCACATAATTTTTCATTCCACTTTTATTTTTAAATTTTTGATCAGATAGATAGATAGATAGATAGATAGATAGATAGATAGATAGATAGATATTCAAACCTCAATTTTTCACAATTTTATTTCGATTTATTATATGATTTACATATTACAAATTGTTTTTGATTTGCTAATAAGTAAACAACAATGAAGAAAAATCCTTTCAGTTGTCTTAGACCACGCTCACATTTCCTAAAATGCCATTGCACAATGAACTAAATGCAAGTATTTAAGACAAGTGTCTGTGCGATAGCATTTGTAATCAGGAGGCAGCAGTCGCATTTTTACACACTGTGCAGCGGCCGCAGAGATTTTTAAGAAGCTTTTTTTTTTAATGGCGACCGGAAGATTTTTTCCTAAAAGTTGACTTCCTTCAGTGGCTGCCCAGGCACATTTTGAAGTTGCATGGCAGTCCAGGCGCGTATGACGCCATTACAAAATCGGGCGACAGCTGGGCGGCCACCGGTCAGATCGCTGGCAGCAGCTGCAGCTCTGACTAGGCGATGTGTAAATGTCTGAACGGTGACTGTCCATATCAAGTGACGCCAGCCACCCGGTAACCTGGGGTATATATAAAAAGCTGGCCATTCTGCATGCCTGACGGCTGCCTGACTGCTGCCGTCTACATTCATGACTACACCAACAATTAAAAAAAAATCGGACGACAGCATGTAATGTCAAAGGCTCCCTCACCATGCGGTAGCAGTTGCATTTGTCCTATGAGTTGGCCACACATGCCTCATGGGAACTGCAAGACACACCTGGGCTCCCTTTAAGATGCGTCCACTTCTGTTTACAACCCTTCACAGGCTCGGACAACCTAAAAACCCGCAGCACCCGTAGGGGGGAGGGGGGGGGGGTGTTGAACATATGGTTCATGTCGATCAGTTTTTCCTGGGAAGGTTTTCCACTATTCTAAGCTATAAGTTAAAAAGACTTGGATGGAGATTTTATTTTTACCCAGCTACAGAGGCTTAACCAAACAAAAGGGCTTTACTTAGTTTTGTCATTCCTATGTGTAAAATTAACAATTTTCTTTTTTAAATTTGCTAATACCACATGTGCAATTTGGGGATCAAATAATCCTCAAATACACCAAATGAAAAACTGATCTCCATTACTGGTCCCACATAGCACTGTTAGCACTGAAGCACTGTTTCCAAACATAACGTCCTACAATATTTTCAAATTTTAATACATTCTTGTCATTTTCTATTAAACACAATCCTTTAAAAAGTCTTGTTTCTTGTTTTACTTCCTGAATCCAGCGTCCTGTTTTCCGGCTGGTTGACAAAAAGCAGACAATGCTTCAATGACGGGATACTCATTTTTAGTAATCTTTGAACCACATAATGGTAATATTACCTCTGGTGCAGAGCCACACCACCACAGACCAAGGCCTTTTCTCTTTTATTAACTTTGCTTCCAAATGGAGTAGTAACTATGGAAACTCATGGTGTCATGGAAACAAAGAGCTGCACCCTTGAACCTCACACAAACTCGACACCCACGTATCTCTCTCAACTATGCCTTCAAATATGTTTTTTTTAGATTAAAAGTTAGGTTTCCTTTTTGGCTCGTTATGAGTTTTTTTTAACCAACTGTGTTTCAAATTTTGCTTGAAAGACCCACTCCGATCTTCTGTTGAGCTATTTTAAAAGTGGCCAAAATCTAAAAGCCTGTGTTGTTTTCTAGGACATAGTTTCTGCAGAGCGGCATTCGTTCATTAGAAATTTGCCTAATTTGCCTCTGAGTTGTGGGCAACACAGTTGGTGCCCCCACCTTCACCCTCTCCGCTGCTGAGGGCTCTCTGTTTACACACTCTTCCACTAACTTACAGCCCCTCACACCCCCAACCTAACATTACCGGTGCTACAATAATGGCGAGCAATATTAGAACTTTCCAATATCCTGTACAATTTTGGGCTGGATGCTAGCTCAAATGAGAAAAACAAAGATGTGTATGCATCTAACCATCAACAAAAAGATGCATCAGAATTAAACGAAGCACAGAGCCCCGCCCAGCATACATTCTACATCACAAATACAATATTTTACAAACTGCGCTTTTTATCTGCTCCTGATTGACAACGACTTGAATAAAGAACTACCACAAGATGCAATTTTGAGCTTAATTTTCTAATTTATGTCCTCGCTCATGAGAAAGATGCCAGAACAATATGTTTCAAACACAAAAAAACAATATTTTCATTGGAATTATTCTTTTAAAACAAAATTATGAGTTCAGCAGGACAATGTCAGAACTTTTACTGATTGACGCTCAGACCCGAAGTGATTGGCTCCAGATAATAATCTTGCCAAATCCGCTTATTTTCATGTTCTGCAACGGGACGCTGCAGTGGATCTGACTTAACACAGGCCACAGAATTAATCAAAGAGACATGTCCTGAGCTGTAGCTGGCTCCAAGCATGGAAATGTCAAAGTAAGTTAATGACGGATGACCCCACCCTCAGGTCTCTCAGGAAGTGCAGGAAGTCGTTACAGCCTCAATGAAGCCCAGGTTGGTACATTACACCTGGGATGCTCCAAACTCTTTAAGAAGAACATCTTCACCCTTTTTTGTTAATGGAATATGCCATGTGATATGCTTACCACATCGTCAGAGGCATTGAGGGCAAAGAATGTTATCACCGCCTCATTCATACCATTTATCCTCCCACTGTGGCCACAATATTGCTGTATCACTTCCACTAATAGCTTGTACTTAGAGCACCTTAAGGTGAAAGCTTTGCTTGCATGCTGCCTGTCAAAACAGGAAGCTTGTGGAGGGATTGCCAATTTTGACTGGGAGTGCTTGGTTTGAAAGGCTCTATGCTTGAGTTAGTTGAAGACTTCCATTATCACCCAGAATCCATCTGGTTCATAGCTTGCAAGTATCGGTTAATTCACGGGATGTGCTGAATGTGTAGTTTCATCTAATTTGTTCCTCTCTTTTCCTCTTTTGTGAGCACCTGTAGCCCAGTTGTGTATAAGAAAACCTTATTTTTCACGGATGTGCCATTTTTGGCGCTCCATGGTATTTACACCATTACTGAGCCAGCTTTCCCTACCAAAACCTTTTGAGAAATTTCTCAATTTTTTTCTTAAAAAAAGTAAAATCACCAGTAATTGAGAATAATTTGCAAATACAATAGCTTGAAAGACCCATTTTTTTTGTTGCACCACTATTGTTAGGTTGGGGGTGTAAGGGGGTGCTATGCTAGCAAACATACTTTTATTGAAGCATCTCATTGGCCAGTTTATAACTTGAATAACTTGCACTACAGAAAAAATATGTAAAAAAAAAAAAAAAAAAAAGAGATGGAATTAGCAAGAACACGTTTAAAAATGGTAGCAAAAAATATAATGACTAAGTAATAGCTGTTCATTTCTCACTAGAAGTCTTTTAGACTTCAGCTTTTTGGAGACATCGGGTACTTCCTGTTTGGAACGCAAGGGAGGAGTGGACGCTCAGTCCAGATCTAATTTGCAGTAAATGTCATAAACCAATGTTTTGAAGAAAAAAACCCCAAAACGTTAGTATTTTTATATACAACATATTGAAAGACCATTTGGCACTGTATTTTTAGTCACTACACTCTGTTCTTAGAGTAAAGTCCTCTGCCATCCTTATTAGAGGTTTTACTAGAAAAAAAAGGGCAGTGTTTTATAGGAATAAAAACCGTGTTGTGACTTTTCCATGGAGTAATGTGGGTTCTTGTACAGTAGTCTGTGTTTGAGTTCGGCACAGGGTGCAGAGTCGACTTCAAAGCCTACGGCTACACCCTGTGGTTAGTGAAAAGCAAGGCACATGCAACCTGCAGTGTTCGCACACAACACTCACCAGACAGTTAATACATATAACATGCACCGAAAGGCAAACGCCTTTGGATGGGCACAGTTTGATTTAATTCCACAACAAGTCCACCCTTTCCTTTTAGTTTATTTAGCCATTTTAAAGGCATATTTTCATATTTGAGTGGTTTCTTTTATCTTAGTTGGAAATTTGGATTAATTAAAGTGCTTTCAGATTGATTTTGCTATGAGACAAAAAAGAGAGTCATTGCTTCCTAGAGTAGCATAACCTTCACCATGAAGTCAGACATATTTTAATTGTGTTTTTGTTGCCTGCTATTTGTAGCTACTACAATAAAAGGCCTCACCTTTATGAAAGACTGCTCTTGGGAGTTTTATACAAACTATATGACAACCCTGTCCTTCAAATACCCACGAGCAGCAAAGCAGTAAACATGCTCTTGAGTAAATGGATGCATCACTATTAGTGCCGTCAATTGATTAAAAAATGATTCCAATTAATCACACTTTTGGATTGTGATTAATCACAATGTTTTACTTGGTAAATTTTATATGACATTCTCTGCAGCTTTTGAACAACAAAAAAGGTCAGAGAAAACATTGTTCCTTCATTATTATTGTCTGAAATGTTTTAACTTGTAAAATGTTAAATCATATCCCAGAAATGTAATTTTTTGCACCACACACATCAACAGTAAGATCAGCAGAACTGTAAAGACTTTAATTCCTGCAGTATTTCTCCAAGATAACAAAGAAGCTGATATACAGGCATAAAAAACAAACATTGTGTTTCTGCACTTTAAATTATCCGGGTAAATACTAAAAAAGAAGTTCCAGTCACATAACTCAAATGTTCTATATCACTGCGCAGGCTTCTTTAAAACAAGCTTTTTGCTTGATCTTCTGGACAAAAACAAGCGGTAGGAGGTGAACTTTCTCTCTGAGCTGATGCTATTATTGAACCTATCGTGTCAATCAGCATATATATCGCTTTCTTTTGCCACTGCAGATGAGGTCTGCCAGTCCAGCAACGGGTTGTCTTGCTACTGTGACAACAGGCCGTACCACCAATCAAATAGTCCCCTTTTTGTAGAAAAGCGATCTAAACCGAAAAAAAAAACCAAGAATAAAGTACTAAAAATCAATAGAATATTTATTTCCTTCGTAAGTGACCATGTTATAAGTGGGATAGTGCCCAACAAAGTGTGCGTTTTCAGAAATTAACATGCGCCCCAGAAGCTTGAACAATCCGACGCAAAACTGGAAGACGGTTGTTTTTGACGTGTAATTAATCTGCGGTCTCACGCTGAAGTACACCATTTTGCACTAGTGAATTGTTTACTCAATCAACGTAAAACATTGGAATCTGTTGCAAAGTTCCATCTTCATGAGTCCAAAACCGCTTTTCTCTGCATCAGAATTAGCTAATCACATAAACGATCAGAGTATGGTAGATCAAAGAGCATGTGTTATTTAGGCGTCACTGGTGACGTCTTCGTATTTACAAGCAGAAAAAATAACGATGAAGTTAGCATTAATGAAAGATACTAAATTTAGCACCAAAAAAGGTCAAAAGACAAAAAAAATTACATCGTGGCTGATGTACTTTTATTCCCTAAAATTTTTAAAAACAGCTTTATTTTTATTTGCTTTATTTAAACAAATAACAAACGCACTACATTTCCATATTCATCTTTTGCCTATTTTTGAAATTCCAATGGTTTTCATGCACAATCTGTAGCAAATTTGACTGATTTGCTACCTTGAATGACATGACGGAAAATAAATTTAGCATACACACATTGAACCACCTCTGTGTCCTCTCTGCATCTCAGATGAACCTGCATGCTCAGTGAAACTAGATTGTGCTAATTCTTTGTTTTTCAAAATGCATGAGTCATGCTACCATAAGAGGTTTCATGACAGCTCACCAAGCAGCTATCCTGACGATGACGACAGGACCAGTCGGCTTGAATGATGCCAAATCTTGCGTTAGTTATGGCTTGTTTATCATCAGACTGTTTATGTCATCGTCCTTCGCACTGTATCAAGTTTGTTAGAGTGATATCTCCATCACAGGATATTTCAAGCTCCCTGCCTTGTCATACCCTCGCCAAAGTAGCTGGTGCTTTTAAAGAAGATGGCCAAATAGTATGATGGATTTTTAAATTAAGAGGAGAGCCTGGCAGTATCTACAAATGTACTGTCCATTTTTGCCTTAATTCTTGATATTTTGCCCAGTAATAAGACTGGTTTTGGAGGAAAAAAGGTCCTGACTTGAAATCTCTAGTCAAAATCTGGATGAAGAAATGTATTCGTATTAAACAGAGGGCGATCCAACTGTATAATCTGCTTCATAGGGAGTCAGGGTGCAGCCAAAACTGATTTCCTTTCTGCCATCTTCTTTTCCTAACACGGAAATAAGATTGACTTGCCTCCTAATTCTGGATTATTTAGACAAAATTCTGTCATAGCCATATGGGTTGACAGCTACATAATTGTAATAATGAAGCCCCACTCCAATCACCTTTTGAGCCATTTAAAAAGCGTTTCAAGTGGTCTTTTAATTATGATGATGCAGTTTTTAGCCAAATTCAAAAAAACCTATGTCGTTTTCTTGGACATAGTTTCTGCACCCCAGCAGGAGTTCAATATAATTTTACCACTGACTTTTGTGCAACCCGGCCCCCCCTTACCGTCATCCATAACTGAGTTCTCTCTGTTTACATGCTCTCCTGCTAGTTTACAGGCCCCCATACCCCATACAACCTAATGTGACTGTTGCAACAAAAACGGCGAGCAATATTGGAGCATCCAGCCGCACAGTTTTGAACCAGATGTCAGCTCGGACGACGAAAGCAAAAACATACATAGATCTATTTGTCAACAAGTGGGCATGGAGCTTGTGTCCTACCCACTGTATTTTCTATGTCATGAATACTTTTAATCTACATTTTTGTCTGCTGCTGATTGAAAACGATTTCAATACAGAAGTTTTTTTTCTATTTGTCCTTTATCATCATAAAAATGACAAAAGAAAAAACAAAAACATGATTTTCATTCATCTGACTTGGTCTTTAATAAAACTAGCAGTTGGGTCTGTCCAGTCTTTAGAAGTTTCTTCTATGTTCAGAAACGCAGGAAAGACAAAATGACACCCCTGTGCATACCAACTGATTGTGAAAGGGTCAAGTTTGCATTATTTGCATTTACCACTTGTTTACTGTGGTCTCTAGTCAAAGGAAGCATTAAATGCTTCAAAATGCTGCTAATTTATAAAGAACATTTGATGCACTGGTATTAAAAGATGACTCATTTGCTTTTTTTAAACGTAATCCAACCTTCAGTCCTGACAGGTTGATTATAGTCTAGCTTTGATCGCTCCTATTGCCTCCCCGAAAGAGGACATGTTAATGGAGGATGTGGAGGGAGCAGTCCAGACTTTCTCTTTATCCTCTCCCCTTCTAATTTCTAGTGGTTTGAAAAGTTCTTGGCCATATCCTATTTTTCTTTGGTGTGCCCGTAACCTCTACGGTTTGGCATTTTATTTTCTGGAATAACTGCTGAAGTCTTCAAAATTGAAAGTGGTTAAAATTCAACAACTTGTTTTACCATTTTATCCTCTTGTTTTTGAAAAATATTTTACAATTTTTTCTCTGTGTTTACTGACTTAAAGTTAAGTTTTCTGTTTCTGTGCATTTTGTCACGAGCCAAAAGCTCAAATTAAGTTGGAGAACAAGATAGTAAATTACAGCATGCAACTCTGTTATGTAAGGGGATTCAAGCTGTTGCAAATAACTAAGAATAATCAACTTTACCTTAAAGGAAAGCCTTTACAAGTTACAATGATCAGCAACGATGATAGCATGCTACACTGAGCGAAAAAACATGCTAATTGAGACGAATTTTAAATCTTAACTGTTAATGTTGGTGTTAGCATTTGATGTGTTAGCATTTGATGAGTTGTCTGCTTAGTAAAACACCATATTTTATTTTGTGTTGATTTTTACGAAAGGGGTACAACAGCTAGCCGCATTTTGGAACAGACAAATCAGTGCAGCTACTATATCAGTTACTAGAATGAGAACCTGAAAACGGTACTTATCTACTGTGTGTGCTTAAAAACATTCAACACGGGTTATGTTTAACCCTTTGAGATCGGAAATGTTGCTGGCAACACCTAAAGAATGCACGCTCGCTGACTTATCGAAACTCTTTGACCGTTTGCTCAATCAACGTAAATCAGATGATTCTGACTTTTGATATTGGCTTTGCGCCGATAAGCAACACATTACTAACAAAAAAGTGTTGCTTGACGGTATAAGCTGTATTTTTCTGCGACAGAATCGGCTGATTTACGTTGATTTCATAAGCACTTTACTACTGTGAAGTGTTGCATATCAGCACAAGGTCGCTTTTCTTCACTTCAAAGTCTTATGGAATCACGTTAATTAACGTTAGTTAACGGTTGAAGAGTTACGGTAGTCAAAAGATTGTAAACACTGGAGCTAAGGCTTTGGTCTTAAAAGGTTTTTCACCACTCCTTGCAGGTGAAGCTAGCTTAAAACTAACACAATGATTGAAGTTTTTCTAATTTTACTATCTTGTAAGAATTAAATGTTTGTTTTGAAACTTAGATTATCTTCACAGGAAATGGCAAAAACACTTAAAACAAAACAAAAAAAGGTTTACTCCTAAATAAAAACCCAAATTGCTGTGCTTTGAATAAAAAAGTAGAGATGAATTTACAAAGATGTATGGCCTTTCAAAACTCACTCAGATCATCTTTGAAGCTATTTTAAGTTCCCGGTGGTTTTTTAATTATGATTATGCCGTTTTTAGGCAAAATAAAAAAAACCTGCGTAGTTTTCTTGGACAGAGTTTCTGCAAAACTGCAGTAGTTCCTTAGAAATTTGCCCCAGAGTTGTGGGCGGAACTGTTACATTCGAGCAAGCCCGCCCCACTTTCTGTCGCCCATCTGTTTACATGGTTGCCCACTGGCTTACAGCCTCTTACACTCCCAGCTTAACATTAACTGCTGCAACAAAAATGGCAAACAATATATTGGAGCTAGCCAGCCGTACAGTTTTGAGCCAGATGCCATCACAGACGAGGAAAACAATGGCGTACATGGGTCTAGTTGTCTACAAGTAGATGCATCAGAATGGAGCTTGCGGCCTGCCCAGTATGTCAAAAATACAGCTTTTTCTTTTATCTGCTCCTGATTTACAACAATTTAAATATAAAATACTACAATTTTCTGTACATATGTTCTCCATCATAAAAAAAGGCCACAAGAACATGCTAAAAGCCCAACTTTCATCATTGAGTCATACAAAATAAACAAAAACTTGCATATCTTCTGATGCCTCTTTCTTTTTAGCGGGGCATTTGCATTTACAATCTACAAACGTTTATTCTTAAATTAGCTTTGATCATTTATTTATAAACAATAAAAGGTAATTGCTTTGATCTTTTTCTTTGATAGCTACTTTTAAGGTAAACATAAACAAATCCTCAGGTTTTAATTTGCCAAAAGTTGCTCACTGTCAGCCATTTTTCTTGCAATATCTGCAGGTGTTCACTCTGACATCTCTGCAAATGCAAGTGATCATTTGCTGGATTGGGACAAAAGTGACGTTTGCTTTCTATTTTTTTTTTTCATGTGGTTTGGAATAATAAGCAAAAGAGTTTGGTGTTCCTGGCTTGTGAAGCTCTCACTCGGGCAGCCCGGCCTCTGCAGTCTCTCGCTCCTTCTCCCCCTCGTTTCCCCCTCTCCGCCTTTGTTTCGATGCTGCTGCAGCACTTGGCCAAGCCTGCAAATGAGCACCGGGACAGAGCAATTATTCAGCATCGGGCAAGCCCCTCACCCCTCTTTGACGCACACTCACTGATACAGTGGTGCTGCAGTCCCCTGTCATGTTTTGAGTGTTGCATGCATTCATAATCCGAGCCCCACTGGAAAAATGGCAAAAAGGACAAATCGAGATTGATTAAAAATGTTTGACCTCTTGGGTAAAGATGGTGTTGGAGACATTACAGTTTTCTTTCAAATGGAAATCAATAAACTAAGGAGAGAAAATGTCCTTAGAAGAACTGTCCCCAACCCCCCATCTCCAACCAAAGCGGACACAAGCCTCAGCTTCTGTATGTGGCGGAGGGGTTGCGAGGCAGTGTGTCGTTTGGTTCAGTTTGTGCGCTGCAGTAGCGTGCTCATCGGCAAAAAAAGGAAAGGAAAAACATCAGCCATCTCTCAGTGTGGCGTTGCCCCCATGACTCCCGTTGGCTGCTCTGTCTGCTTCTCATCTGTTTTTCTTTCTTCTCTGCAGAAGCCTTGCTGCCTTGTTTCAGACAAAAAGCTGGACCCGCCCCAACAGGTAAGACACATTTCTTATGGTTCAAACCTTTTTTGCTTCAGTGTGAACAATTGTAATATCCTTGTTTATAACCATAAAATGATTCACTGACTTAGCATCTTTTCAAATCAATATTTGTGCCTGTCTCCCCCACGTTTGTTTGCAGAGACTTGGGTAAATTTGCAGCTGACATATTAGCGTGATTTAGTGAAAGAGCTGATATTGCGATAAGACCCAAGGCGGGTTCCCCGCCTTAGTGACCTTTAGTCTTTGTGACGTTTTTCGTCTAGACATCTCTTTATTGTGCAGGCGGCTCAGTGAATAAAACATTTTAAGGACACTTCTATGCTGAATTCCAACGTTTAGTTTTAGTTTCATTACAAAAATAGTGATAAAATCTCAATGACAAAATGCGTTGGGAGAGTTGTGGCCAAGAGACTGTTGGTGGCAGCTACAGGTTTAATTACAGCTTGGTCAGGGTGAGTTTTGGAGCAGGTGGTGATGGACTGATAAGATGTTTGCCTTCCTTTAGTCTCTCTGTTCCTCCAACTGCTATTCCTTCTGTAATATGTTGTTATCTGGAATGCCTCCCACTCTCTGTCCCCCTTCTGCCTCCTACAATTAGTTGTTCTCATCCTTTGTTTTGGCCTTCGTTCCTGGCACGATCCACATTTGAGCTTATGCTGTCGTTGGCAAAGACGAAATTGATCCTGTTAATTTTTTTTTTGTTTTCATTGTCTTTCAGACATTTTTAAGCCCCATATTTGTCCTTAAAACAGCTGATTGTGGTCACCAGCTGTGTAAGTTTGTTGAAGGTTACAAGGTTAGCATGTCCCTGTGTCATAAAAAAAACCCTACGGTGTCATAAATAGTTGCAAATACTAAATCAGTCTACAGTTTATAGAAACTTTATTTTTTTAAAAAATGCACCTGCATTTTTTTTTAGGGACAAAGCCTTTGTGCGATCTAACTATCAACCTTGTTCCACAATGACTCTCTTTACAAATTAACCCCATACTCATTTATTAAGCCTCACAAGATTTGCGAGTCAAATTTGTCTCTCTTTCAACGTGCGCTAAATTTGCTGCTCAGCACTTCTTCAAAAATGTGTTCGTAAACTTGAGGAAATAGTGCCAAAGTTTTTAGCCTCATCGCTACATGGAAGCTTTGACTATTTATTTCATTTACAATTCATAGAATAACAGATGATGTTGAGAGATTGGGTTTACTTATTTTTGAGGAGCTCTACAAAAGTATCGGTAATCACATTTCCATGTCTGGGTTCATGAGATCATTCAGGGACTCTCCCGGTACGATGAGGCTCACCATCTACTGGCTAGCTCTGAATGACAGCCGCTTTCAGCGGTTCTTCCATCTCTGACCAAGTTTGTAGTTTGACAAGAGGAAAAAATAAAATTAGAGGACCTTTTTATTATTGTCTCTACTCACATAAAGAAAAATATAAAGTTCAGGCAAAGAACAATCAGATTCTCTGTCATGTTTGTCTTGGTCTCCACCACAAATCACATCATCAACACGTCATGTGCCAAAGTCGAGTAACCGATTTATTGACACAATGCGTCTTCTCTGCCAAAGTTCAGATTTTTTAACCTTTGAACAAATTGCGCTGCAACACCCAAAGCATACTGCTGCCAGATTGACGCGCCACGGCTGATGCTCAAATCATGCCGCAGGACCTCGAATTGCATCTACACACTGACTTAATAAGTAAAATAGACGTCCCTGACGCACAAATCACTTTCGGTGTGAATGCAACTTTAGTCATAGTCGGATGTGATGCGTTCGGGTGCTGCAGGGTTTTGGGTTGTCCGGTCCTGTGGATGGTCGTTGACAGGATTGTCTCAAGAGACTTCATGGAAATGGAATGTATACATATTGTGCGTGTGGTAATTGTATCGTGAAGTATTTGTACAGATACCATAAGATGTGTCCACTTATAAAGAGCAAGTAATGCTATTGTACAGTGCCTTTACGCCAGACTCAAATCGTTAGTAAGATCCTTACTGATCGTGAGCACATGCTGCATGCATGGGTTGGGCAGGTGACACCTAAATGCTCGTAGGACATCCGTAGGATACACAAAACTGTGCTCCGATTGTCTAATTTCCTCACTTCTAACAGCCTGGCCATGAACAGCACTAATTACTTGCGCAGTGTGCTTGATGGGTTAAAAAAAAAAAAAAAAAAACAATGAAAAAAAAAATCTATAAATAAAACGTATGACATCCCTGCATCTCACCTATTTTACTTTTACCTACCCTCACGTGCTAAGTGTGTGCTATGACCTGTACCCTACAACACTGTAAGGAAACGATGTGTATAAATGTTTTTGCTCAACGGGCTCACTGAGTGGTTGATATTTTGTCTGTGTCAAGTACAAGTTTGCCCATTTTTAAGTTGCAGATCATGGCAGTTGTGATCATTTCTTTAGGCATGGTGGTGGAAGTTAATGGTTTGGATTGAATTTCTTATGGACAGAGTTAATTTATTTATTTATTTTTTCAAAGAATATTATATTTTTGTCTCATGTTCTGGTTAAGAGATTATTTATTAACCTATCATGGGAAAGAGAGTTTTTTTTTTTGCATAAGTGGAGTTTTAACTTTAAATTTGTTTTTTAAAAAGATCCCCCTCCCCTCGTTTTATTTGTCTCTTTGTTCTCATCTGCTTGCATGGTTGCTGGGGTGCTCTCAGGCGAGCTGTCTCTTTTCTGGAAAACGACTCGGAATGACGAGCCATAGCGTAGGAGGGTATGGCATGGGGGCAGAAGTGCCCTTCTGTGCCCTCCTTTTTGGGGATGCAAGCAGAGGCCTCCTCCCTAATCATCTCGGCGACTTTTTTTTCTTTTCCCCTTTGCATCTGTCAGCCAGCTTCGTCAAGTCTGACCCCTCAGAGCGTGCTGGCGGTTGATCTGAGGACACCAATGCGGACGGAGTAACCGGCTTGCACGCCATGAACTGTGAGAGGCGGTGACATTTCCCCGGGCTCAACTTCACTCCCTTGTTGTTAGTCAGCAACATTGTAGAGATGAAGCTGAGCCAGACGTGGGTGTTTGAGTGAAATGGGACGTCATTTCCTTCTTTTAAGTTGTCGGAACTGTAAGACGTAATCTACACGTCCATGATTATAATAACCCTACAGAAGAAACATTCTACACTAATGGAGAAAACTTCAGTTTTGCCAAAGCATTTCGATTTATTTCTGTGTTTGCAATGGCAAGTGCTAAAATCCACACATTTGAAGGACTTTTAACCTTTTAATAATATATATGTCACTGGCGACACTTGCATAACACTCTTTGACACACCGTAACCCTTTGACCATTTATGCCAGCTGGTCTTCAACCTGATGCTCCAGAGATACTTGTGGCTCTTTTACTCTCCATTATCCTCTTTGGTTAAAGAAAAAAAAAATCTAACATTTTTAATTTTAAAAATATAACTATAAAGTAAAAAATTTGTGAATACGTAGTATTTTTATAACTAAATTGAATTTCTTTCAACTCATTCACAAACAGTTGAAGGAGGTCAGTACTAATCACTCCACGGTGTTCCTGACTACGGTAGCTGTAATTCTCCAAGAATCCATCAATCCTTCGTAGCTTACCAAAACACTTTAATAGAAAAACACTGACAGATTTCTGCCATGTATCACAATACATCAATTGGAAGTCAGAAAGCTCAACCTGAATTCATAGCTGGGGCACACCGGATTTTTTGGCGGATTTTCTATGTCTGAATAAATTCAAGGCTTTAAAGTTGGCCTTTTAGTTTGAAAAATACGATAAGATAAGAATCACTTAATTAGCACTAATATAATTTAAGTTATTGAGATTTCTGGCTGAAATGCGAAACAAATTGTAAAATAAACAGTATTTTTTATTATGATAACTGCTGACATACCACTACTACTTTTGCTGAATTGAGAGGAGTGGTACAAGGTCTCTTTTATTTTGAAAGGAAGTCATGTGAACCTCTGCAAAAAGTTAACTATTGTATTTAAAAAAAAAAGGCTTTTTTGACCTTATGTTTTAGATTGGCAAAAAAAAGCAATAGTTCATTTATATTATCAAAATAGTGACAACAGCATAAATACAAACCAGCGCCTGTTTTTTCTGAAGGGTGAATTAAGTGAATAAATGAGGAATCAACCCAAATGGTTCTGTAAATGTTGAAGCTTGCAGACCTCTGGTTTACGTGACCAGTATGAATGAGCTGAGTAAAGCGTCCGTAAACATTTCCTTTGCTCCGATATTTTATGAACGTAAAGTTTTGCTTAATGGTGGAAGAGTCACGGTAGTCAAAAGAATGTCAACACTGGAGCTAAAGCTCTGGTGAAAAAGCGTTAAACCTTCTCTGACACATAAAGAATAACCTGTTTTGCTTCTCATCGCTGCTCATTTACACTGTGTGATTCCTTGCAGACGTAATTAGTCTACAATAACTTGCTTGAAATAACCTCCACCAGCTTCACATTCCTGACGGTTGAAGTATCCCACAATATTTAAAAAAAAAAAAAAAAAAAGACGGCCCCCGGGCAGCGTTCCTGCTAGGCCTTGTGTTAAAGCATTGGCTCATGAATGTGGATTCTTTCAGGCCACTAAAACTCTTGTTTCTAGACACGTTTGGCCACCTGTCTTTGGTTTAAAGTGCAGCTGGCGCCTCAGGCTAGAAAGTCCAGCACCTGGTCCCGCCTGCTTTGCATAAGTGCTGCTTGAGTGTATTCAGGTGTTTTCTGTGGTTTTGACACAAATGTGTCTGTTCTACAACATTTCTTTCTAAGGTTAACAAAATAGCAATAAAAGTTAAACTTTAAATGATGGTTTCTAACTTGGCAAATGCTAACAGTATAACGCTTAAACACTGTCGGCGACACCTAAATAACACACGCTCTTTGATATACCGTAAATCTTCGTAGGTTTACGCGTTCACAGTGAATCAACTGATTCTGACACAGAGATAAGTGGTTTTTCATATCAGCCTTACACCAAAATGCAAAACTTTTTTCCTTGATAGAATCAGCTGATAAACGTTGACTGCGTAAACACTTCACTACTGTAAAGTATGGCTTATCAGCGCAAATCCACTGGCATTACATTGATTGCATCAACGGCTAAAGAGTTGAAGAATGTCAACATCAGAGCTAAAGTTGAGGTGTAAAATTGTTCAATGTTTTATGAAAATGTAGTTTGTAATTTTCTCTAGGAACTATCAGTTCTTTTTTTATAAGCTTATTTTTTTTCCACCATCTGAAAAAAAAACAGATTTTATTTCAAGTTAATAATTAAACGATAAGACAATACGTTTCTCAAACTTTTTCACTAATAAATTGTACATTTTTTGGCATTTTTGTGGTAAATCTCAGTATTTGCTTTACCTTTTTGTGTTTCTGTTGTCATTTCATTCCATCGTCACCATTGATAATAATGTTCTTATTTACGCCAATCTTCTTTTCTTTTCATGTTTAACCCTTTACCACCAGATATGTCACTAGCAACACCTATATAACTTATGCCCCTTGACATACCATAAATCTCTGACTGTTTCCGCAATCAACGTGAATCAGCTGATTCTGACGCAGAGAAAAGCGGCTTTTTATACCAGCTTTGCGCAGCCTTACGTTGGTGTTGCACATCAGTGCAAAGATGCTTTTGTCTGCTTTAGAATCTGCTAGAATTACGTTTATTGCATCAACAGTTTAAGAAGTCAAAAGAATGTCAACACTGTAGCTAAAGCTTTGATGGTAAAAGGTTAAACCTATGAATACATTTCTTTTCTGTTTTTACTCCATATCTGCAGAAACTACGGTGATCTTATCGAGTTACCCTACCTCAAAATGAAAGGGAACGACTTGAAAAGAGGAGTAATTAGCAAAAGCCAAATGAATACTGAGCGTAATTACTCACGAGCCCACGTCGGCTAAATTCTCTGATGAAAAAGTTAATGATGAGCTTCTTTGAAACGGTTATCCAGGCATAGATAGTGGAGAGTCTGTCATTTATTTTCCAAACCCTCTGGCAGTTTTTACACCCCACTGGATGAGATGAGAGTCCGCCACAGGGCAGGGACGTCCAACTTCTAAACCCTCCATGTTTTGGGAGAGAAAGAACATGCAAATACGCAGTTGTACAAAGCATGTGTGTTTCTCTGTGTGGGGAGAAGGAGGTTGTCTGCATGAATTATAGATGAAAAAATAGGGGGTGGGGGTGATAGCCAACTTAAAAGGGAGGAAGCAGAGACCTCAGAGGAGCAGTACTGTCTGATTTGCTGCCTGGACCCCCCCGGATTAAACCACAACACACCACCGACATGGACTGAACAAACCGCAGCAGTCTTAGCTGTCACGGTATTTATATAAATCAGACTTGGCGTGGGTTTTCGGCACATGTAGGCTTTCAAAAAGTTGGTCCGGTTTCACTAAAGCAGTTCCATAAAAACCCAAGTCACTCCTTCGTGTTTTGATAAACTGTGTTTTCATGACGAGAACAAAATCACAATTCTTCCTTTTAAGCTCACTGTGGGAGGTAAGGGTTCTGGCAGCATTTGGAAGACTATAAAGAACAGCTAATTAGCCAGGAAAACTTGTAAAATTTGAACAACTGTTACCAGCAAGAGTGAGTGGATCTGTTATAGGCTTCACTGAGTTATGTTCTTGCGTTAAACAAAAAGGAAAATGGTAGCACAACACCAAAAGTGAAAGGCGGTAGCAACCATCTTTAAAGTTTAGACACTGTATCTTCCACACTGTAAGGCGCACTGTCAATGAATGGTCTATTTATGAACTTATGTCATAAATCAGGTGCACCAAACTATCAGGCACATTAACAAGTCAAAAGAATCAAAGGTAAGACAGTAAGTCAGACTTTATTAACTGCGTTCACGGTAACTCCAGAACCTGCTTGTAACATGTTACACGTTAGCCGCAGTAGAAGTGTTTGGTATTCACAATACCTGTAATTCCCATTCGTGTTTGTAGCACGGTGAAAAAAAAGACTGCCACCACTAAAATAAACATTGTGACTACGCCAAGTCTTTACCTTGTTTGAAACACACAAAAAAAGAAACACATACCAGCACTTCTACATGTTAACATATTCACCATATCTGTAACTCCCAACCGTGTTTGCAACACGTAAACAAAACAGACCAATACCACTAAAAATAACATTACCATTACACTAAGTCTTAACCTTGTTTCAAACACGTAAACACCACATTCATCTGTAACTTTCAACCTGTAACTTCATCTGCAACTCAGAGTTTATTTTGTGGCATTTGTGGTTTTTCACAAAATTCTTGAATGCATTTGATGACTTGTACAGCTCCCAGCAAAACAGACAATTCTAAGAATATTTTTTTCTTTTCCCCTGTTGGATCGTTTAGTGGTGTTCTTGCAAAACACTAAGAACAAAAGTGGTTTGCTGTTTTCCTTGTTTTAGATGGAAAAAAAAGAGAAATCTGTGGATTAGATTAGCGTCTCTAGTGTGACCTCTTTCTTTTCCTCCTTCGTTTTTCCCTGTTTTGCCTTCTGTATGACCCAATTGGCCTTTATGTCTCCTGAGAGCGGCGCACGGGTCAAGCTGAACATCTGAGTTAGAGTTAAAAAGAAAAAAAAAAGGATCTCCAGTTATGCTCAACCTTTACAGGGACTCAAGAGAAATTAGTTGTTTGTTGAATGCAGTTGTCACAGTTCACGACCCCCTTCTGGGATTAGGAAGGAAGGTGATAAATTATAGGTTGCATCCTGGTAAGTTGCAGTTGCTAGAAAAAATAAATCAAATAGGATGTAGCTAAAATATATAATAAGGGACGGGCCTTCCTAGAGTTTAAAAAAATACAAACAATACAAAAGTTTTTTTGTTCTATTTAGAAAAAGATGAATGATTAGTTGTTGAGGTACGTTGAGGGCTGGGTCTGGAGATATCTTCAATCTTCAGCCCTTTTTTTTTTTATGAATATTACCCGGATTTTTTGCAAAGACAAAAAAAACGAATTAATTTCCAAAAAATTAAATCAGTTTTTAATAAAGGTTTAAGTACATATTTGTTCCTAAATAATAATTTTTGCATTCGTTATTTTATTGGTTGCTTTTGGCACATTTTTAATGATTCAAACAAATGAAACCACTCCATTTTTTCTTAATGGTGTTTCATTTTACTCTATCTAGAATTTTAGAAAGATTTTATGTTGTTGGAAGAGAAGCATTCATATTTACTTTACTCTTTAACAAATAATGCAGTCAGTTGCAGATGACACCACTAGGGTCATCCCTATGGCTCTCTATTGTGTTCAAAATGTTTTTGCTTAACATGTTTTGGTCATTTTTATCGCAGCTTTCTAAAAGTAAAAAAAAAAAAAAAAAGTTGGCTAAGTTTTGAAACCATATGGTACGCAGTTTACATGGCATTTACCCTGGAAAGTTTTAATCATAGTTTACAGACTGAAAACCATCATAGCATGTGGTACAGCAACTTGTTATTGCTGCTAATACCAAATCTAGTACCTCTTGTAGCATGAACATATACCAATAACTGTTTTTGCATAAATGCTAATATCAACACTCCATTCCATATTAAATTGTATGATATGTAGAACCCCCTTGTTTTCGCTAATAAAGACCATCAGAAGAAGCAGGGAAGTGCTTGCCACATTACCCTGACAGTTTCCTTTTTCCTCCATCAGTTGACAGAATTTGAAATTTAAGCTTCCTCTTTGTAACTCACTGTTAGATTATCTGGACAGTAACACAGAGCTACGCACAAAGAATAATCAACACTTCAATGACATTCTTTGGACTACCGTAATTCTTCAACCATTCACCGATTATCGTTATTCCGGCGAATTCCGAAGCAGAGAAAGCAGCCTTGCGCTGATATGCAACACTGTTCAGAAGTGAAGTTCTTACTAAATCAAGGTAAATTAGCTGGTTCTGTCCCAGAGGAAAGCCACTGTTATGCAAACCTTTACCTTAGCAATCTGTGATATGAAAAGCATCTTTTGTAAAGGATCCAATGTTTAGGGGTTAAAGACTAGCTGGGTTCACAGATGTTTTTCTTTCTTCTTTTCTTTTTCAAAGTTGTATCCAGAAAAGATAGTGCCACTTCCTGATGTCTTTTCCCACTGGCAGTGAATTCATACATCTTATGATCAGAAACATGTTAACGGGGAACACTTGTCGCTGGGTAATGGGGCATGTAGGTTGGAGCTGATCTCTTTTTCTTGACTTATTCATAAAATGTTGGCAGCAAACCTGTATGTCAGATCATTAGGTACAAAGCAACCTCAGCTGCAATTAAAATTGGTTTTGATAATAGAATTTAACATTTGTGGGGTACTTTTCAGATCTGGTTGCTTTTGGGGTGTACCATCTACGCCTATTGCTGCTACAACAAGGTGCTAAAAGGTCATCTCAAATAGAAAAAAGTGAAAAAGTATTTGACTGTAGTGACCAAATTTAATCTCAGACAGTCGTCACAGGATCTTTTGGCCAGATCGTCCATCCCAAGTAGCATCTGAGGTTTATTCATCTGTCGCACATTTGATGTTCTTGGACCAAGCTGAGTTTTTGCCTCACCCCATCACTCTCTTTGTCTGGATCTTTTTTCCTGCTGAGCTTTTCCTCTCAGGCTGCTTTCTTTCTATTCATAGTGTCATTTAGCTTTGGAAAATCTTTTTTTTCTGTCTTGTCTGTTCAGCTTTCATTAAATAAACCATTTGGTTTTTGACAAGTTTTGTTTTTGTCAGCATTTTTACAGACAACAATTTGCCTTTAGGCAACAAAGCCAACTTAATTCCGGACATTTCTTATGAAGTGACATTTCCCTAAAAACCACATTAAATTTTAATTTATAGAAAGGCTAAGTTGCAATCTGAATTTGCTGGATCTTCAAATATTTGAATCTGTATAAATTTTTTCATTTCAAACAGTAACTTTTTTAATAATAGATTTGCTAAAACAACAAATACATTATTTCCATTTCGATGCAATTGTTTTATTTAAATAAATGTCAACATTACTTAAATTATACTTCAAATGACCCTCATCCACATAGAAGGCGGGAATTTAACATAAAAGGGCTCCATTCGATCGGTCAATGGCCAATTTTTGAATGCTGGTTTTAGCCCCCCAAAAAACCCCCATGACAGTCTGTTCACATTTATTTTATGTACTAACAGGATGTTCCACATCACTTTTTATGCTCCCAAAGCTACGTAAAAGAGCAAATCTGCCTTTCTTCAAGGCTGGCTAAAGACTTAACCCATTACCCCTCTGGCTCAGCCCCAAGCAGACCAGTCAACCAATCCAAGAATCTCTCAAACTGCACTCTAGAGGATGCTTGTAATCACTTACTTACAAAAAATAATCACTTTGATTTCTCCCTGGATTATCCTATTTGGAAGCCATTCCTACAGTTGCCTTGAAAAACCATGTCTGTTTCTTCTCTCTTGAGTGTCTGTCTTCATTCATGAGCCGAAATCCTGACAACACTGGGACTTGGAACATGTAGATAGATGTGGATGGATTGGATTTTGTGTGGATTTTTGCCGCTGGTGGTGTCCAGGTGACAGAGTTAGGCTAGTGTGTGAATGTATGCCTCAACCAGGGTGAGATCTTGTAAAAATAATGGGTTTTTTTCTGAATTTCTGTTGCAGTTCACACAAAGAAACATGATTTTTAGGCATTTTAACTTTTTTTCCCCTCCTCTTTTCTCCTTTTCTTATTTGCGTCTTTGAGAAGACTCTTCACCGTGGAAACTGTTGGGTTCAATAATCAGTGAAGGCAGCTCTTCATCTCAGGTAAGAAACAGAAGGGAACCTCAAATGGATGACTCAAACGGTTGAATGCATCTGATCTTTACAAATATAACCCAACTGCATTAAAACATCATCTCTTTACCAATTCAAATAATTTTTTAGTTTCAGTCATTTTCATGGGGACAAAGGAATAAAAGCCCCCAGACTGCTTTGAAAACATTTGGTGGCTCTCATGCAATGTGTCCAACTGTGACCTTTAACACTGCTGACTATTCCACAGTCTACTGACAGCGGTGTTCCAATAAATGTCAAAGTGATTGGGAATGACAGCAACTTAGCCATGAAGTGTTGGGTCACGTGAGCTGAAAGAGTGGGGTCAGCAATGCTGAAATGCACACTGCACTAACTTTCTCCAGAGTCACTACTGACCTCGAAACTTCTTTCAGACTAGCTTAAGAACTGTAGTGAGCTCAGTGGAAAAAGGTTTTCATGGCTGAACAGTTGCATCTGTCCTCATCCTCAAGTGTAATGCAAGTCATCGGATGCAGTGGTGTAAAGCACGCAGCTGCAGCTCTCTAGAGCAGTGAAGGCGCTTTCTCTGGAGTGATGAATCACACTTTTTCATCTAATGTCTTCGTCACATGCACCAGTATAGGAGGTTGATCTGGACGAGTCCTGTAGGTTTTTGGGTTGTCTGGGCCTGTGTAGGGTCAAAGACAGGAGCGGTGTCTTGCAATTCCCTTTAGACTTCTGCGGCCACCTCAAGGTATGTATTAAAAATGAACTGTACGGTTGTCTTGTGTGTACGAAGCGTATTGTGGAAAATTTGTAAGGCTAATGAAAGTTGTTCACACTTATCACTTATGGGTGATGCTGTCGTACAGTGCCCTTATGCTACACTCTAGTCGTTTGTAATGTGCTTGTACTGGCCCCTTACTGACCTTGTGCACATGGCACAAGCATGAGGAGTGCAGGTGATATATAATCACCTAGAGCATGCCCACAAAAACATCCTAAATTCCAACAGTGGGGATGCAAAAAGGTGCGCACAAATGGGCGTGCAGCGAGCACGCAGTTATCACTTGAATAGCACTAATAGGGGTTTAGGAGGTTTGAAAATCTGTAGGACCCACCTGCGTGTCACCTACTTTCACCCTTATTTATGCTAAGTGTTTGCTACGACCTGTCACCTACAACATGCCCGTAGAAAAAAATTAATCATATTGATCAATATCCATATGAACTCTAGAGATTATGAAGTCTATATGTGAATAAATCAAACGAGACAATTTTTTGTCAGTATACTGTACACACTGTTTAAAGAACATGCAACATGAGGTGTCATCTGTTGCCATCTAACCAGATGAGTATGACAGATGACACATCACTTGTGTGCCTTACCATAGATTTCAGGAATTATACAGGCCAAATGACCTCAACTTTGGGGGTGGCCGGTAACACCTGAACGCAATTAGGCTAGCCTAGTGTGAACACACCCTAGAAGATGGAGTCATTTTCAGAAAACATCCGTACGCTACGGGTGAAAAAATGAAACCATCTAGCCAAAAACTATACATTTTTTAAACATTTATAACTGAATGTGAGACTTAAATTACAAGCAGTCAGCCAGATGTTTCTTTAGCCTAAGGCTACTTTCCTTCCACACATTACAACAATATACAGAATGACCTCCTTCCCTGTCAGTCCATGCTGACTGTACACTGCACAAGAGCTCTGGCTGGTACATTTGATTTTGCTTGACTGCAGCTTTTCACCCTAATTATATTCCTTTCATCCAGTGACAGCTAACAACCAAACATACAAGTACCATACTCCTAATTTCTGTCATTACCAATTCATGCATTTTTCCTCATGACTCATGAGGCCCCCACGCAGTGTGACCTAAGTAGCTGCACTAATCCAGATGATTTTCTTGGGTGTATAACCAAGGAACTGTGCTTGGCAACAGGTTAAAGACATACAAGGATTTGACGATCACGTTGATTTGACGCAATGTTTGTATAACTCACAAAAAACTTTTTTTTTTTCCTTCATTTGAGACTTTGGAGCTCCATTTTAGTAAATTGTGCTTTGTAGTTGAGTGGGTGTAAAGGTATTATCATGCATGAAGGCCACTTGAAAATCCAATAAAGCTGAAGATGGATGGGCATGTACCCTCGATGAAGAGCTGTGTGTTGGCTAAAATGACACAGTGGCAATGTTGGCCAGCTGTTGAATGTGCAAATAATGATACACTGGTTGTATATACAAAGCTTTTTCTAGCACATAAACATGGACATTCACATTATTATGACAGATTTGCAAACGTAGAGGGCCCCTGATTAACTGCAGCTGCCTGAATCCACCATTGATACATGAATGAGTTTTTTTCTTACTGCCTTTGAACAAAAATGACAAAACTAAAAGATCTGGCAAGTTTTTGAATAAAAATGGATACTACTTTTGCAAATTTCCTTGATTTCTTGAGACACTCTAGTATAGTAGTAATCTTTGGAAAACATCGAATGTTGCAGAATATTTCTTCCTCTAAAATATTTGTGTTAACAGTTACATATGTGACTTGTGGCATTACAGACCAAACTAGGGATAAAATGAACCAACTTCAAACATTTTTTTGCATTTTGAACACAAAAAAGTTGAACAACTCTAATGTGTAAATGCAAATTTTGCTTAAAAAGTAAACTTTTTTTTATAGTGGCTTGTTTCCAATTCAATTCAATTTTATTGATACATCCCAATATCACAGCTATAGCCGTCTCATAGGACTTACATCGATATTATGCAAGAACAAAAAGTCAAACATGAAAATGTAAACAATAGCTGGTTGTTAAACAGACTAAGATAAACAAAAATCTCTGCCCTTAGACGCTCCTTCTCGGTGAGGAAAAACTTTCTTCCACTGAGCGGTCTGGTCCGGTATTTTGAGTGTTTCCATTATAAAATGAACCCATTAAATCGTACTAAAAGTTTTCTCATCTTTTCTGCAATCTTTGCTCAAACAACATTAAATTTTATGTATATACGAAGTATGAACAAAAAAAATTAGCTGTTGGATCTCCATTCACCTGAACTGCCTGAAACCATTCTAAACCATACCCTACCGCTCAGTGGAAACAAGGCAATAGTGTGGTTCTATGGCAATAGACTTGACTCCACCTCCTGAAATGTCCTGATGTTTTCCTGTGATTTTTGACCAAAACATCTTCAGAATCTTCATCAGTTACCTAATGACTGATGTCAACTTGCAGATATTTGTCTGACTTTTCCACAAGGACATGCCTTGAATATCAGTGATACTAATTCCCTGTATAGATATAGCTCTAAAGTGATTACCATAGCCCAACCAAAGCCATTCCTGGAGTATCGATGGCTTTAAAAGGATCTGCTTCCATTTGTGTCAACGCAGTTAGCCAAAACTCCCCGAGGGGCCACTGCAGGACCTGGTGACCTATTTCTGGATCCATAGCAAGGTTAAAGTCCATCTAATATCCTCATCTGGCTACTCTCCATTGTTGTTTCCATGGGAACACTAACATCTCCATGGGTTTTCTGGCAAGGGAAAAGATCCATGAGATGGGGCTGGATGAAAAAAATAATGACATTTAAACAGATTTGGAGTTTCATTTAAAGTGATTTTGTGTTATCATGAAAACACAATTTTATCAACAGGAGAAAAGCATTCATGGAATCAAGAAGTCTGGTTGATACACACATGGACAGATCTGGATTGTGGATGTGGATTTGGAGGCTGGAACATCATTGTACATATTTTGCTTGAAGGCTGTGGCAACATTTCTCAAGAAAACCCTTAAAGAATCCCAAGGGTTTCGCAGGAAAATTCAAATGATTGACTGCATAAAAGAATTGGATGAAGTGAATCCTCCTCTCTCAGTACCCAATAAAGGCATGGGCTGCCAACTGGCCTCCACGTCAAACGTTTAAAGTGATTTATTGTCAGATTCCCCCAAGCCTGCTTTAAAATGGTAGAGGTGTGGATTCCAATAAGCTCACTCCTGATTGGCGGGAGTGGTTGCCGTACACACAATGACTCAGACCGATTTGGACCAATCCCTGTTTTCTAAGATCGCTTGGCTCCAGCATGGCCATGTCCAAATGGCGACTGAATTGTCTTTATGAATAAATACATAAATTGCCTCCCTTCACCTTATGTTCCCTGACTAGAAAGACGCTTTGTATCATTCTTGGGCTACACGCTTCATTTACACTTCGCTGCCACTGCTCATTATACTTTAATTCCATGGCATGCCTTTGAGTCAGCAACACTTAATGTGTTTGTCTGACGCTGCTGCTGCTTTGGGTTGATTACAAGTCTATGGTGTGTGACTGCTAACACACTGACAGTGACACTACTGCCCCAAAATGATCTACATTTTAAACATTTGACCTTTAAAAGTGTAAAAATCTGTCAGTTTTAACCCTCAACTGCTTGCAGCTATTTAGTCTAGATGATAAAAAATTCATTTGAAAACAATTAGCCACTGATTTATGTTTTTAATATTCATAAAAAAATGTTTGACCAGGGCGAATTTTTATTATCCAAATTGAACAAGTTGTTCTATCAGGTAGCAGCTGTAGTTGGGGTTTAGCAGCATAAAATCCCATTATGTTAGAGAGAAAAAGCCAGACGGGACAGATAATCTGAGGAAGAAAACAAATAAGAGTGGACAGCCCAAGCTTGAAATAACTTTGAAAGATTTTGTTTTCCCCGAATGCAGAACACCAGTGTCAACTACTTTTGAAGCAAAAGCACTCAATAGGTAAATTTAACAAAAACGTCTCCTTTTCTGACTGATTTTCTTTTTTTTAAATCTATCAGCCTCCTGACTAAAAACATTGGAGAAGTTTTTTTGGACTTTTTTGTTTAATTAAATTCTCCTATAAAATAGAATTCTTAGCAAGCAATGGAAAAAGAATCAACAAATAAACTGCGCTTTAAGTTTAAAATTGTCTAATTTACTTTACTGTTCATTTTGGACCAGAATTCTACAGTTTTCCCACCATCCATACTGATCGAGTCACAAGGCCTACATTGGATTTAGATGCATGGTATCATATCCAAGTACCCCACAAATTTTATGTTTTTACTTGCCTAAACTAAATCCTATACACAATATCTGATGCAAGGTGTTGAGTTTCTCTAGTAGTTCGCTACATTTCTTTCAACAAATATAATATTGTAAACCAGTTGTTTAGGTAACCTAGCAGAATTCTAGTTTTTGAATTTCTTAAATCCTTGAACTTCTGGAGATGTCACCAGTGACACCTAAATAACACACACTGTATGGCCCGTGGTAACTCTTTGTCCATTTACGTGATCAAGGTGTATTTGCTGATTCACGCTGATTGTGTAAGCACTTCACTCCTGTAAAGTGTTGCAAATCAGCTCAAGGCTGCTTGTCTCCGCTTCAGAGTCCGCTGGAATTACGTTAAGACAGTTCAAGAGTTACAGTAGTTGAAAGAATGTCAACACTGGAGCTAAGCATCTGTGTTAAAGGGTAAAGGGAAACAGAACCAAGTTGTGCTAAATTAGAATCCATTTGGGTAGCATCTTATGATCCGCTTCATTGGTAAAGTGCATGAGTTCAGTGTACTTTGGTAATGACATAAAAATGACTGACATTTAATGTGATTTCTTAAATTTTGTTTACTTATCCCATCCAAATTAAATGATGTTTTTATTAAGCAAATTCATCAATGCACCCTAAATTATGATTTCACTAGAAGACAGTACAGTGGCCAGTCTCTACATCGTGGTTCGCCATTGGCGGTGAAGTTGGCTCTACAGTGGAAGGAAGTTTTTAAATTCACAAATGTACGTTTAAAAACAAACATGACTTTTTAAAAGTTGGGTAGAAAAAACTTTGAAACTTTTAAAAATTTGCACAGATTTTTAGTTGGGTTGTCTAAAAATCAGCACAGGTGGAAATCATTCATCATACTGTACATTAGTCCAATGTTTTTCAATGCCCAGACACGCTATTTAAGGATTACGGCAGGTTGGCCCACAGAAATGCTGCCAAGCAGTCTCCTTCCCAAATTAATGGTGACATTCCAATGAGAGCACCGCTGCACATTGGCAACATGGGTGACCCAGATCCGGGTGGGGTCGGTGAGGCGCAGACAAGGTGGGGGTGGGGGGAAGTAAGGATTATAGCCAGGGTGGGGCAAAGCTGGCAGAAAAAGAAAGGGGGTTGTTGGATAGAGCTGTGAAAGTACGAGACGAGCGTTGATGCGATGAAAGGCAAAAAAATAATAATTAATTCGAGACAAAGAGGAGCAACAGAAGAACCCCACGAGGCTCCGACCTGTCGACACACCCTCTTTTTTCTATTTAAAAACCACACTGGCATGTTCAATCTAAAACATCAACTTAGGATATGATGTGATCTGACATTCCTTTTTTTTAACTCCTTCTGTTGACTTAGCCCCTTCAAGACTAGGGACAATGTGATGGTTCACATGCTGAGCAGGAGGGGTCTAATTACTGGGTCTCATTCATGCTTTTGTGGAATGATAAACTAATCCCAATTTAATGGTTAAGGGTTGTGCAGAATAGCTTAAAGTGATAGCATCATGTCTTGGCATGTTGAGTATTACCACAACAAGAAGATTTGTTGTGGAGCTAGTACTGATTATGCAAAGGTTGTTTGCGTGTTTTTCATGCTTGAGAATTTAAGTCTTGCCAAACAAAACAAAAGAAATCTTGGGTGCTTTCCTTCCAAAGGACAATGTGCCTTGTAAAATCAGCCCGTGTTTAGCATGTTCTCACTTTAAACAGCTCAAAGAGAAAGGGAGACGGAAGTGACAGTTCACATTAGCCACATGGTGACAAGACAAGCCTGGAGAGCAGATCGGAGACTTGCCAAACCCAAACAAGAAGACAAACTGTCTGGCATAAATTCATCATCACAAAGTTAGAGAAGTTTTAGAAAATATTCACAATTTGGAGATCAATAAAGTGTTTTCTTCCATTATTTTTAGGGCTGGGTTGATAAATTCCTTCAATCTGAATTGAACCAAGCTTAAAAGATCAATTATCGATCCATAAATAGAGATCGATCTTTCCTTGCCTTCCTTTTCCGGTGACTCAACTCATAATAGCAGTAAAGCCAAAATCCGCTAACGTAAAATAGAATTTCCCATAGAACAGCTAATGCTAACGCTCAGTCGACTAAATGAGCAGCTTTATACACTCATAGGCATGAATTTTTCAAACTCTTAAGAAAAATGTTTTTAAACGTAACTTTTTGTGGTCTTTTTTGCTCAAATCTTCTGGAATAAAGAGTAATACTATAGCTCGAGCTCCATGCAGTGGCCAAACTGAAATGCCCTTCAGGAGAGGCAGAACAATGTTTACAATGTTAATGATCTGCACATTTCTCTTGGAGCTTCTCCGTTTGAGAAATCATCTAACATTGTATGGTGTCAACAATCTCATTGGTTTATTATTTCACTAATACATTTCACAGTATGTGAATTGTATCAGATTAATATGAATATCTTCAAAACATATATAGATTGTTATTGTACATCTATACATACTGTATATGTCTGGATGTGTAAACCGTGTATCTTCAAAATTGAATTGAAGTGCACTGAAACAAGTAGATCAAAAGAATAGGAAAAAAAATCTGGAATCGAATCAAATTGATTCTGAAAATTATTGGTGATACCCAGCCCTTCAAATTTAGAGGTCAATTAGGTATTTTCTGTCATTATTAAAAAAAAATCATGTAAAATATTAAATAGTTTAAATTTTCAAGGTTTTTGAACAAGAAATGTTTACGGATTCACTTCAAACAACAGCCTGAGGCCATCTGGCTAATGCAAATTTCAAGTTGAAACTAGCCAATATTTTGCTTACTTGTCTTAAACTTGAGATTTTACCTCCTGCATTTCCCACACTAGATGCACTTAAAATGCTTTTTTTTTTCTTCAAAAAACAACAGTGCACCCTATAACCCTGAGCGGCTTTAATTCATGTTGTACCGTTTCGGACAATATTGGGTGTTATTGTGAATGCACTAGCATGGTCAGTATGTAGCGTTGTTGTAGCATTGTGTTTTGCTCCGTGTTTCTAACAAGGTTGGGAGTTTGGGTAGTCAGAGTAACGTTTGTTTTAGCGGTATCAGTCTGTTCTTTACCTGTTGCAAACAAGGTTAGGAGTTACAGGTATTATGAAAACATTATAGTGGCTAACGCGTCTAACATAGCTAACGTTTAGCGTGTTAAAAACAAATTATAACACGCCTTACAGTTTGGTGCAGCTTATGTATAACATAAATTCAAATATAAACCATTCCATGACCATGCCTGTTGCACCATGTAGTGCAGGTGCTAAGGAGGGATTGTGATCTAAGTTCTCAAGCAAAAAAAATGTGTGTTCCCTCACACCACAGAGAAACATATTTCCAAACTTTAGTAGCTTACGAATTCTAAAGCCACCAAATAGTTTACACTTGAATGTAAAGTA
Organism: Adrianichthys oophorus; assembly: GCA_036245035.1. Classification (NCBI taxonomy): domain Eukaryota; kingdom Metazoa; phylum Chordata; class Actinopteri; order Beloniformes; family Adrianichthyidae; genus Adrianichthys; species Adrianichthys oophorus. The sequence continues at coordinate 2,488,764 of BSAI01000123.1, read as the reverse complement.
CAAAAAATACAAATGTTAACATTTACAACTAGTGATCAGTTTTTCTTTGTTTTAAAATGAAGTGTCAAGTTTTAGGTCCAGTTACTGAAGATGGTAAATGTAAACCTGCTAAGTTTGAAATAAGTCCAAAATGATACAGTTCAGGGGTACTTAGTAACATGTCAGCAAGTAAACATTAGTTAAAGATTTGTCCTGAATTTGTTCTGGCACTACACAAAATATTTTTTATTGTATAATAAGAAGTGCTCAAAGGTTATTCACTTTTGGAAATTAATCTTTTGCATTTTCTCTACCCTAATTGTAAATGTATTTCGAAACCTGTCAGCATTTTCCCAGTAGGGTAGTAGGCTGTTTAGGTTTCTAAAGTCTTATTTGCCCAAAATATTTTTCAGTGCTGACCAGAATGAATTCAAATTAATTAAAAAAAATAAAAAAAAAGCATAACAAGAATGTGTTCATAGGTTAGATACAAATAAAATAAACTGAATAATCATGAAATGTGTTAAAGTACTTTCATCCATCTATCTCTCAGCTTTGTTCATTTTTATTTCACAAACAAGCTTTTCAAAACTTACATTTTAACCACATTGTTAAATGATTTAGGAATTGAAATGAAAAATTGAATTAAGATTTAAGAAAGTAAAGGTAAAAGGTAAAATTCTGATAGTATTTAGGATACTTCTTCTGGTTCAAGTTTTTAGATTGTGTTTTTGAAAATAATTACATTTATAGGGCCTGATTAGAAAACACTAAGAAAAACGTGAAGTGCCAGACCCTGAAAGAACTTCATGCAATGTTTTTTCTCTAAATTATCGCAAGAAAAGATATCTTTTTAATGCAAGCAGGAGTGAAATTTAGGGACAACTCTTGGAATCTGACACGATATTGCCAGAACAGCAGCTGAAAGCAGGTTAGTGTCTTTCCAAAAACGCCATTCGCTCTGTCAGTACACCACTTTCCCTCCTCTTTTCTTTCTTGCCAACAGCTTGCCTGTGACTGAGCCCCCCCGGCTCAGACTCTCTGTCCTTTTTTAATTCCTTACATCCTCGCACTGCAGCAGATCTCGACAGTGATGCAGCGGAGTTGGTATCCTATCAGCTCTGCAGGCAAGAGAGGAATAAGTAAAGAGATCGGCAGTACCTGAACATTTAAGGATGCATTTACTTTTTAGCTGAGAGTGCCAATTTTAAAATGGTACTCGATGATGGTGCTGTTAAGCTAAAGCCTTAGTCGCAACTGCCCTTACGAGTGGATATGGATTGTCTGCGGGTGAAAATTGGGCAAACTTGTATGGGGCACGGTGGTGTCCTGCATGAAACAGCAAGGTCGTAGACCGCTTGGTGATCCCATAGAAAAGAATCTTCATGTCAGTTTTTTCTACAGGCATGCTGCGGGGGACAGGTCTTAGGGAACACTTTAACAACACGTAAGGGTAAGTAAGGGGAATGTAGGTGAGAGGCAGGGACATACTGATTCTGAATCCTGTGCGCTCCTTAGGTGCAGCCTGACTGTAAGAGTTCATGAAGTTAGGCAACCAGAGTGTAGTTCATGTCATCCTATGGGCACTTAAATTTCAACTACACATCCCAAGTGTGCGGCATTTGCCCACAGTCAGTAAGGAACCAGTATGCGCACCTTACCATCGACTAGAGTGTGGCGTAGGGGCACCGTACGACATAAGGGTGAGCAACTTACATTAGCATTAGAAATACTCGTTGATACACTCACCACATGCACAACAATTGTACAATCCATTTTCATGACATCTCTTGAGGTGGCCATATAAACCTCAAGGGAAGACACACCTGCTATCCCCTTAAGATTTGGTCATTTGTCTACGACCCTCCTTTGGTCCGGACAACCCAAAAACTTGTACAGATCAACCCCCGTATGGTGGCATGTATTGAAGGCCTAAGGTAGAGGATACTACAAGCTAATATTGTTAAAACAGCAATTTTCTTCTCAACAAAATCTCAAGTTTAGTTAGTAACTTAAATGACGTGAGGTTGTATGAGCTCTTATATTACTAATGATCAAATTCTGTTGCCTTACATTACCACATGGATAGATAGATAAATTTTAGTGGTCATCCATACGTTTTTGGACAAATTTCATGACAAATAAGTAACAACCTTTTCCATTTTAAGTTTTTGTAAGAAAACCATCTCACTGGGTCATTTTTGACCCATTCATGAATCCAAAGATTTATGTAAACGTGGACCAATTCCTTCTGCTGGACCCTATTTGGACCTAATTCAGTTGCCACAGTAACAGCTCTGATGCTTCAGGGGATAAGAAGGGCGTTGTTCCCTCTAAATTGCCAACAAGCTTCTTTACTACAGGGTGTCCTTTCTTTTGGGTCCAATTTTATTGACAGAAGCTTTTCACCAATAGAAGACAGCTTGTTGATTTTGGACCGTGCAGTAGCTCAGTGTCGGTTCTGACCTGTTCATCACAGATACCTTCAGTTTTTCATGTCAGCATAGAGATGCTGAAACAAAGACAGGAGCCGTTGAAGTGAATTGTGCAGCACCTGACTCCCTCTGGTGGCCAATGTTCAAACTGCACCACTTAAGACATCCTCACTTTTATGATTCTACATTTAATGCATCTCCACTTTCTCACTATCCCTCAGATCTGACAGCAGACCGGTACCCCTATCCAATTTTTTTCCCCGGAGGCAGACATGGCAGACGGCAGGCAGCCAGACGAGCGCTGGACCTCCAACAGCCAGGAGAACGGCGAAAATGGCTATTCTTCCTACAGTTACCAGGAGAATGGGTACCACGGCGGGGCGGCTGCTGGGACAACAGGTCAGCGGATTTGCAAAGCCAAGACTTAGCATAGCAGTTGATGTGGTTCAGATGATGACCCCCAAACTAAAGAAAAAGACAAAGAACGAAGAATGAAAAGTTTACACAGTTAACTATTAAAACGCAATCAAGCCCTAAATTTAGATTTTACATGACATACATGAACAATTTTTGTTGGAATTATAGTTTCTCAAATTTCTTACAAGGTTTGGTCAAAGCTGAACACACTGCTCCACCTGCTGGCAGAATTCCGGGGTTTTTCCTTTCCTTTCTTCCCTTCCATTTCTCGTCTTCCCGGTGTGTCTGCCTCTATCTTTCTCTCTCTCCTTTCGCAGCGGATGACTCAGCCAATTTGCCTCCCTCCCCTCCCCCCTCACCGTCCGCTGAACAGACCGGGCCCGTGGCACAAGGTACATACACTTTCAAACCCCCATCCTGACCATCCAGGGATGCGAATGCCGCCAAGTATGGCACAGTTGCCTCAGAAAATGAGCAGATATTGAAATAAGGGTTCTCGATCCTCCTTCTCCTGGTCCTCCTGTGGTCGTTAGTGTCTTTGCATGCTAGATGGTCACTTGCCACACTGCTGTGGCACCCTCACTTGTTTCATTTTTATTTAACCGACTTGTCACTCCATGCTTTCTCTTTCCTGCTCCTTATTTTGTTATTCATTTGCTCATCCACTTAATGATTTTCTCTGTTTACTTCTTTCAACTCCATTCTAACAAAGAACTTTGCTGTTTTACGTTGATAAATTTTGCATTTGGATTGCAATCACAAAAACTTAACATAACCATTTTTGTTTAAGGAATTGGAGCAAGAATTGACTTTAATACACCATGTCAGACCAGGCCCGGAGACCTTTTATTGGTTCATAAATGTAGTCTTGGATCGACTGCAGTGCTGCCACTACTGCAACATTGTTTATATTTTGGGTTTTGCTCATTGTTTGTATATGAGAACTGGACTGAGTGACCCTTTCCCCCTCCCTCTCCGAACAGGAAATATCTGCTTGCTTTAAGAAGCCAAAATCCCATGGACTTCTATTTATTATAATATAATTATTTATCAAAATAACCATTCTTGCTCTGCTGCCTTTTTTTTTTTTTTTTTACGTTCTTGATAATCCAATTTTTTGTCATATTTTTCCTGTCGTGCAAGTTATTCAAGTTGTAAACTGGCCAATCAGAAGCCTTGATAAAAGCGCGTGGTCTCACACCAAATGTTCCAAACATTTGATTGACAAATTCTCCCAAGCATTTGTTCAAGTGGTAGGGGTGTGGACTTCCTTTTTTTAAAAAAGACTAAACTACAGAGTATTATACTGTAAATATGTAATACTGTTCAAATTGTAATTTTAAAAAGACAATTTTGAAAAATAATAATGGAGAAAAGTTGTCTTCAATTTAAAATAGTTATTTTTTTTGCAATCGCTGAAAAAAAGGAAAATATTAATAATTTGTTTTAGATTTTTGAAAAAAAAATGACATCAGGTTTGGGTTTGGGTTTTGAACTTTTAGCTCTTTTTAATATTTTACTTCTTAAATATGAACTGTACATCAAACAAGACTTGGATAAGTTCTTTTTTTTAAGTTAAGCTATTATTTCAACAACTGTTTTACAAGTTGTCTACAATTGTTGCCAAATGTACATCTTTATCTAAGACAAATTCATATTTTAAAAAATCCCTCTAAATGTTTATGCATGCAGGCTTTTGTCAAAAATTCATCTCCATCATCCTGGAAGTGTCTTATAAACCCATCTCCATTGTCTTATTTATTTGTCACCCCTTCCTGTCTGAAAGAGGATAAAGTAGAGATTGTCAGTCAACCGCATGATGAAAAGGCTGGCACTAACCAGGAGGAAGTGGAAAGTGAGCAGCCAGGAAACATTTATCTAGAAGAAAAAGAGATTATTTATCAGAGGCCCAGGATATGGGCTTCAAACAAGCCCATATACCTGACGCCTTCAATGAAGAAAGTCATGTACACAACCTGTTACATCAGGTGTGTGTGGCTACAACACACTGTTGTAAAGTCAGGGTTTCTGCATTATAAAGACCCACACCAATGAAAATCTTGTTTTTTGTGTTTTTAACATGTCCTTGTGGCATTTTTCTGATGATCCAAGACACGTATACAGAGAAAATTCAGCTCAAAATTCAATTTCTGAGAACTTCTTTATTCAAATCGTAAATCAGGAGCAGAATTTCTAAAAATGCTGTTTGAAACAGCGTATGTGTGACGTAGAAAATATTCTACGTGGGCCACAATCTCCCTACTCGGCTCTATTTGGATGCATCCACTTGTAGACGACTAATTTCAGGTACATATTAATTTTTCTCATCTGAGCTGGCATCTGGCTCAAAACTGCAGTATTGCTCACTGTAGAGCGTAAACAGAGAGCGCTCAGTAATGGGGAGGGGAAGGGTGGCGGGGTTGCTACGTACCAATGCTCCCACCCACAACGCAGAGGTGAATTTCTAAAAAACTACTGCTGCTCTGCAGAAAATATATCTTAGAAAACAACACAGGTTTCTTGAGTTAGTCTAAAATGAGCATAATTTTGATTAATCAACCACTAGGAATGCTTTAAAAATAGCTCAAAAGATGATTGGAGTGGGTCTTTAAATGTTTGAGTGAGTGTGCATTTTCTGTTATGCATGGCTCTCTTTTGCTCTGTGACGGGTTCTCTTGATATGTGTATCATAATGCAGCTCAAGGTTTGCTGCCAACCTTCCTGCTTCACCGTTTCTCTTAATTCTTTCAGCATATGCTTTGATTCTTGTGCCAGATATTGTGCCAAAAAACAAGAAAAATCACTGTTGTAGCATTTCAAGTTTGTGCTGTTCATGCAAACAATGTCATCCATTTCCTTTTATTTTGTGCACCCGATCAACACCTTTACCGTTGATCATGTTCGCACATTATTGTTGCCAGCTACATTGCAAATTCTTACTGTTTAAACTGTTTTAAGTGTATAAAAGCCTTTTTTGTGGGTTTTGCTCAACAACCACCTGTTTGGGTGTTTTAAGTCTTTTGTGTTTAGTTTGCTGCTTTGAAATCATTCTCAGCTCAAAGGATTACAATGTTTTCCTATTGTTTTTTATATTAGGGTTTGGAAATTTTATGTTTTGTAGCTATTCATTTTCACTGTATTTAAAATTTGTTCACAATCGTTTATATGCCAGTAAATATTTGGTAGAAAAATGTAAATAAAAAAAAATCATCAAATAAAAGTTTGACTAAATCATACATAAATTATAATACGTGTGTTTTACAATAGGAATACAGAATATTGGTTTCTTGTCATTGATATTCATTCAACATCATGCAACTCATTTCTTCATTCCAGTTCTGCACGGCCATCTTAGATGCTGTTACTGCTCTCACCCCTGAGCTGTGTCTTTGGCTTGATGGAGTGCTACTGTATCTATGTGCAGGCCTCGGCTTGACTGTGTGGGCTAGCTTTTGTGGATGTTGCTAGCAAGGCTTTTAGCTGACATGACTCGGCATGCAAGATTGTAAAGTATCCTTCAAACTCGCAGCCCAGCCAGAGGAGAATACCAGCAATGCACCACATGAATCTGCAATAACAGAAGAGGAACATCATGCGAAAGAAGCAGAAAAATCTGCCTCGAATAAACCACCTCTTCCCTTGGTTAAAGAGAAAGGTCACTGTCACGTTTCTTCAAGTGAACAGCATCAAGAACCAAGAGATAAACCATTGGAAGAGGACACTGAAAGTCACTTAGAGTCTAAAGAGAAAAAAACTGATGAATCGGTACCAACAGAAAACGTGTCTAATCCAGCTGTGGCAGACAAAATGGAAACTACCAAACAAAACCAAGCAGGAGACCCTAAAGTTGAAATCAAGGAACCAACAAGAACAGCTGTTTTGCCAATGAAAGTTAATCAAAACAGCGAGGATGACCTGCTTGAAGAAAAAGACAAGGCCAGTCAAGGGCAGGAAGCCACATTGGATGTGAATGTAAAGGATATTGCAGAATCCAAGAATTACTTTGAGACATCCACAAAAAGCACAGACGATGTGCTGCCACAAAGCTATTATGAGTTCAGCCCAATAGACAGTACCAAGTTGAGTGAGAAACTTGAAACTTTTGGGCCAAACACAGAAGAAAAACAGGACAAAAGTAAGACTTCACCTGGTGAAACGTTAGTCAAACAAACAAGTCTTTCTGTCAGCACTAATGTTGGATTTTTATTAGAAGGGAAAGGGACAGAAAATGAGTCAAAAACCTCAGAAAGTGTATGTTCCATTAGTGGAAGCTTTAACGTTGGAGAGGTTTTTTCATTAACTCCATTTGTGGAGAGCCAGTTATCCAGTTTTCCTCCTGAAGTCTCCGTCACTCCAAGCTCTACCAGATCCCCCCAGCATGCCCCAAGAAAGACAGAAGCACCTTTTGAAAAGGATTCCTCCAGTTTCACTCAACCTGGAAGCCTGTCCAATATGTTGGACTTGGCTGGAGCTTTGCCTCAATCTTTATCTGGAAGGACAGGAGTTGACTACATGAGACGAAAGTCAGTGCCTGCCAACGTATCAGTGCTGTCTGGCAGTTCTTTGTTTGAGTTGTCTTTGGCAGGTGAAAGATCGAAAGCGGAGGCAGGAAAGCAGCAATTGGAGGAACTTGGCTATTGTGTGTTTACTGAATATTCGGCACCCATGCCTTCTCCTGCTGATATCCCTAATCCTGGAGACTCTCCACACCAGCGTTTTCCTTCACTAGAAGCTGACGTAGAGGAGGAAGCTCAAAAGCAAATACAAGCTGATCGCAAACAAGTTGCCCTTGAGATCTATCAAAAAACAATATTAGAGAAGATAGATTCACCGAAAAAAACTTTGATCCTTGAACGAGCTGTAACAAGTGGAATAAAACCTGATCGCCTGAGAATCCCAATGACAACATCCAAAGACCGACTGACTGAGTTTCGCCTTGAGACTGGCCTACCAGGAGACATCAAAATCCAACCAATCCCTGAAGTAGACATTGAAAAAGATCCCTCTAGAGAGGCTTCTCCCATCCCACCAGACAATTCTTTTACTTTCACTTCTGCGGAAATTGGAAGCAAAAGTCCACTGACTCCCAGCACCCCTAAATCTCCAACTGAGTTAGCATTTGAGGCTCAATTCACTGGAGATAAGAGCATGGCAGATGACATTCCAGGAGACAATTCAGAAAGGTCAGACGATACAGGAAATTTAGAGAAAGATATGAACAAACCTGATTTTAGTTTAGATGATGTACAAGGCAAAGATGATGGAGAGATGAACATCTCAGGATCAGAATCTTCTCAGCTGTTACAGGATACCTCAGATGAAAAAGATAAAATGTTTCTGAAGCTATTGGCAAACCAGGATCCTTTAAATCTTGTTCCTCAGTTGATCTTTGAAAAGCCCTCAGATGAAAAAGATGATCAAGTCCAGTTAGATGAAGCAACTCCAAAAGGCTCACCTAAGCCACAAATATCATCTCCTGTCATTATCATACCCCAAGCACAAGTAGATGAAGAAGTAGATGAAGAGGATGATGTTGAGTTGGCTGAAGAGTCATTTGAAGAAGGTGAACCTTTGTTCCATAATACAGATCAAAGTGAGAATCTTCATCCTACTCAAAGAAAAGAGGTGGTGATGCTGACAGTGGGTGATCAGATACAGGAAGATGACCTCAGATCTGGAGCAGAAGACTGGAGCCATAGTGCCCAAAACAGTGATTATGGAGAGCAGGCAACTGACAGCTCACATTTATCTCCTTGCTCTGACCACGATCTTCCACAGCAGACTGAAGACAGGGATGACGACGAAGACCTGGAAGTAGATACAAATGACAACTTATCGATGAAAAAGGTGGAACAACCTAAAGAGGGTGGAGAAGAGACAGATAAAAACCAAAGTAGGCTTGAAGACAATAAAGAAACAAGCAAAATTGAAGAGGAGAACAAGAAAGAACGGATAGAAAAAGACATCAAGACCGGTCTGGAAGAAATCAGTCATGCAGCTGATGATGAAACTACCATGGACGTGTCCATTCTTGATACAGACAGTGGCTGGATGGACTCACAAGGTACCCACAGCTTACAGAATCTTTCGCAGACATAATTTCTGCCAAATCTAATACAACCATTTGTATATTTTCAACTTTGTCTTTATTTTTAAATTGGCCGACATTGCAACAATTGTCTCTTCTGACTAAAAGTTACACCCTCACAGGCAGACATAAGGGAATTAGACCTGTTATGATCCCTCTCCACTGCAGATGATGACAAAAGTATCGTGAGTGAGCAAGTTGAAGTCGTTCCTCCAACCCGGATTGTAGCCAGCACACCAGCGATGGTGGATAGGGCTGGTAAAAGGGGTACTACCAGAGGAAGGGGTCGCCCTGCTACCATTGATTCTAAAGTGACTCGCAAAACACCAATCCTACATCCACTGAAAGAGGAGACAAAGAAAAAAAAAGGTTCATATTGTCTCTTCGAGAAGTTACTTTTTGGCCAGATTTAATTCAGTAAACTCAGTTCTGTTGTAACTTAGCTAATGTTGCGCTCCATTTTAAGTCAAACTTTGCATTCTTGTATAATGATATGTTTCCTCTTTGTTAGTAGGCATGAGGAGGGCTGACCAGAATAAGGTGTCAGCCCTTCAAAGTCGCTCTCCATCTCGAAAGAGTGGAGCCAAAGTGGCGACCAGACACCCTAGGCCTCTGCCTCACAGTTCTGCTAGACACAAGGCCACAGGTGAACACTTTCACCAGGTGTTGGTGGTGCGGATAGAGAGAGATTGCCAATACTGCTGGGTTTTGTTTTTCCTTTGGCTAAGTTCAAAATCCCAAATTCTTCATTTATAAAAGGAATATGTTTAGTAAAAAATAGGATAAAATTAAACAGTGAGTTGTGCTCTCTCTCTATCAATGATTCACAGAGGAGTCATGCAAGTGCAGTGTAGCTGGCAACCATTGTGCTAATTAAACACTTTTAAAAACAGTTTTTGTTTGTCATTTATAACTTTAATGGAAATGTTTTTTCACTCTTGCTTGGCTTCATATTTCAGTTTTAACCCTCAGTTTCATTTTTTTCTGCATTCTATATCACATTCCTGAAAATGCACGTTGAAGGTCTGGTTCTATAAAACTGTTTTAACAGGTGTTTGACGCTGAATTTAAATGACTAAAGCTAACCTGTATTGGGTGTTTGTTGATTTTTGTTTGTCTGCTGCCAACTGTACCTGATTGGGTTTTTTTTTTTTTTTTTTTTTTTTTTCCCCATTTTTTCTTTTTTTTTTTTTTTTTTTTTTTTTTTTTTTTTTCCACATGTTGCTCTAAATGTCTCCCCCTGCTGGTTCATGTTGAGCATAACTCTCGCCTACAGGTGGGGAGCACCACCATCCCCTCAGTGTGGCTCAACAATCCAGGGAACGGCCTGCTGTAAGTACTGTTGGACACATTTTGATCCTTCTGTCAGTAAAATATATATATAGATATATATATCGATATATAGATATATATATGTTTTAATGGGCTGCACGGTGGCGCAGTGGTTAGCGCTCCTGCCTCACAGCAAGAAGGTTCCCGGTTCAAGTCCTGGCTGGGGGACCTTTCTGTGTGGAGTTTGCATGTTCTCCCCGTGCATGCGTGGGTTTTCTCCGGGTACTCCGGCTTCCTCCCACCGTCCAAAAACATGCTTCATAGGTTAATTGGTCACTGTAAATTGTCCCTAGGTGTGAATGTGAGTGTGCATGGGTGTGTGATTGTGGCCCCTGCGACAGACTGGCGACCAGTCCAGGGGTGTACCCTGCCTTCGCCCATGAGTAGCCGGGTTAGGCTCCGGCAACCCCGTGACCCCGAAAGGGATAAAGCGGATTGGAAAATGAATGAATGAATGAATATGTTTTTATTTAAGTGTTAATAACGTCTTGTTTTTGAAAGGGTCCCCAAAGGGATGGTATGTTCATGGGGCCAGGTCCCCACTAAAATATATAGATAATCCCACATACATGTGATTGTTTTTGCATTTTTATCTAAGTCTCCTTCATGTTTTAGGCTATTTATTAATAAGAAAATAAATGAGGTTTTAACATTTTAAATCTAAATTTATGTCTAGAGCTGAAGTAACTCAACCAGTTTAATTGTCTTTCATAAGCTTTGAATGTTTTTTTCTTAAAGTTGATTTGATCATATACTAGCCATAACTCATGATTCCAGAAAGTCAACAAGACAATCAGTAACATTTATTATTGTGCTGGTTAGTAAAACTTTTTTTTTCTAAATCCTAGACATCAATGAACACCATATTGCAGTTTTTTTTTTAGCCGACTCTGCTTAAACACATTTAATTAAGATAATTCTTAACTTTCATCAGGACTCTACGACGACAGTAATGACCCACTCCGATCATCTTTTGAGCTTTTTTCAAAGCATCTAGTGGTTTTTTATTCACAATTGCGCAGTTTTTAGACAACATAAAAAAGACCTGTGTTGTTTTCTAGGACATAGTATCAGAGTTTTGCCTCTGAGGTTGTAGGGTAGGCAGAGCCTACCCCGCTCTCCCATACCCGTCACCCATAGCTAAGAGTGCTCTTCCGTTAGCTTACAGCCCTTCACACCCCAAAACTAACGTTACTGGTGCAACAAAAATGGTAAGCAATATTGGCGTTATCCAGCTGTACAGTTTTGAGCCAGATGCCAGATCGGACGAGGAAAACAGAGAAATATATGGATCTAGTCATTTATGCATCAGAATGGAACAGAGTTTGTCACCGGTCATTGTATTTTCTATGTAATAAATACGCTCTTTAATAAAGAGCAGTTTTTTTTTTCAATACTAGTGATTCACAATGATCTGAATAAAGAACTTCTCAGAAATGCAATTTTATGAATTTATTTATAAATGTCCTCTGTCATTAGAAAAATGCCACAAGAACGTTAAAAAATACCAAAAACCCAATTTTCAACAGACTGGGTCATTAAACCCAGTTGTTTAAAGTAGGGTAGGATAGAAAACACACAGTACAGTGTTTAAAAAAACACTATTTTAAAATTGGTCATTGACCGTTGTGTCATTTTTTATTAAAACGTAATTACATCAAGTAAAATATTTTTCTATTACAACCTTCAAAATCTACTTTGCATTGGACTATGTATGATTTTGCATGATTTTATCATTTTTCTTGCATGTCTGCATCTGCATTTATTTTTGCTTCTCTCTGTGTCTGTAAACATACATGCATGCCTTGTGTCATCATGTCAGTCCCAGGCGAGAAAGTCTGTGAGTATGGATTTCAGAGAGTCAGTCCCTTTTAAATCATTCCAAAATGTTTGTTTCCATTCAAAAACATTCAATTTCAATCAATCCTAAAACACTTCCTACACTTTCTTTTCATAGATATTGGATGAAGATCAAGCAATGGGCAGTTTCTTTAGGAAATGTTATAAAATATTTGATAAAATATTTCAAAATTAGCTTTTTAACCAATAATAGTGCATTGTAAAACAACAAGATGTTATGACTACATTTTCTTTTGGCATAACTTCAGTTTATACAAACATAACTCTAGTAAAACTGATGGCACAACCATGTGTCGACACAGTCAATATTGGAGACTTAATTAGCATGTTAAAGATTACCAGTGCTAAGCACGGTGAAGGAGGTATGAAAACGTGATTGTAGCTGCAGTGTTTTGGCTAAACCTGCACAATTATTGGCTGAAAAAGAAAAAAAGATTGTTTGAAGACAACACATTTTTATATTTCTATATATGTTGACATGTAAAATTGTCCAGGCTATGACAAATACATTTTCAGAAAAAAATGACCTTAATGTAAATATTTCTGCTGCACCTATTGTTGATTTAACCAACACTGGATCTTTAGCTCCAGCGTATACATTCTTGTCAATACAGTAACTAATATGTAACCCTTGGTGCTTACGCAATCGATGTAAATCAGCTGATTCTGTCATGGAGAAAAGGGGCTTTGTGCCGTTATGCAACACTTTAAAAGACCAATATGAAAAGTCGTTTTCTCTGTGTTGGAATTAGCTGATTCACCTTTATCACGTGAACAGTCATGTGGACATGGTACGTCAAAGAGTGTTTATTATGTAGGTGTCGCTGGCGATATCCCTGGTGTTAAAGGGTTAAAAGTAATGCGATATATTTTTTTAAATTATGTTTGTAGTCTTTAGCTGTACCAAAATATCACTTGCAAGCTGACACATAAAGAGCTAAAACAATATTCTGTTAATGAAAAAGCTGAGATTGACACATTCAGATGAAAAGATATAGAAATAATGAAGAATTGTGAAAAAACTGACAAATACATAAAAATGTGGAAATGTTATACTAAGAATGAAAGTAAAGCATCAATTTTAGTCTTTTTTGGCTTTTATGTAGCAAAATAAATATTTAATTCCTAAATTTATTTATTTTTACACTTGTGCCTTAAGATTTTGTTCATTTTTATTACTAAAAATATTAAAACAAATGTTAATAAACTTAGTAAACAAAAGACAGTTCACATCTAAAACAAATTGGCCTAAAATGATGTGTTGATTAACCTGGCTCTTGAGCACCATTACCACATCGCAACTGTAAATTTTTGTACCAATGTTCTTATATCGATTTTTTTTTTTTAATTAAAAACACCAATGGTTGACTATTAAAAAAGCCAAATAAAGTTTAGTTGGCTTTATTTCAACTTGTTGGGCAGATCTTTTTATAGTTTTTTTTTTCTTGATACTCAAAACCCCTGATTTGTTACTGGGTGTACTTTCTTTACTGCTTGACCAAAAAAATGCATCCAGCTCTCTTTTTCGTCTCATTTCTTTCTGTTTGTCACCTTCACTCATCTTCCATCTTTCTTGCATGCGTACCTTCATCCTCCATTCAGAGCCCTACGAGGGCGGTTCTCTTAAAGATGGCAGCTCAGCGAGGCGGGGGTTCCCCTCGGCCCAGCTCAGCCTGTAGTCTAAAACGGAGCCCCCTAGTTGAGGCGGAGCTCTGCCAGGCTCGCTCTAGCTCTGCATGCTCGCAACCAACCCCTCAGTCCGGCAAATGGGCCGGTAGAGGGAAGGTAATGTGAGGGGAACAGAGGGATTGAACGGCTTCTGTAGATCAAGTTTATCTGTGTTTGCAAATAAATCCGCTGCTTTGTTTCAGGAGAGAACATATCGAAGCCCAGAGAAGAGATCATCCCTCCCCAGACCCGCAAAGTCACTGACTCGCCACATCCCTGCTGCTGAACAAGAAGACAATGGTACCCCTTCCAGGCCAACATGTAAGACTACAACCACTTCTCGAGTACCCTTGAAACCTAAATGACAATTCCAAGTAAACCTAATGTCTTTCCATACCCCTACTTTTCTCCTTTTGCTGTTGTTTTTTCCTTTGAACTTTCCATCTACTTCCCTCCCTGCCCTTCTTAAAGCAATCCGAACAGAACCCAGAGGGGAAACCAGATCTGGAAGAGCCCATAGTATGGCAGGTAGATTATCTGGCAGCCCTTGCTAGATGCAATGCTCAACATGGCTCACAGACATTGGCTGCATCAACTGTCTTGCCCTTGACCATATATCACTTTAAGGCTGATAACCTTCAACGCCGGAGATGTTGCCAGCAACACCTGAATAAGATGCTTTGTGACATATCATAACTTTTTGACCTTCAACGCAATCAATGTGAATCAACTGCGGCTTTTTAGATTGGCTTTGCGCCAATATACAACACTTTCTGTAAGTAATGTTACTAACACATGGCTAACATAAAGTGTTGCATATCAGCGCCAAGCCGCTTTTCGCCGCCACAGAGTCAGCTAATTTACGTTGATTGCGTAAGCGCTTCGCTGCTGTACGGAGTTCCAAAGCAGCGCAAGGCCACTTTTTTGCACTTATGTGTCTGCTAAAATTACATGAATTGGTAGAAGAGTTACGGGAGTCAAAAGAGGTAATGCTACGGCGTTAAAGTGTGAAATGATTCCTTTCTTGTAAAGCTTGGGTTCAAATAAATACATTTCTGGGGTCTAAATGACCTATTAGGAAGTCATATTTTTAGTCCTATGGCATTTAAACATCCAGTGTTCTTCTGAAGGCACAGACACAGCCCGTTCGCGCTCGGCCCGTAGTGGCGCCTCCACCCCAGGGGCCGTCACGCCCGGCACGCCTCCCAGCTATTCCTGCCGCACACCGGGGTCGCGCACGCCCGGCAGCCACACGCCAAAGTCCTTCAGCGTCTTGCAGGAGAAGAAGGTGGCGGTGATCCGAACCCCTCCAAAATCTCCATCCTCGGCCCAGCGGCAGCTCAAAGTCATCAACCAGCCCCTACCCGACCTGAAGAATGTCAAGTCCAAGATTGGGTCCACCTCTAACCTTAAGCATCAGCCGAAGGGCGGACAGGTATTGGGGGATGATGGTTTTAGTCAGTTACGGCATTCGGCCTGGTTGGATCACATCGACCACGTTCTATTAAATCCTGATGAAGCTGTACTAATTATCTAATGACTTATTGAGGATCTTTAAAACACATGACGTCAGTGTTGTAATGTTAAGGCTAATCAAGACAAACAAGCATGTAAAACCTTTACCGTTTTTCACCACATGCAGTAGAAAACAATTGTTCTTTCTTAATGTACATAATAGATGTGAATAAGAATTTCTTTAAAAAAAGAACAAAAACTTTTGTGATTTGGACAGATATAACAATTTTGTGTAAACATTCAAAACTTGTTCTTTTTTTCACATTTTTTCCAACTTTTATTCTTTCTGCCTCCATTTGACCAGTAAATTTGTTCAAGACCCACCTCACATGCCTCCCCCTCTTCCTCTTCCTTCTCCTCTTCATCTTCTCAAACTGACTGTTCTTGTCCATCTGCGTGGCTGTCACTGCCTGTCTGCTTCCTCTGCCCTGTCCACTGTCATCTCTGTCACCCCAGGCCTCCTCTCATAGCCCTCCTTTGACTCTTTTCACCGATTCCTCCCCCCGATTGAACTTGAATTTAAAAAATCCACCTTTCTAAGAATACCTAATTCTTTGGATCTAAGGAGGATGGTGGCGTGATTCACCCCAGGGAGCTGCTTTCGCCATCGCTGCGCCAGATTTTCCCTCCACGTCTCACAATTAATCATTTATCAGCTGGTTAATTTTGGAAAAAGGTTGCAGCAAGGACGACATACAGAATTCCATGACCTCATATAGCTGCCCTGCTTTGTTTTTATATCAGATTGAACAGTTTTGATAGATTACATTTCAACATAATGAGTCAAAGTTGTGAAAAAAGGAACGTTAAATCTTGGAAAAAAAAATGGAAAAAGCTTCAAACTTTTTTTTAACACTATAGAGCTAAAGCTCCGGTGTAAAAGGGTTAAACTCCCCAAAAAGCAAGACCCTTTGTTGTCCAAAAGTGATGAAGAATATCCATTCCTTAGCCAGCGATAACTAACACTAATACAAAAATCCTCACTTGACTTACAGGTTACATATTTTTAGAGAAAATATGATAGATAATCAAATAAAAATATTAAAATCTTTGTTGTAACACCAAATAACTTAAAAACTTCATCTTCATAGCATGTAGAAGGACTAAAATGAAAACAGAGATTACATCATGAAGAGAGATTACAAAGAAATATGTTAGCAAAAAATATATATATACAACAAAAAGAAATAGCTTGGCAAGAAAATGTTCACGACAATATAATATTACATTAAAAAAAGAAAACTTGGCACAAAGAAAGGTTATAGCAAAACATCAATCATCAAAGCGATGACAAAAATTACGGGAAACAGAATCAAACTAAAAAATATACTATAAAGAAGATTTGACCAAAAAAAAAAACCTTTCTGGCTATTTGTTTTTCCCGGAAGCCCAAGGACACAAAGTTAAACCCTTTAATACCAAAGATGTTGCCAGCAACACCAAAAAATCACATCCTCTTTGAAATAAAACTTCAACCGTTTGCGTGATCAACATGAACTCTGACGCGGCACCGAAATGCAACACATTGGTACACTAAGGTAAGATGTTGCGTAACTGCAGAAAGTGATTTACATCGATTGCATAAACACTTCACTACTGGAAAGATTTGCAGATCACCGTAAGGCTGCCACCGTAAGAATCCGCTGGAATTACGTTAATGACGTAAACGGTTGAAGAGTTATGGTAGTTGAAAGAATGTAAACACTGGAGCTCAAGCGCTACCTAATGCACCACCTAAATGACAAGACAATGCTCTCTGCTGTCCAAAAGTGACACAGTGATAGCATTCATTGTTCTAGTACATCAATCAATATCTCAGTTGGTATAGATAATCAAATAAAAATATATATAAAATCTCTGCTCGAACACTAAAAAGCAAAAGATCAACACCTGCTTTTTTTGCCAATTGGAGAAAAGATTTACACTAAAGAAGACACACTGATGCCTACAAAGACAATGTGCATTTAGGTTTTTTCTTTGATTTTTCATGATTTGATTTTAGGTTCAAATTTTAAGTGAGAAGCTGGACTTCAGTCATGTTCAGTCAAAGTGCGGCTCCAAGGATAATCTGAAGCACACGCCCAAAGGAGGCCATGTATGTATCTGCTGTCTTCTGCCTTCTCTCTGCTGTCTGTCGCTTTAATGCCTCCAGCTCTCTGTCATCTTTCATCCATTATGGCTTTTTCTTTACTCTTACAGTGAGGTTTTTGTCTTCATTTTCTACATTTTTATGTGGTTCCATGCCAAAAAGCGGTCAGCGGTCAGTTTTGGAATGACTTGGCTTTGCACGACATCACATTCTGTCAACATTGGTTCGGTTTATAGGTAAAATTGACCAAACACTTACAATTTTAAACTTGAACAGAGAATGAATACAATAATCCAAAAAACAATTATATTTATAAAGGCATTTAATTGTATAAACACTGCACAATAGCAGTTGTCGCTATGGAAACGTCATCTATAACACTGAATGTGGAATGCAATACAAGTTATTCCCTAAAATTCTGACTTGAACTAAAGAGTTTATTAGAAACGAGGCTTTATCTGCAAAAAAGACTTTAACCAAGTATAAAGGGAAATAAGCAGTTTTAACCTGTCTGGTTTGAATAAAAAATATGTGACCCTCAAACCTAAAAAATCTGGCGCCTCCGTTAAATTATTACTGGGAAAATTTTAAGTTTTTACACCACTGGAGGTGTTTCATTCGACTGTTTTTAAATAAAACTTCATTGTTTTTCAGTATGATGTACTTTCACGAAATGCTGTGATGTAACAGAACATACGTACATATTCCAGAAAAATGATCTTTTGTTTCCTAGTCCACAGAACATTTCTTCATATGTCTCTGGAACCATTCAAATGTGCTTTTGGTGTCTCCTAGAATGCCTCACAGGTTCAGACTAAAACTGCGCTAGATGTGAAAAAAAATGGGTTGTACAATATGATCAACATGACTTGCGATACGTGGACTTTCAGCAAAGAAAAAACACGTAAACATAATTTCTATGTAACTGCAACAGTTTGTGTAAATAAAAGTCAACATAACTTAAAATAAACTCCAAATGACACTCACTTACATAGGAGGGGGGTCTCCAACATGTCGTTGACTGGTCAACGACCAATTGACTGGTCAACGACATGTCAATCTGATTGGTCAAATGGTTTAAGATTTCGGTTTAATTTGTTAAATACTTCCAGCTGCCATGAGATTGATTTAGCATGCGTGTGAACATTTAAGGTAACCATTTATCGTAAATGAAGCTGTATATCGCAAAGACTGATATTACAATGACACTTTTTGTAATTTGGAAAATTGGCGATTTATTGTGCACGCATTTTTGCGTATAAAATAATTAGTTGTTTTAATTATTTCATGGTCACAAACAATAACGGGATTGTTTATGTGGACTTGCTAACCTATATTCCCATGGAAAACAAATCCACCTCTCATCCTCAGGTCATGATTCCAAGCGTTAAGTTGGACTTTAGCCACATTCAGTCCAAATGTGGCTCCCTGGATAAAGTTAACTACACTGCAAGCGGGGGAAATGTGAGTGACTTCAATCCTCAAAAAACATCCAACATAAATGTGTTTGTGACCTCTGTTTGTGGAGTGTATCTTATACAACTTTAAGGCTCAAACATGTAGAGTCTCAGCATGTTGGAGGGGCCACAGTCCCACTAATCCGTCCAGATTAGCGTTCCTGCTCATCTTTTCACCGTCATTTATGTTTAAAAGATAGAGGACCTTCAGTTTCACAAGTTTTTCACCAGTTTTTGAGTATTTGTGTTCATTTCTTCACTTTTCTGCCGCCCCCAGGTTCAAATCCAGTCCAAGAAGATTGACTTGAGCCACATCACGGCCAAGTGTGGCTCCATGTCCAACATTCACCACAGACCAGGTACAGTAGAGCCCCATCTCTTCAGTTTTAGCTGTTGTAGACAAATGACTAATCATCAAAGAGAATGTCTTGAAAAAAATACACAAGAAAAAGCCATTTACGTTTGATGCTATGTTCACTTGGGCTTCGCCAACATGCGTTTAAGCAACCGCTTTCAATGAAAATTCTATGTAAATAAGCAATAATTCACATTTCAGGCTTCCGCCTTCAAAACTCTTGTGTTCACACAACACTACACACCTTTTTAAGTCTGTTTCTGTGAAGTCCGTTCATTTTTGATTATGGACACTTCGGCATTTTATCGCTTGTTCAATTCCTGCGCAGACTTCATGATGTGTGCATGCCTGTTGTGTACGTAGCAGTGAACGTAGGATTGCTTTAATTGCGTCTACGGTTGAAGGGTTACGTCAAAGTCAAAAGAATGTCAACATTGGAGCTAAAGCTGTAGTGTAAAATAGTTAATCATATGGTTCTGTGTACAATGGTCCACTGTTTATCATGGGAGTTACGTTCTGAAAATAAGTTGCGATTTTCCCATCTTTTGTTGTGAGGCTGTAAAAGCTCTCATAGACAATTTTCCACTTTTCTGTCTCGTTTAGAATTCAAACCTTCATAGAAAAATAAGTCCGGTTTCATTAAATAAAACCTGAGATCTGCTAGCGATTGAAAATGAATGCACATTTGTCAAGCTGAATGTACTTCGTAATGTACATGAGACACGGCATGGAGAAGATTGATTGACACTGGTTTACAGCCAATCAGAATGCACAACACAATACGCAGTAAAAAAAGATAAAATCACCCCAAAAAAAGGTGAAAAACAGCAAGACTGCAAGAGGGGAACCATGTTAACAGCAGCGGCCACTGTAATCTTTAGACTTGTCTGTTTTACCCATGACTGCCCAACTCAATAACCTGCACTAAAGGCCGTTGATCTGGTGGGTGACACGTAAAATAGAGCTTTAGACAAGGACATGGATTTAGCTCCAGTACTGCTTTGTATAGGTTTGTGGAGAAAAGAGCTGCTCTTTTCTAACCGAGAGAGCCTGTAGGAACTTCTGAGGTTATGAAGTCACAGTGACCTGCTCCATTATTAATTACTACTTTGACCATTCTTTCCCGTCAAGGATAAGCAAAATGTCCGGCCTAGTTTTTGCGATAAATGTTTGGACCATGGTTTCCAGAAACAAAGGAAACAGATGCTCTGTTTGGTCTCTCTGATGAGAATTGCAAGACCACCATGGGTTTGTTATGGGAAGGAAGAATGAAGGATTTGAGCAATGGGTCAAAAGTCACGTCCTTGAGGCCGTAAAAGCTGGGGCTAAGAGAGAAAGTGAGGCTTCTTCTTTCCTGAACGGGTTGACTACATTTGGGATAAGGAGAAGATCTGTTTTATTCTTGAATAAACAAGACCCTTTGAGCAGAAGTCAGATTCCAGCTTCATTCTTGTTTCAAGTTCAGTTTTTCCTCAACAGGTTCTGGTTCCAATCCTCAAATTGAACCGGCCACGCATTCACACCATGAAAACAAATGTACCCATTTAGCCTCGAGAGACAGTTAGCCGTGAACCACAAATGCCATGATGACTGCACGAAGTTTCCGTTTGTAGGTTGTAGTTTACTTCTGTCCATGTCTAATGAATGTTAAAGAAAGAAGGACGTTTGCAAACTAGAGATTTGGTTTTAGACAAATTTAGCAGAGTTTGCATGAAATTCATTTAACAAGAATGCCAAGTCGGATGACATTTTTGTGCACCTTCGTGTTTCCATCTAACCAGAGGATTTCAAATTGAAGTAATTCCACTTAATGAGCACTCAAGTAACGTCTGGAGGACGAGTCAAGAGATTTTTTTTTCAATGCCTTGTTGAAGCGCTAAAGCCTGATGGGTTCTGTTGGGTTCTTTGGTGCTTCCAGGAGGCGGTAACGTGCGCATTGAAAATGTGAAGCTAGACTTTAAAGAAAAAGCTCTTGCCAAGGTGGGGTCCCTGGACAATGCCACCCACACTCCAGGAGGGGGAAACATCATGGTAAAAAGAAAAAAAGTCTTCATAGACTTAGATCCAATGTTGGTTTTTTTTCTTGACTTAAACCTCAATTTTTTTCCTGAACAGATCGAGAGCCACAAGCTGACCTTCCGGGAAACAGCCAAAGCCCGCGTCGACCACGGCGCGGAGATCATCATCACCCACTCACCAGGGATGGAGACGGGAGGAACTTCTCCCCGTCTGTCGTCTGCCGGCAGCATCAACATGATGGATTCACCGCAGCTCTCCACCCTAGCGCAGGACGTCACGGCCGCCCTTGCAAAGCAGGGCTTATGAGCTTACGGGAAAGTAACAAAGAAAAAAAAAAAAAAAAAAAAAAAAACACAGTTACCCCCTCATTCCATCACCTTCATAAGAATCCAGTGTTTTCCCATGGTGCTTGAACGCAACACAACCCCACATGAATACAGTTGAGTTTAGTCGGATTTTAAAAAACTCTTTAAAAAATGGGATACCCTCCTTTTTTTATTTTATTTTATTTTTTGGTTAAGTATTTGTTCAAAGTAAAAAAAAAAGTTCTAATTGTCTCTGAAAGTGGTTTTTACGATTGCACACTTTTAAGGTGAGGAATCCACGCGAGTGCTAGGTACTTAACGAGCGCTTGAGCTTAAAGACGCAGCCGCACGCGAGTTTTTTGCCTAGCGAACATGCTAACAAAATGGGCACGTGTGGTGAAGCCAACATGAGTTCCTTTTGGTTGGCTTTTAATGTTGCGAACTGTCTTCTCGTTTTCTGTAAATGTCACTGTAGTGTTGCGGTTTTGTACGTTCTGCGCGGCTGCTCTGGCCTGTTAGCGTTTCGATGTGGATAACCTTTGCGTTTTATGTCAAGTAAAGTGCTAAACAGCTAGCTTTCCAATAGATTTTTTTTTTTTTGGTACCATTCCTTTCCAGCTGCCTGTTTATGTTCAATGTAGCGATTTTTAGTTTCACGAGGCTACTTACGCTGTTATGCGAGCATGGCAAAGGCAGCTTTTGCGATCTTTTTGCAGTGTTCTTAGGATTTCTATCGTGAAGGGCCAGAGGTGTGTTCGAGCGTCGACCTCTCTTATTTTGCGAAGCCTGGATCGTACGGCTTAGGATGTTTGTTAGAGAAGAGAGGAAAGTGTGAAGCTTTATACGAAACATTCCAGTTGATTGAGCCGATGTGGCTGATTTTTTTTTCCTTTTTTTTTTTTTCAAAGGAAGTAAAAGGGATGATAAACCTGCTATTGTTAAGATTTTTTTTTTAATAAATAAAAAAAAAAATTGCATTTTCTTTGCTTGACTATGTGGAAACCTGCTGCCCCCTCCCCCCCCCCACCCCCCTCGGTCCTCCTTCCAGTGTTTTTGTGTGCTGCCCCTCCTCCTGCTTCCTTTTTGCCTGTGTAAATGTATTTAAACCACAAAGTAGATGTGTGTGCACACTTTCCAATGCTGATGACAAATGCTCCGACAGGATGAAACCATCAATAAAGAAAATAAAAAAAGATTTGGTGCTTTGTGGGGTTTTTGTTAGGTTCACAACCCAAACATTAGTAAATCTGCAAAGAAACACAA